>RJWJ010000242.1:45106-314065 GCA_004363605.1 Indri indri
GAGCGAGACCCCGTCTCTACCAAAAATACAAAGAAATTAACTGGACAGCTAAAAATATATATATAGAAAAAAATTAGCCGGGCATGGTGGCGCATGCCTGTAGTCCCAGCTACTCGGGAGGCTGAGACAGTAGGATTGCTCGAGCCCAGGAGTTTGAGGTTGCTGTGAGCTAGGCTGACGCCACGGCACTCGCCCCAGGTGAGAGAGACTCTGTCTCCAAAAAAAAAAGAAAAAAAAAAAGATTTCTTTAAAACTCACATCTTGCATGAAACTCAAATTGTTCTCTTCCTTCTCAAAAACTAAGTATCTTTTAGTAAACATTTTATTCAGTTACATGTGTATTAATTTCTTATCCTAATACAGGTTGTCAACTCCTCCATGTCTTATATTAATTTATATATAAAATAAATAAATATTACATGCAGATAGAAGGATTATATTTATCCACCCACCTCTTAGGCTTTCCCACCGCCCTTCCCTGGTCTGTTTTTCTGCATAGCACTTCTGTCTGTCTGACACACCACAAATTACTGTTTGTTCATTATCTTTCTAAGCTCCGTGGAGGGAGGAGTTCATCTTTTAATGAAGGAAATTTCCAAATAAACATAAGTAGAGAAGATAGTATAATGAACCCCCACGTACCCATCTTCCAGACTCAGCAGTTCTAAGCATCATGCCTTGTTTCATCTGTTCCCCACTCGCCCTCCTCCCCAGCTTTGAAGTATTAAAAGCAAATCCCAGATATCATGTAATTTTGCCCACAAATATTTCAACATGTATTTACAGCTGATAAGGACATTTTTCTTCATAACTGTCACACAATTAGCACACCTAATAAAAATAGCAGCTCATTATATAGGACAATAGTTTCTTAATATCAGCTCTTACCCTGTCTGTAGTCAGGTTTCCCTGTTAAGGGGGGGATTGTCTATTTTATTCACTGCCATGTCCCAAGTACATAATAGGTACTGCGATATTTGAATGAATGAATGAATGGGTTGTATTCTAAAAGTTATTTTTGTAAGACACCTCCGTAAAAAATATTACAAATGGTGGTCGTGATCTTAGGCTAATAAAAGAAAGCCCACTTGACTCATAACGTAGCCGAGGCATAGCTCTAATGTTCATGAGTACCGTGCGACTAACACCAGTGTCTTTCAGTGACCCTTCTGAATTCTAATGTGTGATGGGCTGTCTTTGAACCTGACTCTCTTGCCTCAGTGGGGTCTGAAACCCCACTTCTCCTCCCCTTCTTGAACAGAAAACGGAAGTCACATGATTCATAGTTACAGAGTTGGATGGACTATCATTTGACTATGAGCTGTACTATTTATTGGCTAGTTCTTCATCTATAAGATGGGGATAATTATAACTACCGTATGGGATTGTTGTGAACACGTAATAATAGTGGATAGAGTGTTACATGGTGCTTGGTCTTTAGCAGCTGTTCCATGGACATTTGTGGCCTTTCCCTTGCTGCCGAGCCACTGCTGTTGGCAACCTCTAAGGCAAGAGTTCCCAAGAGAGAGGGGAAGGCCCCAGGTGCTGGCTGGGGGCAAGGGGCTACCAGTGGAAGCTGGCCCTCAACAGTGTCACCTCCGCAGGCCTCCCTGCCCTCCATCCAGCTTCTCTCTCCCTCTCTCCCTTGCCCTCCCCACTCCTCCTCCTCTCTTCCTCTCTTTCTCTTTAGGTCGGCTCTTTAGGGTTTCCCACTTTTGTTGTGGTCTACTGTGGAATGGAAAAGCAGCGTTGTAGTTTTACTCTGGTCGGTACACTGTCCTTCTGAGAGTTTGAAGACTTTTTGCTGCTATTAAGGAGATTTAAAGACATAATTATAGTTCTACCCTCTCTTTTGAGCAAATGCTGGGGAAAATTACATGAAAGTCAATTTGGTACTCTCCTCTAAGTTTGGAGGACTGTATGACCTCTCCAAAATTAGAGCTCTATTCCTAAAAACCCCTGAAGGAATGCCTGAATTACACTTCAGATTCATACCTAAGTCAGATTGTTGTCAGGAACGTTGGGACTCCTTAATTAATGTTGACGTCACAGCTCGTCTCGTCAGTACCACATGGACAAATTGTTTCTCATAGTAAGTTTAGATACAAGGTGTTTTTCCCTTTGTCCTTCATCTAGTATGTGGAAATGACTTTTCCACCTCTTGGTTTGAAGTAGTTGCTCTGTATCTCCAAGACTGCACCGTGGTCCGAGGCGCATGAACTGGTATTTGAGATGAATAAAGCTTTGGGTAACCTATAACCTCAGCAAAGCCCAGTCTCCCTCCACAGTCTAACAGAGGGTTTCAGAGTGTTAGCCCCGGCGCTGATAGCTTTGTCCCGGGACGTGGACCCTGAGCTTTTCTCTGTGTTGTGTGTCTGTGCCTGTCCCCTCAACAAGCCCCAAACCCAAGCTCTCTGTTCAGTCTCCCTGGGCTCCCGTTCCTTCCGAAAGCTGGCATTTGCTCTGTTTCTTTTTCTCCTTCATTGCAACCCCTTCATCTTTCTAAATCTCCCCAATAGATGTCTTGTAATATGCATCGACTTAAAATTCTCATAACAGAAAAAAACATACAGATGTAAACTCACACAGGCTAGAACTTCCTGTGAGGAGAATCAGACTGAGGAGGGCTTACGGTGGTCGCATCCCCTGTAAGGAAGAGAATGGAAACGCTCCACAAGGAATAAGGAGCCGGGCATGAGGAGAATGAGAGCAGTGGGGTGCTTCCTATTGGCCTCCTGCCCGTTCCCCCGTACCAAGGAGGAGCAGACGCCAGGCTGATTGGTATGGGGGTGGCGGCAGCAGTGGTGATGATAGCCAGCACTGATTGTGCACTTACTGGTCCAGGTAAGAGGCTTTGCTAATTTCATGCTCACAAGTACTTCGAATACATGCAGTTATTCCCGTTTCATAGATGAGGAGACTGAGGTAAGATAAAGGTTAGATAACTTGCCCAAAGATACCTAGGTAATCAATGGCATCATTGGATCAATGACCAACAGACTGGTACACCTGGTGTTATGAGTTAGGACTGCAAGTGAGGAAAAACAAAACAGTAGCTTAGAGAGAAATTAACTTTTTTCTCACAGATCTTAGTAGCTCCAGGGCTAGTAGGTGGCTTTTTGCAACTAGGGACCAAGCTCCTATCATTTGGCCCTGAGAGATGTCACATTAATTATGGACAGCCATATACCCAGTTAAAATTGAGGATTGTATTATTGTAGCAGGAAGGAGTAGCTAGTTTGGAGACAGCTCACTTGTAAGAGAAAAGGAAGGTACCATTGCAAGATGAGGCAATCCAGAGGCAAGGATGCCTATGGCTGGCATCGCTGAACTGTACTGCGCGTGTGCCAGGCAAAGCTGGGGTACACGGTGGCTACTAAAGCACTTAACTACTGAGGTGTCCTCTGTAGGGGAGGAAGGTGTATCTAAAATATTTAACATGTGGAGGGATGCCCCACTTAAGTACAAATAATTATTAGGTGCTGGTGTTATAATTAACAACTGGGCATTTCCAACAAACATTTCATTTTGGCAAAGGTTGTTTATTGACAAATTCAAAAGCATTCTCCTGGAGAGGAAACTCTGAAAGATGCTAGTCATCTTAGGATATCAATCATTCATGGCAACATCAGGAAACACCAGAACACTAATATGGACGACCTCCTCTCGTTCAGCTTAACGTCTTGTAAGAGCATGACCCTCTGACAAAGAAGTGTACTAATCAGGCTCTTGTTTGAAGGACTCCACAGTTAGACTGAATTGATTAATCACAGAAATGGTTAAGGTTGCAATATTCTCAATCTACCATGATAAAAAAAAAAAACCATTGGGTAAATGCTAAAGTTCTAGAATTAGGACCTAAATTGAAGACATTGTGATTTAAATATTATTGAGAAGATTAGAAAGAAAATAAAAAACTTGGAAAATAATGAGTTTGCCAACATTAAGAATTTGAAGTGTAATTGAATCAAATGGTATAGTTTCAGACATTTAAATTCTGTCTATTTTCTTCCGTTGTATATTGCCAGAGAATTACAGGAAATCCTTTGTAACAGGGTATCCTGAGTTTGGAGAGTTTGTTAAGTTAAAAAAACACTCATTTGGTGGTTTGCTTCTGGTGAAGATTATAGAATCCATTATGCTTCACTGAGTTTGAAGAATAACAATCACTTTAATCACACTTCTTTTCATGGTGGCCCAGAGAAGAATTAAGAGACTTCCTTTTTAAAGAGTTTTTGCTAAGACAGCACTTTTATCCTCCAGTTGAGTCAATGGAATTGTTGTTTCTATTGGAATTTCAAAATCAAACTTGATGTCCTAGTGAAATTTAAAAGTAAATTGATGAGAAGTAATTAACCAGTTAATTACTAGTGTAGCAACATAAACTTGTACTTTTAAATGTTTTTAGCTACTTCAAATGGCTGGGGGCCTTTAGAAGAAGACTCTATATGTTAATGTCATGAAACCCTTGGAAGTACAGAACTCTAAATCTCTGCAGACCTCAATAAGATTTTGGTCTAACTTAAATGGGTTTGTCTCTGTCTGGGCTGCCCAAGAAAGTTAAGAACAGTGATGCTGATGGTGAGTGCTGAACACAGCTGCCAGCAGGTCTAAGTCAGCTTGTGAAGCGAGGCAAGAGAGCCTTCATCAAGGCTTATAAATGCAAAGGATTTCCTTCCATTCTCTGAGGACATTTGACAGACAAACCCACTGCAGCTCATTGATGAGCATATCAGCAAGCATTGTTTTGTGTAAGGCGTTTGTGTGGGAACAGGTCTCAAGGGGAAAGGGAATACATCCAAACACAGGGGCAGTAGGAGGCTTACATGGTGTGTTCTGGTTAATGTGTAACAACCTGTTGGGCAGGAGTGGGGGGCTCTGTGTGTGTGTGTGTGTGTGTGTGTGTGTGTGTGTGTGTGTATACACACATGAGACATACATATGCACATATACATAGAAGTTTATTATAAATTATACTGATATAATGGATGTATGACACACAATTCTGATGTAATAATAAAAATATAAATTGATTCTCATAGATGCTTTTCTTGGCCAAACTTCTTATATTTGTAGCCAACCTCTTAATAAATGAATGTAGTTTTGACATGAATATTATTTGGTGTTCTCTTTTACATTAATGAGTAAGACAGAAATAGAACAATGAGGACGTATGTCAGAACTTCACTCTTGCATCAGTGACAGGAGTGACTCCTCTGCTGAATTGGATCATTGTTTTTGAATGCTGGATGAAGATTTTGTCATTTTTGGGGTGCTATGTATACAATGTAATGGCTACAGACACAACACACCTTTATGTTTAATCTGTATTATTACATTTTCTCCATCACTTTCTTAGACAGGAATAAAACAAATCAAGTCCTGATTTATAGTGTTTGCCAATATCCATGGTGTAAATATTCCCACTGTGACTGTTACGAAGCTGCCAGTGTGATGTTACTGAATGCAGAGTGGGGAAGAGATGTGCAACGTCCCACTGTTAATGTAGTAATTCGACCACATAGATACAATAGATGCCAATAACCTAGGCATATCTAGGAGCATAGATAAAGGTAAAATACAGTAAAATAACTAAGAACTGATGAGTTGTGAGCATTTATACCTTTCTTCTTAATATGATTTATTTAATCTTAAGTTTATATTACTTGCTTTTTAACAATGGCTTTGTTTCACAACTGGCTCACAAAATTCCTGAGCTTTAGCACTTGCTCTATGAGTTGGTAAGGAAAAGTGTATTGTGTATGAGAGTGTTGTCTCTTGCACAGTAGAAAGACGTGTAGGAGGAACATCCCTGAGAGTGACCATCGGGGGAGCTGACACCTAATGGAACATATTTTGAAAAGCAGTGGCAGTTTTCCTCCACGTGTTGAGCAGGTGCATTTAGATAACCAAATAAACATGGTTTTCAAGTTGCTAAGGACAATTAAAATCCAAAGGGCAGACAGAGCTCCTGCCTGGCCATTGCTGGAGACCTCCTGTCAGTTACCCTGGATGCTTTTTACTTTCTGGGGGGTGAGGGGAACAGTGGTTAGAGGGAGGGTAGGCAGTGCTGAGCTTGTGAAAAATCCAAGCATGTAGATATAAAAGGGAAGAAATTATGGAAAGGGAAGAACAGTTTGGACTTGCTCTGGGGACACATCCTAGACATTTGACTCAAGTGGTACTCTTTCTCAAAACTCACCCATTCGGGTTAGAGACATTCAGGGTTGGGGAGGGAGTTCGAAGGTCATCTCAGTTCTGCACTCAGAGGTCCCCTTTCCAGCTGCCTCTGTGCATCTCTGTGGCTTCAGCACTCCTGCCTGCCTCTGCCTCCCCGGCTCCGCACCTGTCCACTCTCTTCACCATAGCTGCCTTTGCATTCTTTCATTCTCCCTTCTTCTGTCTTGGTAGAGATTTTTTTTCTTTTTTTTTTTTTTTTTTTTTTAGCTTTCTCCATCCTTGTGTCTTTCTCATTCAGCTCAGCAAAGCGATGGCTCTCAGAATTGATACCCTCTTAGAAGGCAATAGAAGTTTACAAAACTAGACATGGGTGTTTTTCAGACACGGTTTCATTTGAGTTAATTCAGTGTTAACTGCTTTATTCCCAATGCCCACCGAGGTCCTCCATACTAAGGGAACAGGTGACGAAGGGGCAGGAAGGCAGTTTGGGAGCAGCCAGCTGTTGCAGACCTAAGGCTGGCTTTTACGGAGCAGGAGTGGGAGGAGGTAGGGAGGAAATAAGGTAGAATGCATGCTTCTGGATGCTTTCTTTAGTCATGAACGAAGAAAGGCTCTTTTTCCTCTCCCTCCCACTTTCTATTGTTCCCAGAGCTCCAGTGACCAGGGCTCAGAACAGCTACCCTGCTCCTCATAGGAGCACATTGTCAACACCAGCTCTGAGTTCTAGCTGGGAGGAAGGATGTCTAGCACACAGCCCATGTGCTGCTTGGACTGCTTGTAGTTTTGAGCATACATTGATTTCTTTTTCTCAAAAGATGCGTTTCGAGTTAAGCAGAGTGTTTTTTGTAGGTGTTCGTTATCTCTCACTAATACCAACATTTATGCTGCTGAATTTTCTGTATACACGCTATGTTTTATTTGATCACAAGCATACAGTCATCATACTTTTTATATTTTTATTGTATTTATTTTCCTCTTTGACTTTATTTTTATTGTGTTTACATTGTTGCATATGTTTTTATAACTTTTATTGTGTTTTTTAATCTGAAAGGGGAATTTTTGTGTGGGCGAAGGGAAAGGAAAATACTGATTCCGGTTTGGTTGTTAGAAATAATTCTAAGCCTGTGTTTCCCAAAGCCCTTGACTGGCCATAGGCAGGAAGCCCTGGGTGCTGGGCAGCCTGACAGTGTTCCTACTCTAGGAAGACACTGCCCCAGGAGCGCACCAGCTCTGCCAACTCCCAGCCACACCCAGGCCAGACCTGGAGGGTCCTGATCGGGCAGGAGATTGCTGCTGCAACCTGGCCTGTCCTTTGTCCCCCCAGACCCCTTCAGTATTTGTGCAAGAGGGGAAGGGCTCTATATAAACACTGCCACTCCCTCTGTGACCATCGGGCATTCCACACCCACTTAGTCCAAGTGGAGGGTGAATAGAACCAATTGTATGTGCTATTTTGCTTGTCTTTTAAATTGCTGGATCTTTTTGACTTGAGTTACCTATTTTTTTTTAAGTTGTCTAGACTGCTGCTGTTATAAGGAGTATAGGTATGTATGTATGTATGTGTGTGTGTATGTATGCGTGTGTTCATTCAGTAACTACCTGCCTGTTTTGTGCCAGGTGTCATTCATTAGTTGTACCAGGCACTTGGACTGTAAACTGAGGCTCTGCCCTTGTAGCATTTGCATTCTCTGCAAGAGACATCACAGACAAGAAAACATCAGATGGCGTCAGGAATGATCAATGCAATGAATTGAGACTGGGGACAGAGGTCTCTTTTTCTTACTAATTACCCAAATAAAACTCATTTGTTGATAACCAGAAGAAGGAAATGAAACTATGCAATTTATCCTGCCTCTGCAAAGAAGGGAAAACCTCTGGCATCTCTTGGATTGACTCTCCAAGTTTCCTGACTTGAATCTCTGTGCCTCAGTTTTCTAACTTTGAAATGAATTTATTAATAATAATAGTAACAAACTCCTGGAGGTGTTGCAAAGAGTAATTGAGTTAATACTGGCAATGTGCTTAGAATAGTGTCTGGCAAGTAGTAAGTCCTCAAATGTTAGCTATAATCACGTATGATAATGATTGTTGGTGAGTGTCCAGCAATTGTGCAAGGAGGCCTTAATCCTGAATGTCAGAACACCAGAGCTGTTGCTCTTCTGGGAGATAATAAGAAAGTCACAGCCTCTCTGAACAACAGCTTCCCTCTTTGAAAAATGAGGACATATTAATCTACTTCAACTCAGAGGGTTTTGTCATGCAAATCAATTTAAATGATATGACTACATAATTTGATAACTGGAAAATACTAAATCAGTGTCAATGATGTTATTGAGCAGTAATAGGGACCAAGAATGACCTATTTAAAGTAGCTAATTATGAATATTATCCCCATATACATTTGTAATTATTTATGCTACATGTCTTGTTCACTTTACTTTGATGCCTGTTTTCTGCTTAGGTAATATCACTTGAACCTGTTGTGATTCACTACCTGGTCTTACCACACTGTGTCCAGTACCGCTGTGGTTGTGCAGTTGAACTTGAGCTGTAGGTGAGCGATGCACATTTGAATCCAATTCACATTTGAGTATCTGTTTCCCTTACTGGTCCCTAACATGACCCACTCCTCTGAGAGTTCTGTCCATGTCTGGGGTCTTCTTGGTTCTGTTAGCCAATGCTTCATGTTATATCAGACAGAAGGAAGCAAAGAGTTGAACGAGAATATCATATTGTGGGTTGTCAGAAGTTTTGTTAAGTGAATGAATTTCAAAAAAAGCAAAAATGGTATATGAGCATGTATTGATATTATGTACAAGGCACTATTCTAGGTGCTACGACGAGTGGTGATTTTGGCCCAAAGATAAAAGAACAATAAATTAGTATGTTATACTACCTACCACAACAAAGACGAAGCATTCCCAGCATCTGTGTGTGTGTGTGTGTGTGTGTGTGTGTGTGTGTGTGTATATTTTTTTTTAGATTTGCAAAAATTCAAAATGACTAGAGACACCAGGTTGTGTTCCGGTGTGTAGGCAGCTTGGTGGGTCACCCCTCCTGTGCCCTGTCCCCCAGGTCACCCCACCTGCTGTGGGCAGTCTTTGGTGCCAGAGCTTCTCAGGCAGCATAGAGCTACCTCAAGAATTCTCCCCACTGTACCACTGTTCTGAGACAGGAGACCGGGCTGGATGTGGGAGCCCACCCTTCAGGCAGGCCAATGAGACCTTACTCAGGAGATGTTTCAGCCCCCTCACCAGCCTCCCCTGCAGTGTAGAGTTAGCGGGAACCTCTCAGACCCATCCCCTAATCACCTCCAACAGGTTTTGCTACAGGAAATTGTGTTCCTACAGGATATGTTAATTGAGGCATTCTCAGCCCTTGGTTCATTGTCAAATGTGTTGGTGGTATTTTGCCACTACAGGAAACTGGATAATTTTCCTTTAAAATGAAATAAGAAATCAGCAAATTGTTTTGTTTCTAGACCTCCTGAGTGCCTGATACTGTGTAAGGCCTTCTTAGGGGATAGAAAAACAAAGGGGAGTTTTATAGTAGCATCTGTCCGGTTCCCATACCCACAAGGAGAAAGGCTTGGCCAACTGCATTGTTTGAGCCAGTCTGTCAGAGAGGAGGTGGTGCTTCCTTTTGTGTCTCGTAGATATGGATTCTCAATTAGCATCTTTTTTTCTCTGTAGGAAATGAGCGCACTAGCTCACCGAGGCCACTTCTGTTGTTTGTGTTAAGTATCCTGTGTGTCGATGACACATTCTTGAAGTTTCACTCCTCTTTCCCCCAAACTTCACTTGAATATAATTCATCAAATGACACTGAAATCACGTCTGATGTTATCATGCCTTAAACCACACAGGTGCAGCCAGAAAGAGGAAAACAGATGGGAGATTTTTTTTGTTTTTTCACTTTGCAAGTTAAATAACCTTGGAGGGAAAAATTTGACCTGGGTTTGTGAGAGCTTGTGCTGTTGGGTCCTTCAGTAGTGTTGTGTGAACCTCCATCAACACCCTTCTAATGGAGCGTGTGCACCACGCACTTAACGAGTGTGGCCTGCCTGCTGGGGACCGGGCCCGTGTGTCTCACACAGCCTGTGATGACGGTGATGAGGCAGGTGAACTGACATTCTCTCTAGTTTTCCAGTGGGAAACTCAGAGTCTCACAGTCATGTGTCGAGTAAGGAGTGGAAGGGGAACCAGAAACTAGTCATCCCCCCTTCTGATCTAGTGTTCAGACCTTGCCCATGCTGTGTACGGACAGGAAAGTTGGCCTGGGTTCCCTGTGTGCCAGGCATGGTGTGTTTTGTCAGCCTGTTTGCTGGGTGTGTGGTCTCTGATCCCACGGCCCCGACACGGCCTCTGTGCCCACCTGCACACCTGTCAGCTGCCTCTCCGGGCATCTGAGGCTGCAGTGACCTGTTTACCATGCTGCCTCTGAGCTATGAGGTTTTATTGGTCAGCGTGTATGAGTACGTATGATGAAGTTTACACTTAAAAACATCTACTCAAGGAGGAAAAAAAAATCCTCAACGTGTATCTTAAATCTCCAGCTGGGCTGAGAATAGTCATTACAAAATGTCATAGCGCTGGAGCTGGATAGAATAATGAATACCTTATCAGATTAATGTATTAGACTGTAGGTTTCTTAAACTTCTGGAATCACAGCAATTGACAATTGAAAAGGATTATTTATGCCAGGCCCAGTCCCTGTGTGAGATCCTGCAGTGACTACCTACTGCCTGTAGAAATTAGTGCAGATTTCTCACTCTGAGCCTCATCCCTGCATAGGCACCAGCCCGTTCTTCTAGCTCTTTCCCCAGTACTGCCCTGTGCCCGGCCCTGTGCTCCAGGCGGTCTGGAGGTGCTGGGCCTTGGGCACGCCAGTACCTGCGCTGAGGGGCCCTCCTGCCCTACCGTCCCTGCCCCTTGTCCTCAGGATCCTGTCTTCCTCTCCACCCAGGGGACTCCCACTGCAGGAGAAGCTTGCCTCCCTGCCCACACCCTCAACACCCGAGCCTCAGTTTCCCTCTTTGCTAGGTTCTGTAAGGATAAAACAGTACCTGATAGGTTGCTGTGGAGAACAAATGAGTTAATTTCCAAAGTGTTTGGCACAGGACCTGACACAGAGTGAGTACTCAAATGCTGGCCTCCAGTATGAATAAAAATGATTCAGTCATGCACCTGTCACCCCCATGCCGACTCCGTAACTCCTTGTGGGCAAAGGAGGTATCTAGCAGTGTGACTGCTGCAGGGCGGGCCCTTTTAAGAAATTCAATCAGGACAATGTTAGTTTGCAAAGAAAAGCAGGGAGATTGCTATTAACATTGCGGTTACTCTTACAGGCACAGTGATCAGTTCTTCCACCTTACTTCAAACAGACATTTTTGGATTTCCGTTTGGCTTAAGGAGTGAGAGGGACATT
Source organism: Indri indri (assembly GCA_004363605.1). Taxonomy (NCBI): domain Eukaryota; kingdom Metazoa; phylum Chordata; class Mammalia; order Primates; family Indriidae; genus Indri; species Indri indri. The sequence goes on from RJWJ010000242.1 coordinate 56,714, forward strand.
CACTGAAAACTTTCTCACACTTTCATGTAATTTGGGTTTTTTTTTTCTCACTTGTCACCACAGTCGGCCTCGCTTCAACGAGGCAGTGTTAGCTGTGGTCTCTAATGAGGAAATGAAGCCCAGAAGTGGGGAACTCACTTCAAAGCCACCCTGTACCAAGGGAGAACTCTGTATTTGAAATCTAATTTGTCTGATATTTCCATAACAACTAAATGTAATGGATGAACTTTGATTGAATCACAGATTTAAAAAAAAAACAACTATAAAATAATGGTAGAACAGTGTATTAGTTTGCTAGGACTACCGTAACAAAGTACCACAGACTAGGTGGTTTAAACAACAGAAATTTATTTTCTCACAGTCCTGGAGGCTGGAAGTCTAAGGTCAAGGTGTTGGCAGGGTTGGTTTCTTCTGAGGCCTCTGTCCTTGGCTTGCAGACGGCCACCTTCTTCCTGTGTCTTCACAGGGTGGTCCCTCTGTGTGTGTCTGTGTCCTAATCTCCTCTTCTTATAAGGATACCAGTCATATTGGATCAGGACCCACCCTAATGACCTCATTTTAACTTAATTACCTTTTTAATTACCTATCTCTAAATACAGTCACATTCTCAAGTACTAGGGGTTTGGGCTTCAGCATATGAATTTGGAGGGGACATAAATCAGCCTTTGACAGACAGCCAACTGGTGAACTTCGAACACGGACTGGATGTTAGATGATGTTATGGAATTCTGGTTAATTTTCCTAGTTGTATTAATGGCTTGTGGTTCTATAGGAAGCCTTCGTTTGGTGGGATGCATGATGAAATATTTTGGGGTGATGAGTGATAGAGAACTGCACATTTACTTTCAAAAGTTTCCACAGTAGCAGAAATGTTTGTGAGGGCGATGAGAAAACTGCAGTGACACCATGGTGGGGAGAAAGTGAATACGACATAGGCAATGGATAAGGATCTGTTGTCCAAAATATATATAAGAACTCCTGCAGGTCATCAAGAAAGACAAAAAAGTGGGGGAGTGGGAAGGGCCCCTATTTTATTTCCATTAAGGAAGGATAGAGAGGTCCAAGGAAAGTGTGTTATCTTAAGAGGCCTTCAAGCAAAGGTTCAGGTTCCGAGCTTCAGTGTGATCTTTCAGGAAGGAGCATTGACCACGCTGACCTCGAAAGATCCCTCAACGCCTTGGGATCAGAAATAAGCATTGGTCTGTGTGTTTGCCTGTGAAGGAATGTTGGGGACACTGTGCCGTGCGCTCTGTCTCCGTTCACTGCCCGGTGCCCCTGAGCAAAGGGGCATCTCCAGACCGCTGCGCCCACGTTGGCTAGCTCATTTTTCCTGACCCCGCAAGGGCTTCAGGTGGACCCTGTTACCAAGCCTTTTTTGTTTTTAAGGTTCAGTGATGACACCAGCCCGTGTTATGGAAAAGAACTACAGTAAGTAAAGCTCTTTGAGCAGGTGCCAATTCCAATTCAAAAGGCTCAAAGGCACACAAATAATTCAAGTGCATTGTTTGAGATCCTTGAGGGACAGTATCCTACCAAGTATTAGGAGTATTTCTGTTCCATTTGCATCCTGAAACTCTGTGTGTGTGTGTGTGTTTTATATTTTTACCCCCAATGGCTCCATGAAACTATCTGAAGTTAAATACATTTGCACTCAACCATTAGTAAACCCAGGAAAGCTATGAAAGAAAAGTAGCAAATAAACCATTCTTTATAGTGAATGGGACACTTTGGGATGAAAGGAAGAGGGAAAAAAGCCACTGTCTAGACTCTGTGGTGTAGGGAGTTCTCTTGCAATAGATGAAGGGAAGAAGAGCTTGCTCACTGACCCCGTTTCTGGACATGTGATTTAGCAAGTCAAGTCAGCAAGTCCATAACAGACATGCTTGTTTATACCATGTCAAATTCTGGACAAAATATTTATTCGAACGATGAAAATATTTAGATCTTGAAAGGCGTTTTTGTGGCAGTCAGAGATGGAAAGTTTTTAATCATTTTTCTTCCTAAGCTGTATTTATAAGCTACAAAATCTTCTCTTAAATAAATTGCCCTTAGGAGAGTCTCAAAACCATCACTTACTTATCGCTACTCCTGAATTTTGCTAACATTGCAACAGTCTCTGTTCTGATTGTAAATTTTTCTTTCGTTCAAAAATAAGGTTATCAGGCTTTTTTCCATTAAGGAGAGTGAACATTGCCGCAGACTATAGTGGTACAAATCTCGAGGTTTGTGAAGACAAACGAAACTTGAGCTTACAAATAATGGTGGCCTTTTAAAAAAAAAATCAACACCAACATCATTTTTGAGAAGAAAATTTAGACATCAGTTTTTCTTGTGGGAAACTGTACTTTTTTTAACCTTAATCTTAATAATATTTTTTTTAAAAAGTCTTTACTAGTCACAAGTAGAAAGTTATAAGAATTACTACATAAAAAAAAGTCCACCACTGACTTTGTTTATTAGGATTACAGGGTTAAAAAAAAATTGGATATACATGTGTCCTGCCTGGCAGAATTGCATATAAATATCTGTGTCAACATATGTTTGCCACAATTAGAAAAGGTTTCCATCACACTTTTGCCTTGAGCACTAGCAGAGGAGTTTATTGCCATCTGTGATCATTAGAAACTTAAATCCCAGATTATGTATATAATAATAAACAACTGCCGCTTTGTTGCCTTCCAAACATGTTGCTGTGTAATATGCAGGGATTTTATGGAATGCAGGCTTTATTCTGTGTGTCACGAACCGATGCAGACCTCTATCAATATTTATTTTTAATGATATCCTTGTAACCCCAAGATAATGGGATTTTTAAATAGAACCCACTCTTGTACAGAATAAATATTGGAGACTTAACTATTCTTTGACATGTGGGCAACAGATTGAACTCAAATGTTTTAACGGTTTGGTAATACGTGAGTGTCACAGGCAATGCCGTTGCTGAGTAAAACTGAACAGTGTAGCAATGATGTAGGCATTTGAACTTCCACTTTTAGAGGTTTGAAATGTTACATGTTTCTGGTGGTTTTCTTCCCTGAGTGGAATTTTCTGTTTTATTGTAAATTGCCACTGCTGTTTAATGTGTGTATTTTTCTTAGTATAAATTTCAAAAAGGATGTTGACCCAGTAGAAAACCCCTTGACTGTAAGAAGAGCATAAAGTAGCAGCTTTCCACACATAGGACTTTAATCCTGGTTTCTCTTTAGATTCCTTTGAGATCGGTTTTCAAAGAGTCCTCAGCAAATGGACATTTGTTTGGGGATGGTATGTAGGTAGGAAAATACACACACACACACACACACACACACACACACACACACAGACACACACACTCTTGTCTTTGCCCCACTGTGCTGTACCCTCTGTATCTGGATTAGTTATTAACTGGACTTGGCTGGAGGGAGTTGGGGCTGAATCCATTTAGTTCGATGGAGTTGGTTAATATTCTGCCCCTACTACTAATGATGTTATAATCTAGCAGAGAGGGTAAAATGATTGCACAGACCATTCATTGTATTATCCTGTAGAATAAGGCCCTGTGTTGCAACAGCATCCCCAGGTAACTCACAGGTTAGGAAAGCTCTACTGCAGGTGACGAGTTAGAATGTCATGCTGTCATCTGTATGCAAAGATGACCAGGACTTGGAGAGGACTGGAAAGCAGTAGGAGTGGAGAATTCATCCGAGAGAAAGTGCATGTGTGTGTGTGTGTGATGGGGCACAGGGGACCTGATGAGAGACAGAGAGGAAAACACCAAAGCTTCTAGACTGGGAGAGTGACCGCCGCTAGCCACTGTGGCATACCCAGCCCTGGAGCCAGTTTGGGCGTGAAGGGTCGGATTCACCAACACCGGCGCGGGGCTTGAGATGACTTCAGTACATGCAGGTGGCGTGTGCTCTGGCCAGTCTGACACAGAGGACTGGACACGAGAACACGCTGCTGCTTGAAGCGTGTGCTCCTGCAAGCCATTTGGCAGTACGTGGCGCGTCCTCGGAGGTTCGCACCCTTTGACTCAGCAATTCCATTTTTAGGATATGCCCTAAAGAAATAAACCTTTCTGTACTGCTGATTCTATGCGAGGTTTTACACTGTGTGACCTTTAAACAACCTAAAATTTTAAAACTAGAGGATCGGATAAGTTATGGTACACTCAGACAAGGGACAGGTATGTGCAATTAAGATTTCTCAAAAAAAAAAAAATAGCTATGGGCCGGGCACGGTGGCTCATGCCTGTAATCCTAGCACTCTGGGAGGCCGAGGTGGGCAGATCGTTTGAGCGCAGGAGTTCGAGACCAGCCTGAGCAAGAGCGAGACACCGTCTCTACTAAAAAAATAGAAAGAAATTAGCTGGACAACTAAAAAAATATATATTAAAAAAAATTGGCCAGGCATGGCAGTGCATGCCTGTAGTCCCAGCTACATGGGAGGCTGAGGCAGGAGGATTGCTTGAGCCGAGGAGTTTGAGGTTGCTGTGAGCTAGGCTGATGCCACGGCACTCTAGCCCGGGCAACAGAGTGAGACCCTCTCAAGAAAAAAAAAAAAAAGGAAAAAAAGCTATGATAAAATTAAGGCCTTTCAGACATATAAGAAAGGAAAGGTTAAAATCAACATGGAACCATCTATTAAAAAAGTCAATACTGCATAGAAAAGAATGGCAGGAAAGTAGGCCAAAATAATAATAATTATGGTTATCTTTGAACTTTGTCACTTTGATTTCTATTTTATTGATGCTTTTCTGTATTTGGGGGGATTGTCATATTATTGAAGACTTTTAAAATCAGGAAAAAATTATTTGTTAAGGTAAAAGTCAAAGATACTTACATGGTTAGCCTGTTCCCAGCAAAAGTGGCTGAGGGGGGGATCACCCTTATACTTGGTGATACCATCCTTTATACTTGGGCAGTACTATCCACAGTGCTCTTTTCAAAGCAGTTTCTACCTTGTTCAGCTGGGAGGCCCAGCGAAGAATGGTACCCAGGGGATCGGGTACCACTAGAACTAAGGTCCTATTTAGGACCTTAACTGTATTCTGGGTGTGATGAGAAGCCACTGGTGGAGTTTGAACCAGGAGTGCCTGTGAGCAGAATTGCCCTGGCTTCTGTGTGGAGAATCAGCCATGGGGAGGCAGGGGGATTGGAGAGTAGGAGAGGACTGCGGCAGTCAAGATGAGAGATGGTGGGGTGTGGATCAGGCTGGGGGCTGTAGAAGTGGTGAACCATGGTGGAGTATCTGCTGAGAGTGGAGCCGACAGGGTTTGTGGATTGCTTAGTTGTGGGACATTGGAAGGCAAAGAATGAGGAATAAGGCCAAGGATGTTCACCCAAACATCTGAGTGTAGCTGACACCAGTTGCTCAGGTGGGGGACGCAGGAGAAAAGCAGATTAGCAAGGAAGGGAAATGGGGACCCAGGGTTTGGTCATGCTAGATCTCGAACAGGCATCTCAACTTTTAAGTGGTGATGCCAGGTCAGCACTTGGATCTGTGAATCTGGCGTTCAGGAGAGAAAGAGAGCAGAGGAGGGATACACACCTGAGAACTATCAGCAGCTCAGTGGTATTTACAACCACCGGGCTAGCTATCTAAGAGCACGCACACAGAGAAGGGGCCAGGAGGTGAGGCCGGGAGGCTGATCTTGGGGCACCCCAGCACTTAGAGATGGGAGGAGAAGGAAGACGCAGCCCAGGAGATGGGGAAGGAGTTGACAGCAAGGGAGGAAAGCCAGGAGTCTGTGGTCTCCTGGAAGCCAGGTGGAAAAGTACATCGTAATAGCTGGGAAGCCAAGGAAGAGGAGAGAGGTCAGTCATTGTTTTTGCAACAAGAAGGTCATTGGTGACCTTGATAAACAGTTTCGATGGGTGGAGGGGGTTAAGTCCTGATGATCCCTCTTAGGAGAGAATGTTGATGCTCTTGACGATTTTACCAAATACTGTGGAAGAGCAGGAGAGGCCCAGAAACTTTCCCAGGCCTAGGAATACAAAACCTCATGGAGGCATGTTTCTGGATCTTCTATGGCTGAGCCATCTCAAGGTTTATAGGCCCTGGGTCATTCTCCAGTCTGCTTGGGGTAAATGTATGCAGCAGCTGCAGCTTTGCAGGTCTGTCTCTGTCACGTGGCGGCTGATCACCCCAGTTTCTCTCTCTCTCTGAATTAAAATAAAACCTTGAAACCAATTCCACCTGCCTTCCATCCAGCCCCCTCCTCCCCAGCTCTGCATTTGAGCTGCTTTCAGTTGGCAAACAGACAGGGCCATGGGAAGTGATGCAGTGGAAGCTGTTGCTCTTTCGTGGACACCCCGCCTCCTACACACAGGGAGTACTAGGACCCTTAGAGGCCCAGCATGACAGCCACACCCAACACCTAATGAAGGTGACAAAGTCTTGTAGCTTGGACACCCATACCATAATAGGAGCATCTTTAGGTCACCCAGCAAGATGCCCAAAGTGATGGAATGACCAGGTACAGTAAGAGTTGTAGGAAAATACAAGCTCTAAACTTGCATTTCAGAACACCTCTTCCCCCGCTGCAATGGATTTGGGGGCTTCCCGTCCTCTTGCAGGAAACTGCTCCTGCTTACAGATGCCTCAGAGCATGGCTGGGGGCTCCTGAAGAGGGGGCTGAGGCGGAGGACAGGGCTGGGGAGGAGGAGAGGGTGTGGGTTAGCGCAGGGGTGCACGGAAGGGGGAAAGCCCCAGGGGCTGGCACAGGGCTTTCTAGGGGACAGCTGTCTGCTTCCTTGCCACTGCCAACAGCCTGTCCACCAGAGCGTCTCTGCTCTCTGGCCTTCTGAGAATCAGGACAGTCTCACAACTTAAGGACTCTGCTTCCTAAAACAAGCATGCAGCATTTCTGACATTTTCTGAAGAATTTTTGCAGCAGTTAGCAAAAGGTCAACAGTTTATAGTTCTCTCCTAAAAAATGCCTATGTTATAATGTTCAGTGGGGAAAAAAAAAAAAAGGTCAGAGTATACTAAATTGTTTAATTTCCATTCTCCATTATAAACAAGCAGGCAAAACTAGAAGGAAATTACCAAAGTATTAGCCATGATTCTCTTTGGATTATAAGTGATGGTTTTCCCTTGGTTTTCTTTAATCTCTAGACTTCGTGTGTATCTATTCTTTTTAGAACTAAAAAAAGAAGTAAATTTAAAGATTTCTTCCGAAGTTTCTCTTTTTGTCCACTTTTGCCATCGGTCTTGACCAGCTACGTACACGGAGGGCTGCTCTTAGGGTCTCGGGTGCCTTGGTCGTGGGTGCGGTGGGAAGGGTGGACAGAGGGCTCTGAAGCTGCTGTCCCTGCCACCCAAGGCCCCCGGGTGAGAGCTGCGCGGGCTGGCCGCTCCTCTCCACCGGCTTCTCTTCCCTCGCCCACTGTGCCTGGTTCTCGACAGGGTGGCAGGAGCACACCAGCTAGGGAGGAAGCTGTCCTGGGGACATTATGCAGCAGCAACAGGCAGAGATATGAGAGAACAAAGTTGCACACGTTTCGTTCGTGCACAGGCAGTGTTGGTGGTAGGAATACTGGTAGTTGAAAGTGGGGGAATTATTTAATAAGAAGAACTTTACCTTCAAGTGATGTTTTAAAGCGTGCTTTGTAAGACCTTCTGCCATGAAATGATACATATCACTAATCATGGGTTTTATTTACCAAAAAGTTTCTGGGGAATCTAGCTGGTTATAAGTTAGAGCAGTGGTCCCCAACCTTTGTGGCACCAGGGACCAGTTTCATGGAAGACAGTTTTTCCATGGTTGGGGGTCAGGAGGATGGTTTCTGGATGATTCAAGAGCATTACATTTATTGTGCAGTCAAATCTCTCTGCTAATGATAATCTGTATTTGCAGCCGCTCCCCAGCGCTAGCATCTCCGCCTCAGCTCCACCTCAGACCATCAGGCATTAGATTCTCATAAGGAGCGTGCAACCTACATCCCTCACATGTGCAGTTTCCAGTAGGGTTCTCACTCCTGTGAGAATCTAATGCCGCTGATCTGACAGGAGGCGGAGCTCAGGCGGTGATGCGAGTGATGGAGAGCGGTTGTAAATACAGAGGAAGCTTCGCCTGCTCACCTGCTGCTCACCTCCTGCTGTGTGGCTCAGTTCCTAACAGGCCGCAGACTGGTACCAGTCCATGGCCCAGGCATTGGAGACTGTAGCTCTAGGAGAAAGAGGAGGGATCCAGGAGTCAGAGGTGACACAGGTGGGTAGGGCTGGGAAAGCAGGGCTGTCAGTTTTTATGATGTCCATAATGAACACTACACATTTCTTAATTTTTAAGTGATGGTATTCATAAATTGTTAATTTTAAATATTCGTAAGATAAAAAAGAGAAGCAGTCTAAAGTTTCAACAACAACAAAATACGAATTTAAATTCAAGGTGGTGTTAATGAAAGCAAAACCATGCGCGACATCCCTGGGAATTTGTGATGGTATCGCATTTGACCCAGGTGGGTGTGCCTAGTGTCTGGCGCAGTATTAAAAATCAGGTCTCATTATTTCTCCCTCCTGTGACAGAGGACTCTGCAGGATGCCCACAGATGGCTACAATGTGTATGTACCCATTCAAAGACAAGAAGACCTACTATGTGGGGCGCCACTTATGTGCTAAGTACCATGAGTAACCAGGAGGTATCAGAGAGACTGCCTGGCCATCAGGCTGGTTTTTGGTTTGGTTTAGGAGAAAAGATCCTACGTGCCTTTATAAAACAAAGTGTGTGATCAGGTGGCCATATGGGTGGTAGAGAATGATGAATATGAGAATGGTTTTGTAGTATAGTAAAAATGTGTGGCCTAGGGTAACATAGGAGAGCTTGATGGGGTTGGTGAAATTATAAACAGTATTTGGAGAGAAAAAGGATGGGAAGCTCGAAGACACGTAGTACGCCCTCTGTGAGTTATCCAGTGCCATGCTGGTGTCTGTAATTGAACCACATTCAGGGCTAACTTGAAAAACGCATAGAGGCCTGAAACTTAGCTTTGGAATAAAGCTTTTTTGGTAAAAAAAAAAAAAAAGAAAAAAAGAAAAAAAAGAAAATTGAATAAAAACAAACATTTAAGATATTTTAACTGAAAGAATAAATCAGTTTCCCCACCATTAGAGCAAATGGTTTAAATTGAGACATATGGAAAAATTTAACTTTCAGTTCCAGACTCTAAGCCTAATTCTGGGAGAAAACCCATTAAAGTAATGAAGTAATGAAACAATTGAATGATAAATCTTGATTTTGTAGAGAATACAGCAAATGCTTGGAAGTTCATCATCATTTCCATGCTTTCGTATTATTGCGAACACCAGTGTCTTTGCTTGAGAGCTACAAGGCTGTGGTTTAACTGACTTCAAGTTGGGAGTGGGTAGGAATTTACAGGCTGTTATGTCCTTCCGAGAAGAGTTAGGAGCATTTTGGGGGATGTGGATACTTAAAACAATCCAGGTTTTAAAGTAGTTGAGAGACTCTTCCCCTGGAAAAATAATTAGTTCTCAGTCCTGTTTACTTTGAATATTCAATAGAGCTGTCACTGGGAACCAAGGGAAATGAAAATGAGGGTGGATAGGGTTCCTACCCCTAAAGGGCTCATAACAGAATCCTTTGAGTTTCACACAAATGTTTGACATCATTTCATTACGTTTACTCCAGCACATTCCAATTAGTTTCCTGGAGAGCAAGTACATTGCAGCCTTCACAACTTTTTTTTTTTCATTTTTCTTTTCTTTTCTGTTTTTTTTTTTTTTTTGGAGTTGTAGACTTGTGTGCTGCAAATTTTGCTCTTAGTAAATGACACTGAAATATTTTTAATGCCCTGAAATAACTAAACTAATGAGAATTTTAGTAGTCTTGTAATTAAAATGAAAAAATAGAAGAGCCATGGGTGGACATTTTAGAGGAGTCATGGTTCTGTTGTTTCTTGTTTTGGAATTTGTGGATAAACTATGTATAATTTGTAGTTAAAAACAATTGGGAAACAAGCATCTACTTTGGGCTAATTTTGTCCTTTTTGATGTTTCTAATCTCAGCTGTCTTCACTTATAGAACCAACAGCTTAGTTTACCTGGAGCTACATTTTTGTTTTTATATTCCTTTTATGAGTTCAAATATGTTCGTCATCATCATTTGTATCTCCAAGGAGCTATGGACGTGTTTTTTTTTTTTTATGTTTCTCAGTTGTTAGACTCTGGGTTTTTAAGATAAACAATTGATTTAGCAGCTTTACAGGGAGCATAAGTAAACTCAACCACACCAAATGCTCATGTTAATTATAAGCTACATCTTGAATTCAGGTATATTTTTAAAACATTGTATGTCTTAAAATAAGAAAACTCGAAAGATATGCAGTGACTTGGCAGGGACCCATTAAGTTGTAAAATATATTAAAGTCTCTAGTTTCATGCCCTGTACAACACTCATAATGGATTTTGATTATATGCTTGGTAATAAGTGACTTACAGAAGGCGGGACTGTAGGCTTTTCCTATTTTGGATTTAAAATAAGTATCATATCTTTCAGGTGTTAACAGAGGGCATTCTTGAGTTGAAGGGCATGAAACAGTTATTATCTTTATGGTAAGTTATCATTTGTAGATAAGTTAATGGTTTCCTGTGCAAATAATTGTGGAGTCAGCATACCTAAGACTTGGGTTCTCTTTAAGGACGAAAAAGAATTTATAGATATGAATGCCTCTTCAGGGTCATTAGACAAACTTCAAAGTGTTAATGTTTGTGAAAAGAACCCCTAATTTGAATTTTTTCTATGAGTAACAATTTCAGGCATAAAATGGCCAGATCATTATATGTCATTTATGGCTTTTTAAAAAAGTTAGTGCAATATATGCCCTTATAAACAGCCACACTTACAGAGAGGAAGAGAGAGAGAGCAGTGTATCTTTTGAGCAGCTGTTACATGGATAAACCCTGGGTCCTTCAGCTGTGGCTGGGGTGGCAGTGTAGACTCTAACGGCTTGGTACTGTGATTAACTTGGCTCAATTGGTCTCATTTTTTGGTTCCCTGAGGTCTTCTTCCTCTTGTCCTTCCGTGTGATCACTCATTCTCCACATACAGACACTGCCCCCGGACAAGGTAACAGATCTTCCTGTCCTTGGTGTTGTTTATACCCTTGCTTTCAAATCAGAGTTTAGATAAAAATCCCTCATGTCATCATTTTTAGTTAGCTTCACATGTTTGGAGATCCAGGTTGTCTTAATTTTGAAATATTCTCTGTTAGAAATTAGATGCCTCATGAGTAAGAGTTGACTTATTCTACTCTAAATGGACGTATTGTTTTAAAAAATCTAAAGTTTGGAAAGAAACCAAATGTAAAAACCTCATTTGTCAAGTACAACCACAGCTAACAGTTGCTATGTTAGTGTCGTCACCAGCTTATTTCTTTTCTTAAGCATATTTTGAACCCCAGTCTGAAAAATGAGGATATGAGCATTCTTTGTTCATCTATTCTGCCCTGTGACTAAGGTGACAAACTACTCCTGCTTAACACAGGACTTTCCTAATTTGGGCACTGAAAGTCACACCTCTGGGAACCCCCTTTGTCCCAGGATGGCTGGTTACCCTACCTATGACCTCCCAGTTTGCTAGACTATAATTTTTACAGTGGCACAATTTAATGCATTTGTAGTCCTTATTGTTACAACATAACTATGGATATCTTTTGTTTTGTCTATGGGTGGTTTCTAAAAATTTAAAGCCAATATGCAAATATCATTCACTGTGGAGCCAAGTAACATAATTAGACTCAGAGAGAGAGAACTACCATCCTGGATCACTGAATTTTGCCGCTTGAAGGAGATTTTCCTTGCAATTTCATTTCTTTGTAGACGTGAAGGTTTTGGGTTATATTCAGCTTCTACTATTATTTGCATTTCATGTTGTCCTCATCCTTACATTCCTTTTTCCTTCGGTAGGCTATTAGCCATGAGTACCTTTTGATATGTAACATGCATGGATGTAGGCTGTTACTGCATGTTTGGAAATGTCTGATTTTGCCCTCATACTTGATTAATAATTTCAGCCTAGATTCGAAATTATTGTTTCTCAACCTTGAAGGCATTTCGCCTCTGATGCCTATAATCTAGTGTTGCCAATAAGTCTGATGTTAGACTTATAACCTCGTTGATTGTATGTGTGTATGTGTGCTTATTTGTCTACCTTTTTGAACCATGTAGGAATTTTTGCTTTATCCTTAGTTCTGAAATTTCACCATGATTTTTTTTTTTCATTTGGCCTTTTTTTTGCCCTTTATGATCTGAAGTCTCTTCTAGCTCAGGATATTTTCTCCCCACTAATACTAATGTATCTTCACCTATAATTCCAGAAGATGAATTTCGACCCCTTGAAATTGATTCTCCATGGCTTTCATATTTTCCTTCTCTTTGTTTTTTGCTGTGTGTTCTAAAGATTTTCTTGGCTTAAGTTTTACAGCCTATCGAATATCTTTAGCCATATAAATTCTATTATTTAGTGCATTGAGTTTTCAGTTTTGGCACTTATTTAGTAATCTGAGGACTTTCTCATTCTTGTTATTCTTGCCGTGAAAGGAGTGTATCTATGGATATTGTTTTGGTCCTTAAGAAGGTGCTGGTCTTCACAGATGATCTTCTCAGACTGCTTAGAATTTTTCTTTTCCAGCATCAGAAACACTAATCATTAATTTCTAGATAGAATGTGTTTCTGTTTTCCACCAAAACCCCAGCTTCAGCTAAGTTAGCTGTCTTATGGTTCCTTGGAACTGGTTAGGCTTTTCTACCTTCCTGCACTCTCCTACTACTTTTAAATGTATTTCCTTTCTTCTCCCAACTCTTCCCTAAAAGCTGTTCTGATTGCCCTCCTTCCACCCCATCTATGTAGAGGGTTCTGGGACACCCCCTCAGCCAGAAGCCATCTCCCCTCTCTCCTAACATTCGTTGATCCTTGCGTGAACCTTTCTTCTCATTGCCCCGCCCCCTCTTGCTGCGGGTCACCCCTGCTGGAGTCAGATTCCTGAAATGAAGGCAAATCAAGGTAATAAGAGGACAAGAAAATTCCCAGGCACCAGGCACGGGAGGGAGAGGATGGGGAGTCCTGGTGGCCAGGCAGAGGCTCCCTTGTCTGGTACCTCCTGTGTAAGAATGGCTGTTCAGCAGTTGAAAGCTTACATTTCTAAATCTTACCTAGAAACTTAATTGGATTGAAACTTAATTTGTCAAATTATTTTGTGTTCCAAAATTCTTCTAAGTAAGAGTTAGTCAACAGATGACCAAAATAGAAGCGATGAGAATTCTCTTTATATAGCAGGGAATACAACCTGGATGCATTCCTGAAATTTCTTTGTGGCTTGGCTTCAGTAAATTACTACTTTACTTACAGCTTTAAAAATATATTTAGACTTAAGTTTAAAGAGTGAGAACCACATGTGTAAACATCATTGAATACCATTCTTTTAATGAATAGGGAATGTTATTTATATTCTGTTTTCACTTCCTCTGGAAAGCCCATTTCTTTGGGGAATGCTTAACTTATATTGTACTCACCTTAAAAAGTGAAAGGAATTCACTTTAGTATATTTTAACTCAGCTGTAAAATTCTTACTATTGCTGGTGAGAACTGCTTGGCCCAAATCTCTGAACACAATGTCTTAAAATAGCAAATGACAATATATATACCACTAGAGTAGAGAATAGGTGTGTTTAGGAGATTAAAATAATCCTTATTTTATTTTTGCTTTAATAGAGAAAATCCTATCTTTCTCTACTTTTTTTCTTTTGGAAAACAATTTTGCAGTTAGTACTTCAGTGAGATGCTGAATGAGGTGGGCAGGTGGGCAGGAACCAGTGACAAAGGGCTTCCTGGGCTGGGCTGACGAGTCTGGGTTCCTTCACATAGTGATGGGGACTTTTTGAAGGCTTGAGGCAAAGATGCCATGTGATCACCTATGTCATGTTGATGGCAGGATGGAGGTAGAATCAGAGGCAGACTAGAGGGGAGGTCATTGTGTAGTCTGTGTCAGAAAGTAGCGGAGCCATGGGCCAAGGCAGCAAAGATGGCTCCTGTCCAATTAGGGATTTTTATTCTGTATTAATTGTGCTGCTTTTAGACTAATTTGCTGGTTATTTTATGAAGACTTAGCCCTTTTAGAGCTAGAAGGGACTTTGGAGGTTCTTATGCAACTCTGTCATTTTATAAATGGCAAAACCCTAAGGCCTAAGGAAGCAAAGTGACTCCTCCGAGTCAGACAACTCATTAACAGCAGGCAGAGCTTGGCCTTGGGCCCAAGTCTTCCAGTTCCAAAGCCAAAGCTTTCCTGTAGGGCTGCCCATCTGGTCCTGCCTGCTCTCTGCTAGGCACATGCCTGGACCTGTGCGCTCTATCACCTGGTGGTTGATGGCACAGAAGGAGATATTGACAGACTTACTCTTTTTTTCCAGTCAGCTCATGACCGACTCTTCCAAATGACTTAATTCTAATCTGCCCTACTCTTCCCAAATACATATTCTTGCCCAACATATTCAGAAGATGATCTTGCCTCTTACTTCCCAGAGAAAATAGAGATCACTTGAGAAGACACTGGGCCATGGCCTGCCATCAGTCTACTAATAACCACCATCTTCCTGCCCTTTGTTACGACAGCAAAGCTGTCCCCATCTCATTTAACACTGGGCCCTGGGTCCTAGGTCCTAGGTCCTACTCCCTCCTGTCTTTTCAGGAATACTTTTGATTATTCTTCATTTTCCAGTATTTTCAGTCTCTTCTTCTCTAAAAGATCTGTCCTGTCTGCATTTATCTACCTCCTGCACTCTTGCATGTAAAACCCTGCTTAGAACACCAACCCCGCACTAGCTCTTTCTACGTCCCTCCTTTCAGGCATTGTCTAAGACACGTGGTGTTTCGTTCATCAGCCTCAACCAAGTATGCATTAGCCCTCACAGTTTCACAAAACTGCTCTCACTGAAGTTAGCCATGACCTCACGCCACTCAGCCCAGTGCTGCGGTGCATGGGATCTCCTGTCATCTAATGGGGGAGACAGATGCTAAAGAAATAACCTGTAGTTGCTGAGCATTTAGATCGGAAAGCACAATTTTGACTATTTTTATGGCAGCAGGTACTATATTGCAGTTTTTTGGTAGGTACTAAGTTTCAGTTTCATCGTAAAACTTGCAGCAGTGTGTTCTCTAGCTTGCTTCCACACTGTGAGAGTTCTGCCCTTTAACCTGGGGTTAACTCTGCTATCACACAACCAAATGCCCAGGCAATCATGAGCTCTTTTACCTTTTACCTTACGCAAGTATCTGGGCTAAACATGCACATTAATAGAATCTGAAGAAATATCACTCTGCTCATGGAGTTGGAAACTAGAAACCACCTGTATGTATTCTAAATAAAATTTAGTCTGAAATAAATCAACCGTGTTTAATGTGGTCTAAACTGGCAAATAGAGTGAAGAAAACCCTGACGGTTTTGTGTGGAGGAAACAAAAAACATTATGCAGAAAGGATGATCTGTGAAGTTCAGGCTCCGTGAACTCATATTAAGTTTTGAACCATTTTAAGACCAGCAAAACTATGTAAGGACACATTAGATATGCTAATGGAAAATTTAGTGAAAGTAAAAATAGTTTTCTCAAGTGCAGACTGAAAATGACAAGGTTTTCTTGTGTATGTCAGTTGTCACCCTCTTATTTTCCTCATGGGCTACATTATTCAATTTTAACAGTTCCTTTCTTTTTAGAAGTAAAAACAGTCCACATTTGCAACACCAGAGATGTCCAGGAAGTGCCGTAATGCTGAGGGACCTATGGAATGAATAAATCACTGTTTGGTAGGAACTGTAAAATGTTTGATTGGAAGTCAGCCCTTCGTATTCACGTTTCCTTTTTTCTCCTGAACTTGAAAACACATTGAAATATCCTCAGGATGGATGTTAAATAAAAATTCTGTGATATATTTGATAGTCGGCTTTTAAAAAACTGATATGTCAAAGCCTGTTTTTCTTGACTGATGTGGAAAGGTTAAAAAAAAAGTGAAAGGAAATTACTTTTCTAAATATAATATTTTCAAGTGATGTAATAGGTTTTTATTTCCATATGTTGCTTGAATAAAAAGTAGCTTGGTTAAAAAATAAAAAAGCTTGATTAAAAAAAACCCCAAAACTGTACGTCACCATTAAATAAATAGGTGAATACAAATTCAGATTTTAAAGTTGTCTTTCCAAAAATATTAGTTCATTAACTGTCATAACAAATCTGATATTCTTAGTTTCCCTTTACCAAATCCATTTTACTTATGAGACAGTCTAACTTTTAAAACCATTTAAGGGAATTTCACTATGTTAATTAACATCATTCATTTTCACTGCTCGTTAACACATTCTGAATTGCTCAAAGTTATTGACCGAGACTGAAAGAAGCTCTTGAACTCTATAAAAGGTGGTGCTTATAAAACTTTTCTGCTTATTAGAAAATGTTTATCAATTTCTGTGGCTTCTTCCATTTTATTATGTGTAGAATCTGCCAAAACCTTACAACTTTCGTAATCACCTTCCTTCTCCTTATTTACCTCTGGACTTGGGATCTTTGGAAAGTCTTGCCTTACCCATAATGTTCCTCCCTGGATGTGCTACCAAGCCCCAAATTTTAATATTAGAGATGGATTTTTTTTTTTTTTATATCCTCAAAAGCACAGTGTGTAACTACAGTAGCCTCTGGGCATTGTCTCTAGCTAAATCTGTGCCAGCCGTCCTCCTGGCTGGAGTTCCCATAAGGGTAAGGCCTGCGTCTGTCCTAATCACTGTGGGATCCTTAGCACCTACACTGGTAAACTGTCAGTGCTTGAATGCTGGGTGCATTCAAGGCATTTTAGGAGTAGCACAGGTTGCTGGGGTGGTAGGAAAGTGAAGTTGGGAAAGTGTTGATGCCTGTATTAATATTATATAGCACTTGTAATGTATCTCCAATCCAATCTGCTTCCTGGTATGTATCCCTTCAAGAACCTGATGTCTGAGACAGAGGTGCAGTATTTTTCTTTGTAACCGTAGTGCCTGTAACAGCACCTGCAATAGTAGCTATCCTTAAGTGAAGATCATTCATTCAGGAAACATTCCCTATTTCACACTTTTGCCCAGTATCCCTTCCAACATTGAAAAATTAAAGAAAATGGTGTTGGAATCCCCCGTTCTATCTGGCCAGCTTTCCTTATTCAGAGGCCACCTTTGCTGTGAGTATGAAAAACGATGGAACATGCAGGGGAGTATGAGGAACAGGTCACCCACTGGAACTCCTAATCTCTAAGTGTTTAGAACTAATTATCCTTTGCCAAGCAATTATGCCAACTGTTAGTCTCTTAAAAAAGGAAATGGCAAAATCAAGGTCTTGACCATCAAAATTTGTCATAGAGTTATTGCTGTCTGTCTGCTTTTTGGTTTCCTTTTTTAAAGGCTCACAGCCAATTTACCATGAAATCTAGCTCAGATTTCTGAAGTATCCAATATGAGTATAACACATCTTAATGTATTGAAAACTTTAATTGATCCTACCTGGTATTGGTGTGTGATCCTGTGGAACTGAGGTATTGATACAAACTAGAAAATGAAGTTGTCTTAAAAGCTCAACTGATTTCATAAATTTTACTTATATGCAGCATGACAAACCTGACATATGACATCTGGATTGAGTAGGTAGAACCTTCATTTTGACAAATTTTTCCTGTTCTATCTGTCAAAACACCAAGGAAAACAATCCAATTTATTAAAAACTGCTTGATGTATGTAGTTTTTCCAAGAACATATCTATTTTGTCATGTGAGACGTATTCCTTGGAGATACTATGATGTATTCACTCTGTGATTCCCAGTGTCTGCATAGTGGCACACATCAGGCATTCACTACATTATTGAATGAAATTATGGGTAAAACTAGTGTATGTGCTGGTTAGGGGACCAAGAAATATTAACCATAGAAAGATCTGTACCCCTTCTCCATGGTTTCCATTCCAAATTCTAGGTTTTTTTTTTTTTTTTTTTTTTTAGACAGAGTCTCACTGTGTTTCCCAGGCTAGAGTGCCATGGCGTCAGCCTAGCTCACAGCAACCTCAAACTCTTGGGCTCAAGCGATCCTCCTGCCTTAGCCTCCCAAGTAGCTGGGACTACAGGCATGCACCACCATGCCCGGCTAATTTTTTCTATATATATATATTTTTTTAGTTGTCCAGATCATTTCTTTCTATTTTTTAGTAGAGACAGGGTCTTGCTCGTGTTCAGGCTGGTCTCGAACTCCTGACCTTGAGCGATCCACCCACTTTGGCCTCCCAGAGTTGCTAGGATTACAGGTGTGAGCCACTGCGCCCAGCCCAAATTCTAGGTTTTTATTTATTTTTTTCCTAAGTTGTTTAGACCCATTGGATTTCTTTCAAAAGAAGAAATGGCCATTTAGAGATATCAAATTGGAAATTAAAATGGCCTGGAGTTTGCAAGGAAAGCTATAGAGGCTTTGGAGGTCTGTGAGTGTAGAAATGGGTGTCTTTACATAATAGATTATAAATACTTGCTAAATGGATAAATAAATACCAATTCTGAGGTATTTAAATAATCACCTGCATGAATGAAAAATTCAAACGCACCATATTTAAGAGTGTCTGTTGAGAGACTGAAGATAAATCATAATCCATAATAAATATATGGATTTATATAATGAAGAATACATAAATAACTCCAACAAATTCATAAGAAAAAGATAATAGAAAAATGGGCAAAATGCATGAACTTCCTTCACAGAGAAGGAAACATGAATGGCCAACACATAGGGAAATACTCTCAACCTCATTAGTAATATGAAAATGAAAATTTAAACCACAATAATACCATTTTGCACCCATCAAAATAGCTGCAATTAAAATTTTATAGTATCACATGTTGGTCATAACATGAAGCAAAAGGAACTCTCATATGCTATGGGCGAAGTATAAATTGGTACAGTTACTCTTGAAGAAATTCGGCTTTACCAGTGAAGTTCAACACATGTGTGATGAACAGCCCAGCACTTTCAGTTCAGGTAAATACAATGTAAAATCTCCTGCACATGAATATAAGAGACCTGTACAAGATTGCTTGTAATTAAAAAAAAAAAACAAAAAAAACCTAGATACAGTCTAAAGGTCCAGATACAGTCTAACGGTCCAATTGCTAGAGCCTGTAAATATACTACAAGTTATCCAATAAAATAGTATCCATCAGTGCAAACAATTGAACTACACAGTTAGCAGAACAACATGGAGGAATCTCACAAACATAGTATTGAGTGGGAGGAAGCAAGTCACATTGGTGTGTGCATAAGCCCATTTTATAGTTCAAAAGCACACATAATTTATCAGAATGGGGTTCCTCCGCAATTGACTCATTCTCAGGCCCCACATGTTTGCAGGATGGCTGCAGCAGCACTAGCCTCTGAATCCTCTCTTATTCATATCTAATAGGAGCAGGAAAAGGTCTGTTTCCTTCTTAATAAAACACCATAAATTAGGTCTCGTTGGCCCTGATTGGTCTGGCTTGGGCCATGTGCCTATCCATGAACTAATCACAGTAATTAGTGGGATGAAACATGATGAACGGCTAGCCTAATTAATGTCATTCAGAGCACGTGGGCTGGGAGTAGGGCAAGGGAGAGGAAAATGCTGGTATGGATGCCAGAAGGAGGGTGGACGGATGTCAGGCTTCTAAAACAACAGATGATATTATTCCGCCCTCTTAGTAGAGGCCAATTTATATTACACACGCCATCGTTTCTTGCTTATGGTCTACGAATGATATGAAACAGCTCAAAGAACGGCAGGTAGAAGCCAGAAAGGGGTTTTTATGTTGCAGTAGACCTAGAACCACCAGCAGTACTCCCAAATCGGAGTGGGCAGGTGGGGACCAGTGCTCCAAGATGGCAGGTAGGGCAGGCGGCTAGACGCCAGTCCAATCGAGATGCTGTGGGATTCACATGGTGAAACTTTATGTCCCCTCAAAAATGCTCACCTTGTTTTTGTCCACTCGACTATCCATGTTACTGATTTAAAGAATTCTTTCTAGAAGCTGTGAAAGGAGCACTGGTAGATTTGCCCTTTTTCGGCGTGATAACTATTATACCCTGATCTGAAGTTCTGTAATTTCCGGCAGCCCCTTGTATAATTTCCACCCTCACTTCATTTCTTTTATGAAGTTCATGTGTTTTACTCAAGAAATAAAGATGCATTTTGTGCTCATGAACAAGTTTATGTGGCTCCTTATATCAAATAATTGGTGGGGTAGAGAAAATGTTTATGCTTTGGGTCTTCGCATAGTCATTACTGTAAGTATTAATAGAAGTGCTGTTATCAGAAAGGACTTTAAATCATTACTTGTTTAAACTGTGCCTAACAACTCAGACCATAAAAGCTGCTTTTCTCTAGTCACAAAGAATAAAGGCCTTTTATTTTATCCTACACATATAAAATAAGTTAGTCCCTTTCGTGGAGAGTTGTTAACATTCGTTCTGGAATAACTGGAATTGATCCCATAGTTATTGTCCAGGACACACAGCTTTAAGTCTCTCTCCTCACTCTGACTGTTGTCTAAAATCAAAGGTAAGCTTATTTTAGACACTGTAGCTAAAAGGATATGGTATATGTTGGACTTGTGTCTCCTTTTTACAAAACCAACCCTGACATTTTATTTATTTTTGTACTCAAACCCACATTTAGTTATGTTTTGCCTATGTAACTTATTTTAAACATCACCTTGCTTGCAGTCCCGACTATAAGTTTAGCATTGTTCTTCCGCCAAAAGCAATGAAATGTGACCTGTGTCGTGATTCGATGAAGTGTAATCAGCATTTTCTTTTCACAAATGTAATATCAGTGGCTATTTATAATATTTCTTCAACCTTCAGAAATGTAATGAGGTTTTGTTTTGTATTTACATAAAATTCTATTTGTATTTAATGCCCTGGGTACAATATATTAGTGGATTTTGCACTTAAGGCCAGATACTAAAATATTCTTAATGTGTTTTTTTAAGTCCTATCTTGAATTTATAGAGCAGCCTCTGAGATTCTCAATATTCACCTATAAATAAGCATTGCTGCTTGTAAAAGCCATCTTGCTGTTCTCATAAACCACCAAAAATATAAATTCATTGGTTTACCTCATATTGAATTTCCTGACTAGATGGAGCCTTTTTTCTTTTTTTAGAAAGTACATTTGTACTTTTCACCATTTCTCATGAGAAAAGCATTGTCCTAAAGAGTTCTTTAAATATCTTCTGTATAGCTTCTTTAGACATAATTTTTCTGAATATTATCTATTTTCATTTGTTTGTGACTGGTCATTGCTGCCACTGAACAAAAACCATTGTGTTTCAGATCATTTTATGGTATCTTTACTATTTCCAATAGGTGTTAAAAAAGATATTTCTATTGAGTTTTCTAGGTATTCAACCTTGTCACCTGTTGCTGATGGTAATTTGGTCTGTTCATTTCCTTTCACTATTGCATAGTGAGCATCTTTTATTTTATTCCTAACTTTTAATACAAATATTGTCTGTTGACTTCAGATCTTTATAAAAATCATGGTAAATTATCCTTCTATGTCTAGATTACTGAGAGATTATCATATATAGGTGATGAATTTATCACATGCTATGTTGGCATCTTTGAAGATAAGAGTATGTGTCGATCCTTTGTGAGCTATTAATAGGGCATAATGAGTCTATTTATATAATATTTACAAAATAAACCCTATTTGTATTGATGTACCATATAATAGAAATTGAGTTTTCTGGGCACTTTATTTAGGACTCTTACATCTTATCCAAGTCAAACAAGCCTCTTACCTTTCTTTCTTTTTGCTTTATCAGGTTTGGTTATCAGGCTCGTGTCAGTTTCATCAAACAAACTGGGAGCCTCATTTTTCTCTATCCTGAAATTGTTTTATGTAGTTTGGGAATTATCTAATCTTTGAAGTAAACCGTATATATTCGGTTTTCAGCTTTTATATTTTCATTTCAGTTTTGATAATTAAATATCAAATGTAGAAAACTGTTTCCATTGAGATACTCAAATTTATTCACAAGGATATTTTTATATAGTATTCTTGATTTTTTTTTTTTTAAATAGGGCCTTGCTCTATTGCCTAGGTTGGAGTACAGTGGCACGATCATAGTTCACTGCAGCCTCAAACTTCTGGGCTCAAGTGATCCTCCCACCTTAACCTCCTGAGTATCTGGGACTATAGGCACTTACATCATGCCCGGCTATTTTTATTTTTATTTTTTTAATTTTTTATAGACACAGGGTCTTGCTGTGTTGCCCAGTCTGGTCTCGAATTGCTGGCCTCCAGCCACCCTCCAGTCTCAGCCTCCCAAAGTGTTAGGATTATATGTGTGAGCCACCACAGCCTTGATTTTTTAATCTTTTCCATATTATGATATATTCCTCTAATAATTCTAGTTTTGTGTTGGATTTTAAGACTAGAAATCTGTGAAGTATTTCATCCTGCAATGAACCATCTATTGCTTTTTAAATATCTAAATCACACATTCCTGCTTTTATTTTTATTTCTACTTTTCCTATGTCATATTTATTGCTGTTTTCAAATTTAACTGAGGTTAAATATTTAGTTTATTTCTTTGTTTCTCTCCAATCAAAAAAAACCAATTACAGGTGTCACAAATAAAACTATTATATATTGTTTCTACTCCCCAAATACAGCATAAAATCAGTTCATTTTTGCTATCTACCCCTACCCATTTCCCCAATTTTGATAACATGAGCTAAGATTTCAGACTTAAGTGGAACTAGTTACTATGGTAAATTTTTTATTAGATATTTTTTCACAATTTTTGAATTTTTACACTCTATTTGGACTGTTTTTATAATAGCACACTCCAGTCCTGCTCTCAATGCTCACCACCTGTGCTAATGTGTAACTATTTTTTCACTCTTGGGTTTTTATTTTGATTCATCCTTCAGTCAACTGGAATATTTTTGAGTAATTTTTTTCATGAAGATGCTCAGCTGATAACTTCTAGGCACGTTTGTTTTTCTTTTAGAACTCTGCAAACATTGAAATTTCTGTGGTTCTTTCTTTTCAAAAATAGTAGCCAGAAAAACTGTGGCCCCAAATTTTACTGGATGTAAGCATCACCCCCAGGAGCTCTGCCCCCAACTACCTTGTAAATATGGAAAGCGAGAGGAATTACAAACCGGACAGGGCTGGGGAGCAGCTCAGGTAGAGTGGTCACGGCCTGAGGAAGTTGTCCCCGTCCTAGGGAGGACTTGTGTTTTGGAGCTGGGGAAGCTGCGCTTGAGACTGGCTGAAACTAGGACTCTCCTTCCATCGCTACCTGGGGAGTTTCTCTCCTCTGTTAAGGGAAATTCTTCCTGCCTTCTGGCACGTCATTGAACTCCTTTGTTTTCAGAGCCATTGAAAAATTCAAGTTTCCTTTTGAATTTTCTGAGTATTTCAAGGGAAAGGAAAAATCAGGGATGATTGGACGTCAATATCTTTCTAACACCACAACCTGTGGGTCTTTGTTTTTTAATTAAATTTTTATGATTATTGCTATAGGCCTATTATAGTCCAGTAGCATAGATGTGGCCTTTTCTTGGGAAAATTCTGGCCTTTTTGCATCCAGTCTTCCTTTTAAGCCACTTAAAATTATTAATAGCCTTGATATCACATCCATGTTCCATTAAAATAATTCTGAAAAAGTAATATTTAAATAAAAAGCAATTTATTGTTTATGTTTCTACTCTAGGTGAAGACTGATGTTAAGAGTCTATGGGTGAAGACATTGGAAAGGCTTCAACTATAAAAGTGAGCTGTTTTCATTTTTTTGCCACTTTAGTATGAAACATGTTAAAAGGTTAATATATTCTTAATTTAGGTTCGTGAGGTATTTTTGCATAAGTACACTCTGTAGGCCAATTTTTTTCTATTTTCAAGTACAGTCGCCCCCCACTGTCTGAAGGGCATACAGTCTAGGTCCTCCAGTGCATGCCCGAAACCACAAATAGGACTGAAACCTACATACACATCTATGAAAAAGTTTAATTTACAAATTAGACACAAAAAGAGATTAACAAAAACTAATACTAAAATAAAACAATTATAACAATATACTGTAATAAAAGTTATATGGAAGTGGTCTCTCTCTCTCTCTCTCTCTTAAAATACTGTAATATTTTTGGACCATAGCTGACCTCAGTTAATTGAAACCATGGAAAGTGAAATTGCACATAAGGGGGCTGCTATAGTTTTTGGGAAAATAGAAAAAAAACTATTTTCAAAAAGTTGTTAACTATTTTGTAAGAAATAATGACAAATATTGTTACCAAAGGATGAAAAATGAAAGAAAGTGCATACTTCAAAATAACATACACAAAGAGTAAAAATGGAGTCAGAAAGAGTAAACTGTACCATGACCCATTTTGCTGTCATTTCTTCCCATTGGCCTTCTATTATTATTGAGTTCATCTTTCTTCGAGGTAATATTTTAAATGTTGTTCTTGGCCAGAAAAGTTCTGTTTGTCCTTTTAAACTTCTTCTTTTTCTTTAAGATTTAAAATCTCATTTCAGTTTTGTGGTGGTGATGCTTGAAAAACCACAATGAACAGTAGAAGGGAAAGGAAGGAAGGGGATATGCTTTTTTGTCAGATGCAGGCAATTATTTCACTCTGTTTTCTTTGCTAAGTACTTTAATTTACCGTACTCTGACCACATTATAAGCTATTTGTCAAGACCTGAAATGGTGAACGGAGCTGCTCAATTCCATATTGTATGCTTGCTAAAGTGGTAGGAATGGAGGAAGAAACTCCGTCTGCTAAGCGTAGTGTTATCATTTTTTTACTGATAAAAGCAGTTTATACTTTCAATTTTATACCGTGTCATTTTTTTAACCAAACAGTAAAATAAAAGAATTATAATAAAGGCTTAAGAGCAACAATGGGTTCGAGTCTTACTTTTAACTAGCAAAATATAATGCTTTATAAGAGACATAAATATTTGATACACTGAATTATTCTCAGAGTACTCAAAGGTATTGCAAACACAAACAGTATTTTAATGGAGTGAAGATTACTTTGCTTGTGTCAGAGTTCTTCAGCGTTTTGTTAACTGGTAAAACAACGACTTTCTTACTGCAGATTGTCCTTACTGGCAATAAAGTCCCAAAAGTTCTTTTGTCTAACTTATGACTAGAATGCCTAGTGGCTTAAAAATCGAGGGTCTGTGGTCCAGAGCTGACTTTTCTATTCATCAGTCACAGTGCTCAGGGCCCATGATACTTTCAGTGGATCACAAAATTGTTTTAACTTTAATTTCTTTTAAAAGCAGAAGAAAAAATAAAAATAATGTATAATATTGAACCCAGCCTGGATGATACTTGTCTTTATACCAATGCAGTTGTGAATATAATTTTTAACATTTGTTATGGAGGAAGGGGCCCACAAAGGCCAAATTGCCCAAGACCCACAAAACTTATCATGTGACCCCACCAGTGTCATAGTCAGGCACACTGCATATGTGTGAGATCCAGTCATTTGAATGCTTTTTTTTTTTAAAAGAAGAGTAAACATTTTCTCTTTTAGAAATGATTATCCTCTTCGTAAATGAGTTTGTAGGTACATCTGCATATCAGAGAGACACGTGGTCATATCTCCGTTGTTGGGTTAGCTGTAGTTATTCATTATGTTTTCCTGAATTCAAATAAACATTTTTCCCTATAGATACACATCGATACACATCGATATTCTGTTTGCTTTGTAATATGACACAGAAAATAAGGGAAAAGGAAGCAAGACTTGACTCAGAATTCTTTGGTTCCATTTTGGCCAAGCGTTTGCCTAAGGGGTACGTGTTCCCTGAGAACGGCTCCGCCTCCTTGCTGCTGTGGAAGTCTAGAATTGTAGTTCTTCTGTAGCTATCGATCTATCTTACTGAGTGTACAGCATTTCCAGTTACTGTGACTGATCTGGTTTGGTTTGTTTCCAAAGCTATGATCTAGTTTCAGAGAAAATATTTTTATGAGTCATCCACTTCCATGACTATATTGATAATTGTGCACAGAATATCTTCTGAAAGTCACTTTGTTGATTTAAAGATAAGTGTGTTGCATGTCTGAGGAGCTTCATTTTCAAAATTCGTGCCTACTCAAATATAAACTCCCTGAGGACCAGGGTTTGTTTGCTGCTATATACTTTAGATAAAGACATATGAGAGAAGCTCAAATGTTTGCTGAAAGAATGAACTAATTTCCTCCTTTAGCAGAGTCATGTTCTGCCCTGAGATGCTCTGATGTTGTTTGGGTGTGTAAGTGGACTGTGAACCACTGATTCTCAGACTGGCAAGTGTCTTGGCCCGTGTGCGACAATGCGTGCAGCACATCAATGCAAAGCAACAACCTGCCAGCCAGTTACCCACAAACTGTATATAAAAACTGACCTCTCTAGGGTAGCAAGTCAGTTTAGGCTCTGAGATCACAAACCCAGTGGGTACCACTTAATCGAATGAAGCCAAGAAAGCAAGAAAATGCTGAGAGAAGTGCCCCTCTCTCTAGCTGTTGAGGACTCAAGATTAGGGATGTAAACAGAAGAAATCAACTGACCTTAATTAGTACTACGAGGTTAAGGAGTCCTGATTTACAGAAACTTGAAAAATCAGAGAAGTATAGGCCTATTTTATACAAACTTTTGGTTTGTTGACCTTAAGGGACCTAGAAATGCATTATTTTTCTGTTAATATGACGTGTGTGCGTGTGTTTGGCTTTAAGACGACATTTTTCAGGTACTACAAAACAAGGATAGATAATTTTTTTTGCTGAGTAAAATCGTCCCTACATTTTGGTCCTCTGTGCCTTCTTGTCCAGGATTTCACCTACACTGCTTCTTTGATGGAAGTGTGTCGGGGTAGAGCTGCTACTTAGAGCACACAATACAGGGCCACCAGAGGGACAGAAAGATGCCGATTAATGTTCCCAGGCCCATGTTAGGCACTAGGTGCTGAGGGCACCCTGGTCTTGGTGGTTCTTGCTAACATTTTCTCAGCCCCTTACACTGTTGAGTGCGGTGACAGGAGAGTGGTGTGCTTTTTCATAAAGATGCTGAAGGTTAGAAATGGTATGTTTTCTGCCCTGGGTTTGGCCATTGCTCAGCACATCTCTGCTTAGTACACATCTCTACTTGGTGACTCCGTGCCTCGTGGCCCTACTGCGAGTGGCGGTCTTCCCTGGAGGGTGAGCATCACCCTGTCTGAGGCACTGTGACTACTCTGTCACGAGCAGTTGCCAGAGGACCACACTCTGAGCCCATCCCAGGCCAGTAGCTGCTCGTGTGGTTTCTCAGTGATGTATAGTCTTGACGCTGAAGACTTTGTGGGATTGGAATATTGTGGCTTTTTACCCCTGAGACATACAAACAACATGGTGGAAGTAGGCTCAGGAGGGAATCAACGCTGTACATCCCTTCACGTGTCTTATAGGTGACCTTGCATGTGTGTCCCAGGGCCCCATAAGTGTCTTGCTTAGGGCTGATGGTTTTATCGGAAAGCAGCTAATAGAATTATTAGAGGCTACAGCATAAATGATTCACATTGTGAATGAGTAACTCATCGTATTGACCTAGACATGGCTAATAATATAACCATCCGGCAGAATTCTTGACAGAATGCCAGAGGACGGGAACTGAAAGGCAATGTGTGATCTTTAAAAAGTCATCGAAGTACTGTCCTTCAATGCAAAATCCCCTAATTATCTCTTGGTATGGTGGCATCATGCAAATGATTTTTTAAATGTAATTAAAGATTAAAAGTGTTATACAAACTATAGTAGTTACAAAAATATGGAATGGAATATAGCATTTGGAAAGGTGTACATATTTGACTCTACCTAAGCATCGGGCATCTCTTTTCCATTAAAAAAAAATGTCTCCTAGAAGTGTGCATACCTTAAGCCGGTGTAGAGACTAGACACCCTTCTGTAGGGGGAGACTTCCTCATTGTAGACTCTTTAATTATAGCTGGTGAAGAGTATGAGGGGATTCTTAACAATTCATTGAGGGAAAAAAGGATATAAGTTTTAGAAAAATACTTTTCCCATGAAAGGACGACCTTTGGAATGAGGAGCTAGCTCCTGTTGCTGATGTTGGCACTGAGAATTAGGAGACCCTCAGGACAGTGTGTCTTCAGTTTTGTGGAATTATGGTAATAGGTTTCTGTCAAAAACAAGAAAGGTGGAGGGAGCTCCGTGGTCAAGTAAATTTGGTATTTAAGCAAGATTAATCAGTTCCTTTTTCTTCAGACCTTTACTGTACTTCCCTGAACTGCACGGGTTCACCAAGGAGGTGTCACCGGCAGGGTTTCCCAAACTTCATCAAGCACAGACTACTTCCTCCCCTGCCACCACCCCCACTTTGCCTTCTGGTTTTTTAACCTATTACTGTGCTGTTCAGTGGAGATAGTCTGGTAAATGCAGAGTTAAGGTCAAGTATGGGAAGGAGAAGCGGCCAGCACAAACACAGAAATGGGCTAGGGGAAGAAATGTGGATGAACCGAAGCAGTAACTGTGCTCCATCCCTGTTGGAGGAGCTGGGAGAAAGGACATTTGAAGGACAAAGCTCCACACAGCAGCACTGTGCACTCCATCTGGATAACCAGTGATGGGGCCAACTCTCGTGTTTGCTAGTTAGGGAGCCCTCACCTTTCGCTCTCCCCTCCGGCTGACCTCTGCGCTCCACGTGTAAAAGTTGTGGGGCATCTTGAAGCATTTAGGTAAACCACTGGCTCCAGGATCGGTGAAGGCTGCCCTTCAGTCATCTCAAAGTCTGGCACGAAGGAAAATTTCCTCAGACCTTTTGTTATTAAACTACCTCCAATCTAATATCATTCGATAGATCCTGATGGATCTCCTCATACACATTGTTCAAGGAGAAGTAGCATAAAATTACGTCACATAAGTTGTTATAACTTCATTAAAAGTGACCTGCCTGGTGATCGTGAATTCCTCCTTTGGGTAAAGCACAGAGCTAAGATTGTGAGGGTTGCAAAGGCAAAGAGGTGAGGCTTCTGCCTTGGAGAGCTTACCAAGGGAGCCAGGGGAGGGAAAAACGCATCTACAAATAACTTTTCTATGAAGCAGCATATGATAAAAGAAATTAGAAATTTAGGGTACCAAAGCAGTTAGAAAGATGATCGGAAGAAATGTATTTCACATACAAATTGTTCCCTTGTGAATGTTCTGTGTCTTTGAAAATACTGCTTATTTTCTGTTGGTTGGGTACAGGTATTAATTAAATCAAATGGTTTGTTGTATCATCAATATCATAACTTCGTTTCTGCTTGAAGTTATTTTCTGAGGGAGCTGTTTCAGAGCTCTCACTGTGCTGGCAGATGGTCTGTTCTTTTAGTTCTATCAGTTTTCCCTTAGTATGTTTCAAAGAGATATTTTAGATACATACAGGTTAACAAATTATTCACTTGTATAGTTAGGTACAAGCTCATTGTTGTATTTTAAGAACGAGGTAGAGTATCATAGCCTCATGAGGTATGGGATCATAGAGGCTTCATGTTTTTAACATTTGCTGCTGCTGCTGACCTTGGAGAGACCTTCCAGGGGCTTACCCAGGGACCATTCTAATAGGCACAGAAAGGCTGTCACCTAAAATGTCAAGAGAACCAGAGGCACTCGGTGGTATCAGATCTGTTTTCAGCAGCTGTAGATAATGAATCAATGTCTGGAACAGACAAATTAGTTATAATATTTGAAAAACTTGTAGAAGCACTAGACCAAATTCCCCGAGCTTAAAAAGTCAGTAAAACAAAATTATTGTCATGGCTTTAGGTAATCAAGCCTGCATTCATGTTGACTGAACTGCAGCCAACATCACTTCCTCCGCTGCCTTGGTCCCCTTTCTTCCTGTCTCATCCCCGTTTCAGTTGCATTTTCCAGGGTATGCACACTTCTAAAAATCTGTGTTTTATTGCCTTACGCCATCATGTCTTTTCTGTGCCATAAGGAAAGCCTGTTCTGGAAAAAGATTACAATTCGTGATAAAGACTTTTTAGCATTAAGTAGGGTATTAAAGTAATCATTGTGTTTTAAAATTAAAAGACATGGAGTTGCAATTGATCTTAAGTCCTGTATTAAGTTCGATATTTTCTTTTAATATTCTTTGTCATGAAAAATGTGGGGTCTGGTTTCTTAAAATGTTGTAACTTCATATATAGTCCTTTGATTTCCAAAGCACAGTCATTCAAAGAGAAATAGGGTTTAGCAGTTTCACAGGTTCTCATAAATGGAATGTTATAGCAACCAGGCTCCTAGTCACATGGTGGCCAAATCAGTTTTCTCTGGTTTCCTTTTTCTTCCTCAGCCCTCAGTCTCATTTCTGTTTGTTCTGGGTGTTTTCAATTGTGGACCTCCCGATCACCACCGAGGTGGCTCATTCCTAAAACTGACTCTGCCTCCTACCTCTCCTACTTGAGGACAGGAAGATATTTTTGTGCAGCCTCGTCACTTCAAAGGCAAGCTTGACATCTCTCTCCCTCCCTCCTCCCCTCTCCTCACCCTTCTCCCCTCTCCTCACCCTGCCCTCAATATCAGATTTGTCACCAGATCTCACTAAATTTACTTCACCGTCTGTTCCATTCCTTCTCTTCTACTTCCACTACCTTCATAAAGAGAAAAATTTCACCTTTGAGCATTTACCACAAGCTACACACTACTTACTGTTCTTATGTTATTCTTTTAGCCTTGTGCAGTTATTATCATTAATTGGAATTTACAGGTTAGGAAACCAGAGTTTGCAGAAATTTAAGTCATTGCCTAAGTCATGCAACTAGTAATTTTCAAAACCATTTGAGGCGTAAATACCCCAGTGCAGCTCCAAGCCGTGAAACGAGCTCACAGCCCAGCCCTGCTGTGACACTGTGTGCATCTGTGTTAGGACTGGGTTCTCTTTCTGTCTGGTTTTTCAGAACTCATGAATCTCCTGTGCATTTGATCCACCAGGCTGGTCCACCCAAAGTGCCGAGTTAATTATGTCAGGCGTCTGGTCTAAAATTTACGATAACATGTTGTTGCTTGCTCTGTAAGCTTCGACCTTTTTTTTTTTTCTTTTTCCGTCTTTAAGTCAAGTACTCTAAAAAGTGTTTTTGGTACCACCAGAATTCTCTCTGCTCCTTGGAGTTGGTGTGAAAGGAACACCAGTGGACTCTGGGGTCAGCTAGACCTAGCTGTGGATCACAGCTCACCTCCTTACTGGGAGGCCTCTGGCAAAAGCATGATGATAAATGACTTCAGTGTAGTTGTGGATATGAGAGAGCGTGTATACAGTGCCTACTGTAGTGAGTGCCTGGCCCTTGGCAGGCTGTCAAATGGAGCTATAGAGCAGCAGCCACAGTAATAATATTATCTAGACCTTATCTATCCTTTTAAACTCAGTTCAAATTCCTTCTCCTTTTTAAATTACCCCAACCTGATTTTATCTGCCCCCTCCTCTAAGTTGCTGTATCAGTTAGCTGCTGAGCAATTCAGTTAGCAATTTTAATTATGTATTGCCTCTTGACACTGCTTTGTGATCTTAAAAATCCTTCTTGAGATGCCTACTGGGTTGCTTTTCCTGAATGCTGTTAATTCTTGCTCTACTGGACTAAAGTAATTCAAAGACAGGACTAGCTCTTATACCTGACACATAGCCTAGTGCCTTATACACGTATATAACTACTCACAAACTTTTTTGATTCAAAATTAAGTAATTTCACATGAGTCTAAAAGGATTTGTAGACGAGGATGGCAAATAGCTTGCCAGAGGCCTCCCAGTAAGGAGGTGAGCTGTGATCCACAACTA
Source organism: Indri indri (assembly GCA_004363605.1). Taxonomy (NCBI): domain Eukaryota; kingdom Metazoa; phylum Chordata; class Mammalia; order Primates; family Indriidae; genus Indri; species Indri indri. The sequence goes on from RJWJ010000242.1 coordinate 88,541, forward strand.
GGTCTGGCTGACCCCAGAGTCCACTGTGTTCCTTTCACACTAACTCCAAGAAGCAGAGAGAGAGTTCTGGTGGTACCAAAAACGCTTTTTAGAACACTTAACTTAAAGATGAAAAAAAAAAAAGGTTGAAGCTTATAGAGCAAGCAACAACATGTTATCATAAATTTTAGACCAGAGGTTTCCTAGATGTGGGTGTCTACATCTAGTGTGATGAGCCCAAACTTCTTTGTTCATAATTCTGAATGTGAAGAATATTGCACAGTAAATTTTAAAACTCCAAGAAATTTTACTATTCAATATTTCTGATAAAACTGTCTTTTAAACTCTGACCAATCTTAAAGCATGGCCATCCGTACAAACATGTTTTATTTGCTTCAAGTAACTCTAAATCACAAAATATTCTAATTTTTCCACGATTATTATTTTCAAAGCATAAATTTTTTCTCAGGTGGATTTTCATTTTCCTTCTTTGCCTCTTCAGTCCAGATAACTTTTCCTCCCCTTTCCAGACCAGATTTTTCGTTGGGAGAGTCTGGTGGGGCAGGTGGTGCTGGGAAAGATATGTCTGAGGAAGGGTCATAGAAGAAGGGCTCTTTTAGATATAAAAACATGGTGGCCCTTTTAAATTGACAGAATAGCATTGTTAATAATGAGCTGCTTAGTTTATTTAAGCACTCCATATTCAGAGCCAGTTTCTAAAACTCCATACTGTGTTTATAATTCTACCTGGAGGTTTGAGGGTCCCCTCTTAAACCTCATAGAGACTGCTGAAAGAAACATCATTTGGAACAAGGTGTAGGCAAGTTTCACCCACCAAGGTGGATGTTCCATCCTGAAGTCACATTTCAGTGCATTTGCACAAAGTCTGTTTCTAAACAAAATACATATTATTAATTTTGGCAATATTTTGCTTATATAGAAAAAGTTACTTGTTGAAATATGAACCTAAGGAAAATATTTATCTGCCAAGCTTAATGTTGCTAAATTAGACTGTGTGGTGAGAGTCTTTGGAAGAGCCCCTTCCTGGGGGCAATGGCATTCTTCCTTCTTGGGGGCAAGGAGGGGCAGTGAATAGTTGGATACCAGATCCCCCAGCTGTGGAAAGGTGTCCTCTCAGGGAATGCATGGCTCTGTGAGTGAGCCCCTTGCTTTGGGCCTCGGTCCCACTCACCTTGTCTGTGTGGTGATGCTACAGGAAGCCTTGGCGGGGGCAGAGTATAGGCTAGCCCAGCGCTCACTGCCATTAGCCTCTAGCAAAGTCTTTCTCTTAGCAAAATGACTGTTCAAAAGAAAATCTTCGAAAATTCAAAATTTTTGAAGAATATTTGAATAGTCAAAATTAGGATACTATAGAGAAATACTGGAAACTAAAGGATGCAGTCAGTAAAACCATGTGTATATGCAGCATATGTTACGTGCAGGCAATCTTTAATTTAAGCCATGGTTGTTTTCCAAAAGTTCATTTGAAAAACATTTTGGAGTGGATTCTTTCCTCATTAGATATAAAGCTATGCATTGGAAGTCCTCAGGCAGAGCCTATTTAACTCATCCCATACCCAAAATATACTCAGGGCCATTTGGAGGGCCAGTTCCCATTGCTAATATTCTTCCACATTGTTTCTATAAACATTGAAATTCCAACATTTATGGACAAACCCCATGTCCTGGAGCACTTCTCACAACTAGAGAATGTGGCACAAACTTTTTTTTTTTATCAGACCATGTATCTTGATATTCAAATTTAGAGATACACATATTAGCTATAAAACTATAGTAATATAGAAATGAGTAACTGTGTATAAGAATGGTTCAAGAGAGTTTCTTCTACATTTCAGAGCAATAAGAGAAGCACCTTACGATTATATAGCATCTTAAAGTTTTATGCATTTATATATTATCCCAATTTTAATTTTGAGACTCTGAGACCCAGGCATTCTTGTTTATTTTGTGGCATGAGCTTAGGTGGAATGCTTTGAAATAAACGATAGAGCCAGGTCCTGAGAGTGGGATGAGGAGACAACCAGAATGAGGGTCTGTTTGGCCAGGCTTCTTGGGGGAGGCATGGGAGAAGTGGAGAGTTCAGAGGAGTCGTCAAGCACCGCGGGACAGTCCTATTCCCTCCGTATATCCCCAGGTGAGAATCTGTAAGTTGTGCATAGTGTGAGGCTGCAGGGAGAAGAAGGGAGGGGAAAAGGAAATCTTTGCCTTCCCCTCCTCCTATCAACTCCCAATCTTTTGGGGCATGGTTACCTTCTGGTGTCTGAGACATAGTCTTCCGTAAAAACACTGGTAACCTCTCATTAGATCCCACATTTGAGGAACATTGTGGGTTAAAAGGCATTTATTAACATAAGCAAGGTTAGGAACCATATATATACGATTAGAACCTGGAACACATTTTCCCATAGAAATAAAAAGAACAGTTACCAAGAGTCTTTTGGAATGGCAGTCCCCAGCCTTTTTGGCACCAGGGACTGGTTTCGTGGAAGATAATTTTTCCATGGGGGAGTGGCTTCTCAGATAGCTTTCCTATCTGAGAAACCACCTCAGCTCCACCTCAGATCACCAGGCATTAGATTCTTATAAGGAGCGCGCAACCTAGATCCCTCGCGTGCGCAGTTTACAGTAGGGTTCGAGCTCCTGTGAGAATTTAATGCCACTGCTGATCTGAGAGGAGGCGGAACTCAGGTGGTGTTCCAGCGATGGGGAGCGGCTGTAAATACAGGTGAAGCTTCACTCACTCCCTTGCCTGCTGCTCACCTCCTGCTGTGCGCCCCACCCCTTCCAGAGTTTCATGGAAGACAATTTTTCCATGGACAGGGTGGGTGGGGCAGAGCTCTGCCACTGGTCCCTAACAGGCCATGGACTGGTACCAGTATGTGGCCCCGGAGTTGGGGACCACAGTTTTGGAACATGCTCCATTGTTAAATTGGTTCTGCCTATGTTAGGGTCGAGCGAGCATGAGAAGATAATAGTAAAACACTGGATTTTCTTGGGGGTGCAAGGGTGTTTTCCTCTGGAACTCAATGAACTGTTCTACCACTTTGTACACCTAGAGACCAGTCTCCACTATGTGTTTTTTAGACTCCCCCCCAAAAAATTTCAAAGATTTCCATGTTTTATGATTTTGTATGAATGTGAGCTTTCCTATCTGAGAAACTTTAAAGCACTTATGAAATTATTATGATGTTCATGGGGTCACTTTAGAGTCCAAAACCCCAGATGGTAAGAGGTCCATTGACATGACCTGCTGACCTGCTGGGAGATATTGAACACATTAATTTGTTTTTCTTTCCCCATAATCATTCTTCTGACCATCTTGAAAGACAGCCAAGAAAACTTTTTCTTCTAATTATTTCCAACAACTGTAGGTCTATTCAGACCTACAATTAAACAAATCATTCATGCCTTGGGAACACTGGTTTTAAACACCAAATGTTTACATTATATATAGAGAGAATTAATTCTCTCCTCCAAACCACCAGATTTTAGCCTTAAAGGCAAGTTATTTAGTTTTGTTCCTTCTTGTACACTGAGCAGTTGCTTAGGAAATGGATTAAATAACATGATCTCTGACTCAGGAGAATGTGGCTCACAAGTGAACCATTTAGAGCAAATGGTGCATGTTTTATATCTTAGATTTACAGCACACTAAAGACTTACATGCTAGAGGATTTTTATTTTAAGAGATCAGTGTGTGTTCAGGAAGAACTAGAGACGTGTAAGGCACTTTCTATATTAGTGTTCAAAGCACATTCACGTCTGTTGCATCTTTTATCTCCCAGTCCTCGTCTCCGGGTTTCATACTTTCACTGGTAGCTTATCAGATAGAACACTTTCAACTGTAATAGTGACTTTTACTCAAATTTGGTAAAACAAAAAGAAATTACTAAACCACTCGAGGGAAAGCAGGTTTTAAGGTTTCCTTGATTTGGTGACTCAGAAACATCATTGGGGATGCAGTTTCTCCCCATTTCTCTGCTTGGTCTCCTTGGGGTTGGCTTCTTTATCAGGCAGGTTCCCCCAAATGGCCACACAATGGCTACTGAACACAAGTGGAGTAACAGATTCCCTTGTCCACATGCACCAGGATGGGGAGAGAAACTTCTCCCGAGCTGTTCAATACAGGCCCCTTCTTTCAATCTGATGAGGACACTTACATCAAGAAGGGAAGTAACAGAACCAAGGATGCCATGAACTGATTGGCTTAGACTGATCAGGATCCACCTCTAGAACTGGGGACGGGTCAGCTCCACCTACACCTGACGACTGTGTGTAGACGGGATGAGGAAGTGGGCATCTGAACAAAACAGGCTGGGAAAGGAAAAGTGGAGAACTGGTACTAGGTGAGCAACCAACAGTGCCCATCAAAGTGGGGCCATTGGAATTCATTGTTGCTTTCTTTTCACTTTCTAAATAAAACGTAAACCCTGAATAAAATCTGTCAATCCCTGGCTCTGACCCCTACACGTTATACTATTACAGACTCTCCATCCTCTACAAAGTTCAAGTTATTTCTTGGCACCTTGGTGTCGGGGGGTGCTGGGAAGGAGGGTGTGTCTTCATCTTCTGGTCTGAGTTGCTGAGGTCCCTTGACTGGAAGGTGCCAGCAATCCTGCTGACACTGCCATCCAGAATCTGCCATGCACGAGAGCCCGCCCTGGCCAACGGTGCTTTGTTCTTTGAAGTATATTCCAGAATCGTACTATGTTCTGTGGAGAATGGGGAGAGATGCTTATCTCAGGGACTTTCAAGTGAAAATTACTCTGTTAGAAAATGCTTCTGCTCTCCATTCCTCTATCCTGATTCAGACGTAGGCCATGGGACAGGGCTGGAGGACAGGAGACCAGCAGGATGGCGTCCAGGCCTCTGGCTTGGACAGCTGGGGGGAAATAGGTTGCAAGCAGGAGGACTGGCTCCTTGCGGTATTTAGTGCCCAAGTTCAATAGACTGGGGTGGGTGATTTGGGAACTTATTTGTCCCTTATAATGCTATGTCTATGGGAAAATGGGCGCCGGACTTCAGACTTTGAGTCTGGGCTCAGGATGACCCAGAACACAACCTGTTTGCAGGTTTCAAGTTACTTAAAATAAGTTGTAGCCCTTTATGCCACTGTTGTTTTCCTCTTTTCCCAACCACACCATGTCATTAGAAGGGAAAAAATAGAACTTTTCTTCCTGCCTTTGTCAAGGCTTTAATGATTTGATTTAATAATTAATGTCAAGGCCGAGTGGGGACCTTTCTTCCTGGGGGACCGTTTTTCTCAATTCCTTCAATGCGCCAGCACAGGCCACGGGAAAGGCCATGGGGAAAGGCTCTTAGCTATAAAATAGGTGGTAAAACCCCCAGCTGCTTCTGGCATTTGTTCCTTTATTCCTTAAGGTTTGGCCAAGCAGGGAAGTTGGTCAGGTAGCATGGGGAGCCCCGCTAAGGACTCAGATAGGAGGGGGAAAGCACGGTGAAGGCTAAAGGGATTCATAACGTATAAACCTGGCCACAGGGGGCCTGTCTGCCGCCATGGCGCCTTGCTTCCACCCTCATGTGGAGTGGTTATCCAGCAGCTGGTCTGATGTCTTCTTCTTTTCTTTCCACATTGGAAATGCTCTCCCTGGAACAAGAATTCCCTGTTTAAAAAAAAAAAAAAAGGAACGTTGCAACAGAGATACATAGTTTCTTCTGAGTCTTTCCTCTACCATGGCCTTACTCTGGATAAAAAAAGACACAAATTATATAAATATAATGCAACCTCCTAGACAGAATGTATTAAAAGGGTCAGATGTTCTACTTGCTGCAATCCCAGGGAGTTGTGGTTGTCTGAAGTCAACCAATACATTCAGGCTGGAATGTTGCCCAGGGAAGAGAGTTCAGCAACAAGGGTAAACTTGGCCTTCCTCTCATCAGCTGCAGTCACCACAAGATAGCACAGTCTCCCACCTTCAGGGGCTTTTGTGGTCTGACTTCTGTCCAGCTGCATCTCCTGTCGGTTCCCCATCCCACACCCACTCAGCTTCGGCCGTGTTGGGCCTTTGCTGCCAACTAGCACCTGTCTGCCATGTTGCCCCATCTTCCCTGCCTGGGGCAGGCTCCCACCTTCCAGATAACCAGCAAGCCCAGTGTCTCTCCCCATCTCCATGTTCGCCTCAGCAGTACGTAGGTGTTAAGTACAGACACAGAAAAGACCTAGTCCTGTATGTCTCATGTCACTAAGGAGAAAATTGAGGTCCAAAGAGAACTGATGATGCCACCAGATTTGCACAGCAAGTTTATGATGGAGACCAAACTGGAATCAAGATATCTCATCTGCTAGCCTAGTACGGTTGCCATCCTTCCAGCTGCATTTATAAGATTTTTTATTTTCTCTAAAAGGGATACACACACACAAGCTTGGGGATGCCGAGCATATAAATCATATAATGGGAAAATCAGGCCTGTTTAAACATATATTAGGGTTGGGTTTGTATTGCCTTCTGTTATTTAACTACCAAGATTTCAAGTTTTTAGCATCCCCAGTCTCCTTAAATATTGTATTGCCATAGACATACTTTTTTAAAAAAAGAACATCTACATGTGACTAAGGGTTGATACTAAGAAGGCTGTTTCTATTATCTGTTTAATCAAGTCTTGTGTTTTCAACAAATGTGTATGAGGTAGCATTATGTTGTCTTAATACAACACTAAAACGGAGTCTGAGGCAGAATGGACTTCTGTTTGTTAAACACAATCTAACATTAGAAAGTCTTGGAAAAGAGTGGCCTGAGCACAGAATCCAGCGATCGCCCCCCATGGTGTATTAATGTTCCTTGTTTATAGAAGTCCGCTTTTTCCGATTTGCAACAGATGTGTCTAAATAATGTTTTACGAATTCAAGCAGAAATATTTTTCTGCATTGAATTTGCATTAGAATTACCTAGGTTTCCTGACACAGCCTCTACACTGCTAGAGAACTTTTAGAGAAGCTGAATGCAGAAGTCTGGGAAGAAACAAAGCTGTGGAAAACAGAGTTGATTGTCCTTTAAAACTACAGATGGTAGTGAATCCACCCACAGTTACAAGGAAAACTACAGTCATATTGTTGTAGAGTGCTATTTGTTCCTTTAAAAGATTTCGCAGTCTGTCAGCAGGTATCCAAATGTTCAAGACCTGTTGTCTGTTTGTGAGACAAGCGTATAAAGAGACATAAAGAGCAGAAGTGTTTGAAGATTGTCTTGTATACAAAGGTGGCTACAAACCTTACATACAAATAGTCTTTCCAGGAATACGAACGTGAAGATTGACTCTGAATGTCTAGTTGCTACTTTTGTAGGCTAAGTTGCTGTCAGCTGTGAGAGCTTTCTATGAATTAGCAAATGCTTCATGTGCCCATGAATTGCTGTGTCTTGGTGCCCACACATAGACTAGGTGAGAACCTCACTGCTACTTGTATCTGCTAAGAGCAGACAAAAAAGCATTGGCTGCCCTACCTGTAACTTTTGCTAAAAACGAAACAAAAAACCAGCAAGGGAGCCTTGGACAACTAGAACACCATCTAAACAAAGTGCAAAGTGATTTGGTTCTTTATGTCTCCCTCAAATATTTTTCAACTCCCTATAGTCCAGTTCCAAGGAAAGGAATTTATTTTATACATTTCTGGATTTTTTTCTATGTGATATTTTGAGTTCTTCTACAATAAAATTTAATGGTCCATTTGAGGAATTGTACCCATATTCAGTGTAGTTTCTATTATTGGGTAGTCTGAGGCCATTCTTGAGTGCTAAACTCTTCTTTGATCTGTTGAAATGTAGTGGTTGCCATGGAGTCTTGCTGGCGGGTGACCAAGTAAGAGTTCAGTATTCTACTCAGCCCAGCTCAGCTTCCTAATCAGGCCTGACCTGAAATACCAGCACAAAGGACTTTAAACTCAGAATGCTTTGTATGTAATTACTGAAAGTAAGTTGATTATTTTGGGGGTATGGTAAAGATTAAACAACGTGTGTTTCATATATTTAAATTTTGTTCCTGTAAAAGTATTTTAATCTTATGGTGATACAGAATACAGATTTTCTCTAGTCCCCCTACTTTGTACAAAATAATACAAAACAGAATTTGTCTTATTCAACCTTAATGTAAATAAAATGGGAGGCAAATTATTGTGACCAGTATGACTCATTTATGTGACAGTAATCTTTTCATTTCATGGCAGTGATGACTTAAAGCTATTGTTAATCTGATTTTATTTTCAAACATTTTCACTTGAGCCTTCTTTCCAGGGTTCTTTGTTTCTCCCCCACCTCGTTCTATAGGAGAGCCTAAAACAAGGTCATTGCAAACATTGACATTCGTTTTTTTTAACTCATACATTTATTTGCACAGCTCCACTGTGGACTCAGGAAAGACAAAGGGAGGTTCCTGACTTGCAGCTAGCCCTCAAACAGGGGGAGAAAGCCTCCAAGGCACATAATTGTAGGTAGCTGGGATGTGTTGTCACTGTGCAGAATTCACAGGAACAAAGAGGAAAGATGACTTCTGCCTGGATGGCTTTTGATTCCCTACAGAGGTCAGTCTCTGACCTAGTTTGATGTCTGACTCCCTTATATTATACTTGTGTCTGCTTGAACCCACAAGGCTTCAACCTATGGGCAGAATTAAGGCTTTGGCCAACATAAAATCATGAAATGCTCTTTGGGGTTAAATTTTTGCCTGAATTACTTTTAATGCCTTACTTTATGTCAGACTTATATGAACTGTGTATTCTGACCTTTTGGCATCGTCCTGTGAAGCAACATAAAGGATGATTCTTGAACTTCGATCAGATTCTTGCTAAAAGTGTTCTTCATGTGGACGTGGCTCTAACCCAGATTTTGATCCTAAAATGTATTTCTCATTTCCTTTTGAAACCATTCCTGGGATAACTAAGGGATTTTTGTATTTAAAGAAAACAGTGGCTTTATTAATTTTTACCCTTATCCCTCAATGGGATAGTTGTTTATTTTTCTTCATAAGCCCCCTGGATTTTGATAGAAGAAAAATATTGATTATACAGCATTTTCACATGTGTTTATGTTTTCAAAGTAAGTAAACAATGAGGAATCAATGTTCAAAAATCAGTAGTGGTTTTGGGGGTTTTTTCCTAATAGAAAATCAACTTAAGCAGGTTTTCTTTTCATAGCCTCTCACTGACCTTTAGTTCATTGGCTTTATAAGGAATATGATCCATTTAATGATATTTTTAAAGACATGTATAAGATAAATGTAACAGAATAAACCTAAGAACAGGGCACAGAGCTGGAAGGATAATCCAGAATGACAACACTGAAGTGCCAGCAGGGCCGCCAGCCACAGCTGCATGGAGTGTGCAGCACCTGCGCCCTCCACCTGGTGCTAATCACACATCTGTGAGTGGGCGCCCCCTGGAGTTGCGCCAGCACTTTAGCCCTGGAACTAAGGGTGATAAAAAAAAAAAATACTTTCGCATTCTTGTGTTTCTGCACTTAGCAAAACTTTGGGGTTCCCTATTTATCTGAGAACAGTGGGAAACCCTAGATCACACAGCATGCATAGATAGCTAAAGGGCCTATTAGGTGTTGACCCCGGATAGCAGTCCTTTGACTAGGGAAACAGCATAATGTTAACAACTCTTATGTTGCTTCTTTTTCCTCCGTCCTGAAGAGTGTTCCTGTAAAGAGGAAAGGGAGAGCCGTTTTGGTAAGAAGCAACCGGAGCCCAAGCTGCTGAGGGATTGGTAAAGTCAGGAATCACTTGCTAAGTCAGTCTGAGCCCACGTTAATGGAAGGACTCCACACGCCAGCCACCGTAGTAGGTGCTGAGGAGACAGTGGTTAAATTACTGGTGACACGTGCAGGGAATGTGGAGTCTGGTGGAGCTGAAAGATAATAGTTTTACAGCCATAATAATTTTAAATTGTGCTAGGTGCTATGAATGAAGAGAACAAGGTGCTCTAAGAGTACATTTTAGTAGTAGGAGGAGATTAGGGACGGCCCATAGGAAGTTGAAACATGAATGAATGAATGAATGGAAAGCCAGAAAGGCCAGAGACAATGCAGCTGGGGTTGGAGAGATGGGGGCTGGATCTTGCACAGCCCTGCAGGCCGTGTTAAAGAGTTTGGCATTTATTCTAAATGCAGTGAGAGAACATTTATAGGTTTTAAGCAGCAGAGTGGTGTAATCTAGTTTAGCTTTTTGAAGATTCACAAGTTGGGTGGAGAATGAGCTGCAGAGAGTGGGGTGGAAAAAGGGTAACAAGTTAGGAGCCTTGTCCCATAGGCCAGTCAAGAACTAACGGTCCCTTGGGTCCACGGGTCCCTGATATTAAAGAAGTTATTCTCCAGGACACACAAAAGATGTGCAAATGTTGTCAAAGAACCACTATTTGAGTAACAGAAAAAGAAAGTGATAATTAAGAAGTCTTAATCCCAATATTTTCCTCGCCCAACTCACCTTTTCTATGTTGTGCTAGAACTCCCTCTGCTTGGACTATCTCTGCACTGTGGAGAAAACTGGAGCCTGGTGCTGGGAAGCCCTGTGCAAAGTCTAGCAATTGCTGCCACTTCCTCTGCTTTCCCCTTTGTTTCCTTAAGTTCCGGGGGAAGCCAGAGGACATCTATATTGTTTCATCGTGGACATGAGTAAACACTGAGATTAAGGATGATTTTACAATTGTCTTGGAAGTTGAATCCTTTAAAAAGAAGTTGTTCCCTGTAACTGTAAGCCTATATTAAAATAATCCTGTATTTCACCAATAGTGGCATTTAGGTGAAATAAGAGGATACAAAAAATTAGTTGATTGAAGGAATGGAAAGAGAATACTATGGTTATATATTGTTTCTTCATAGATGTTTAATTTCATTTCCACTCAGGTAATTTTACATCAACAGGTGAAAAGTCCTCATTTTTCAAGTTTGGACAGGAAGAAAGGGTACCATTTATAGATAAAGAAAAAAGATAAGATTAAATAGAATAACTGGCCTCTCTCTTGTAGCATTTCTGCAGGTGGACGCACAGCACGAGTGTCTGCTTCTGAGCAGCATGAAATAAATAATTCAGCATTTTCTGCTACATATCTACTCTCTGCTTATTTTCCCCCTCAAATTACATATTCTGGCAAGATCTCCCACTTGTTAAAGCATTTAATTATTGTGTTTGGCAGTCATGGTTGGTTGCATTATATAAACAAATACCTACTTCAAACATTAAAACTGATTTTTTTTTCATAGTCTGCCAGAAAGTGAGGCTATTTGATGTGCAGTGTGGATGCTGTGTTTCTGATTATATAATTTAGGTCTGGGAATAGAATTTTGGCATTTGTCTGCATTTCTCATGCCATGGAAAATTAACCTTTAGCATCCTCTCTAAAAGGGCAAACCATCATGGATACAAGTTCCAAAAAAAGCTTTTAAGGTAAGTTCCATTCCATTAAAAGATCTTTTTATCTTCCAGCATACGCACGTCTCTCTAGTAGTGCATTATTTTAAAATATTTCTATGAAATCCATGATCTCTGCAGAGCTGTAGCTAACTCAGTCCCTGTCCCAGTCACGGAAGGATCCCTGATCCTGGTAGACAAAGTTCATTTTCTTCTGCCTATCTGTAGGCAATGCCTGCTATCAGATGCTTAAATACATTTAAGAACACTCTTAGCTAACTAGATTGCAGGGCATTAAATACATACACCTGTAGTACTCAGGTAAGGCAAAGTCCTTAAAGAACTCCCTTTTTCTAAACTCAGTTTATAGAAGAAAGTCTAACCCTCCCTACCACACACAGAGTACTCACACACGAGGAATTTAAGGAAATGAGAAAAACCTTCTAATGTGTGTCAGCCTATCAGTCTTTATTAACTCAGCCTCCCCCTTTCTTGTAGAGTCTGGTGTACTGGTGGCCTTGTTTACAGAGTTGACCCTGGGGCAGAGCAAGTCTGAGTCATCAGAGGAAGGTTAAATTATAGTTTGGATACCATACTTACTGAGGTGGGAATTTGCATGACCCAGTTTAGGGGGAAAAAAAAAAATTAACAAGGGTTGAAAGAGGTTTTTATTGTTAACCCCAAGGTTACCAGAAAGTTCAGTTAAGCAGAACTTATCATCTCGTAAGGAATTCGGATAATTGCTCTTTTGCTCTAATAATAGTGACAGAAAGATTGACCTGAGTGTCCAGCCTGTCTTCCCCCTGACGCTCTCAGAATCGACCTGCTACCAGGGAGCGATATAAGCTCATCTGAAAATTATATCACCTAAGTGAGGAGTAGGGAGCCACCCAGGTTCAAACTACTGTTATCAATTATTGGAATACTACATTAGGGCACCTGCATTTCGCTCTTTCTTCAAGTTACATAATGCCAGATTAGACCTCAAACATTTCCTTAAAAAGGTACACACAAACTGTTTGCTATTTGAAAATGTATTGGTAAATTCAAAACCTTGGTATGAATTGAAGTAGTGGCCAAGCCGAGAAATATTTAATAACCACAGTCAGCATTTTGGGATCTCACCATGTGCTGGCAGACAGTGTGGGGCAAGTTCTTTGTGTGAACTTGGTCATTTCTCCTCTACCACCTATGGTAACGGCTCCTGACTGGTCTTCCTGCCCTCTCTCTTGTCCCCCTTGTCAGTCTACTCTCCAGGTGCACCACTTACTAAGCCACAGGTGGGCAAACTTGCATGATTCAGGAATTTGCCTGAGGCCACACAGCCTCATAAGGCGCAGAACCAGGACTCCAGGCCCAGATCTTTCAGACACCAAAATGCACACCTTTACCACTCCTGCTGTTTCCTGTGCATTTCTCACTTACGCTCATACATTTTTGCTCTTTTTCCTGTTCTTTCTCTCATACTCTTTGGATTCGGGTGGAGGGTTGGACAGAGCAAGGTCCTGTCCCTACAACCTCGACTTTCAGTTGTTCCCGTTTCCAATACATTTGGGGGTCTTGAATCTTTTATCCTTTTCCTAAGATCGTTTTATGTTGGCCTCTTGTGTTTAATGATAAAAATTCTTTTTCTTAGTGGGAAAATAAGCATGAGGATTATTTAAATCTAGGAAGATGAAATTAAACAGCAAAAATGAAGCTATATAAACATTTCTTGCAGATATCATGATCAAATACTTACAAAACATAGATGAATCAAGTAAAAAACTAGTGAAAATAAAGCTACTAACACAAGATGTAATACAGAAGAAAAAACATCAAAGATTCAGACCATATGCCATAGAATATATGCCACAGTGAACTCCCAATGAACTAAAGAATTATAGATTTGCAGTAGCACAATTTCTTCTATAAAAGAAAATTTATTTAAAGGAGAAGAAAATTGAAGAGGGGAAAAGATGGAAAAAATGTATTTATATAAAATTTAAAACCTCTTAAAACTGAAACAGAATGAAAGCAACACAATGGGAAAATATGCATAGCAAAAATTAGAGACGAGACTACCTACACATGAATTTATGTACATGTGAGCACACTACCAGATTCTAGCTGGATAAAGGGTTCAAAGATACAAACAGCTATTTCACACAAAAGAAAGCAAATAGAAAACCAAATGTGAAGATATATTCAACTTAAATAAAGTTCAAAATGAAAACATTTTACACCAACCAAGTAAACAAAAGTCAAAGGCCAACTCAGGGCAGGTTGTAGGGAAAAAGGGTCCTATTTGTGAATTATTGTTAACAATGTAAACCTGTTCCATCTTTTTGGAGAAAACTTGGCAGTACATAATAAGAATTGTTAAGTCTTGTCCTTTGACCCTGCAATGCTCTCCCTGGGAATCGTCCCAAGGGTGTCATGAGACAAGCATTTATTGAGCAACTGCTGTGCGAGCAATCTGCTGTGAGAAATGGAGATGAAGGAGTCAGATTCTAACCTGAAGGAGCAGGTAGTGTAAATCGGAGGCATTCACATAGCACACGTTCAAAACGTCTTCACAGGGCCGGGCGCGGTGGCTCACGCCTGTAATCCTAGCACTCTGGGAGGCCGAGGCGGGCGGATCATTTGAGCTCAGGAGTTCGAGACCAGCCTGAGCAAGAATGAGACCCCCGTCTCTACTAAAAATAGAAAGAAATTAATCGGACAACTAAAAATATATAGAAAAAATTAGCCGGGCATGGTGGCGCATGCCTGTAGTCCCAGCTACCCGGGAGGCTGAGGCAGTAGGATTGCTTCAGCCCAGGAGTTTGAGGTTGCTGTGAGCGAGGCTGATGCCACGGCACTCTACCCAGGCAACAGAGTGAGACTCCATCTCAAAAAAAAAAAAAAAAAAAAAAAAAAATTCTTCACGGGATTAATTATCATGGGGAAAAACGTACTTAGTGATAGACTAAATGTCTAAAAATGGAAAAAACTCATTATTTTTCTGAATCGCCTGCCCACCCCCCATAACCAAATCTCTTCCGCTCTTCCGTGTACACCCTGAGCCACTCCCTGCCCCCGTCCCTCTCCCACCCCCAGCTGCCTTTGTCCCGGCTGCCGCCGTCTCTTCCTCAACTCCTCTCCATTTCCACGCTTGCTTTCTTACTTCTCCCATCTGTTTTCCAGCTTCATTGAGAGTCTGCTTTTCAGAACGCAGATCTGATATTGTGTTTATCTCAATTTAAAACATTTAGTCTGAACTCTTTGCTGGATATAAGAGACCCTTTGTGGCGTGGTTCCTGCTCACCCCAGTCTTGTCTTTTGTTTCTTCCCCTTCTCACACCTACTAACACCCCCCACCCCCAGTTCCTGCCTGGCTGCATTGTTTGCAGTTCCCCCAGACACCACGGGTCTGTGCACACGGCACTGCCTCTCCCTAAAGTGCCTACACCTGCTCCTCGCCCCACCCCACAACTCCAGGCCGCTGCCTCCTATTTATGCCTGTTTGTTCTTCTGGACTGAACTCAGATCTCTTCCTCGCGAGGGACATCTTCATGACATAGGCCCTTTCCTGACACACACAGACACAAGGCTAGGTTAGAGGGCCCACCTGTGTTCACCACACCTGACATATGCTCCTCATGTAGAACGCTGTCTTTATTGGGAAAGAAATTCTAAATTCTGTTAATAAAACTTGATGTCTAAACAGTCTGTTTTCCATTTAACTAGAGGCAAAATATATTAGCATGCTTAATCCCTATTACGGCAAATTATAATACCATTTTTTATCTATTTTATTAATAGTAGAAGCTACCATTATATAAAATTACGTGTAAAAATTGTATTTCTGTGTTCACTTCCTTGATGGCTGCAGAAGCTAGAACAAGTTCTGGGGCTGCTAGATTTGGGGAGGCTTCAAAAGCCGGGGTGGAAGAGGAAGGAGGGGAGGGACGTCCAGTGGTATCGGGGAGGTTTGGGAGGTCGCTGGAGGAAGAGTTTCTGGTTAAGGGTGCTCCTATCTGGGACTGACCAGATTACATTAGCTAGAAAATCCGCTTAGCCAACTGTTGATTAATTTTAAAGTTAAATATCAAATGTTTTCAGCAAGCATAAAGAGGGAAGCCTTATAAAGGCTTTTCAATTTGTTTCTTTGTCTTTAATGTAAATAGTAGTTGTGACCCCTTAAATGTTGGTATGAGTATTGTCTGATAATAAAGACAAAATGCAGCAAAGAAGATAAATATGCTTCCCCACTTTTTGTAGTCAAATGTTTTTGCGTTGTTTTCCCAAAAGTTTTATTTTTAATTGGCAAATAATAATCGTACCTATTTATGGAGTACAATGTGATGTTTTGATACATGTGTACCTTGTAGAATGATCAAATCAAGCTAATTAACGTCCGTCACCTCAGATGCTTACCTCCTTGTGGTCAGAACATTTAAAACCCCTCCCTTTAGCTATTTTTAAATATACGTTATTATTAACCATGCTGTTTAATTGTCACCAGAACTTGTTCTTCCTGTCTAACTGAAACTTTGTACCATTTGACCAAGATCTCCCCTTTGCCCACCCACACCCCCTCCCCCACAGTTAAGTGTTTTAAAGCTCCTCCGGATGAACACCGAAATTCAGCAGTGCCTGAGTAGCTTCAGTAATTCTATAAAGTGAGCACAGATAAATCTCACTCCTTATGCCATTAATAATTCTCCATATGTAAACAGGAATTATTTCAACCGATCTAATGTTAACTTCAGATGCCCTGGTAGACAGAAGTTTGTGTATTAGGCTCAGCCTGAATTACCCACCTTTACCCAATCTAATTGATGTAAACGTAGGAATTAATTTTGTGCAGGCAGGGATAAAGACTAATCCAGGTCAATCAGCGCCTTGTAATTAATCCACATACTCTTTTTAAAAGAGAAAGAGAAATGTTGGCACACTCTCTGGCTTAAAGTTCTGAACCAATCTAATGCAGAGTTCTAAGATTTTATAGTGTTCAAATTTCAGGGTAGAATTACAAATAACAAAGGTTTTGCTAAAGCAGATGGTTATTTCCAACTGCCAAATGTTGAGGTTTTGTTGGGAATGTGTTCTATCCATCCATGAGCAAATGAATGAGTATATGAATTAAAGACACAGGTGCCTTTGAAATATGGTTAGAAAACCTGGGTTTTATTATATTAGGTTATTACTGATATTGCAGCTTTTAAAGCCTGAAATCTCTGAATACCAATTAATTGTAAAGCAGAAATCAGTCTAAATCCATCACCTTTCATTTCTGAGAAAAGAATCTCTGAAAAAATAAGAGGGCAAAAATACTAATGAATAATTTTCTGCAAAATCAATGGCTTAATCTTCTTTAAATTGTATATGTGAGTGAAGCTGCCACAGTAATGTAAGTTAGCCTGGACTTACTTTGATAAAGAAGAGAAAATAAATATGGAGATCATTTTTGCAGTATTTTAAGTTTGGCATGAGAAGGCCCCATTGCCTTAACTTTATTTCTAAGTTATTGTATTCTTAATAACAGTGTCTAATACAATTTAACCTAGGTTTTAATCTTATAACGAATCTTAAGCTGCAAAGAGATATATAGTTATTTGTTAAATTTCCTGAGCTTTATGGCTATGTTTAGCAATATAACATTTTTCAGGGCAGAAAAGATGTGAATATTACATCTAAATACAAGATAAATACAGGAAGCTCACTTTTAACCAAAGTGCTCTCTTTGAAAACTCCATAAAATAAAATCAGTATCATAAAGCAGATCATGTTTTCCCACGGGAATGATTTTATAATTACAGGGTTCTTTCTTTACCAGAATTTAGTATCTAATTATAAACAATAGCATGTTTTTAAAAATTACAACAGCTGCAATAGAAATGTCATACACACTAATTATACTAAAGTCCCCAGTGCACTATAGGTCTTCATGCGTTCATTCAGCAAGCATTCGTTGAGTGTGTACTATGTGCCAGGCACTGTTCCAGGCTCTGGGAATTTGATGTGGGCAAAAAACACAGTGCCCACCTCCATCCCCATCAATATACTATAGGGGAGAGGGCTATAAACCAAATATTCAAATTATAACCGCCAGAAGGAAAAAAAAATATATATAGACATTGTCCCGAGAAGGTGATGGCTGGGCAGATGGAGTCTGACAGATGAGTAGGAGCTGCAGTGCGGGCAGAAAAGCCATGTGGAGAGGACGTGACCCTGCAGGGACTCAGAGAAGAGGGATGAGCCTGGCATGGCACAGGCGAGAGGGCCGGTAAGGCCAGCAAGGAGGCAGGGATGGGGACATGCGGGCACTGGAGGCCAGTTACAGATTGGGATCGTTATCCTAGAAGAAATGAAAGGCATGACAGAGTTTTCAGCTGATGGGGTGAGGGTGGGGTGACATCAGATTTGCAATTTGAAAGATCATGGCATGATAGTCCTGCTCCCCTCAGGAGAGCACTTTGAAGAATATTATGCAGGTACAGATGGAAGAAGACCAGGGTAGAGGTGGAGAAAAGGGACGTGTGAGTGGGAGTTAAGAAGCAAAGAAACTGCCTGGAGGTGGTGGCGATGTGAATATCTGGAATAGGGAGAAAAGGTGGAAAGGACGGCTCCAAGATTGCCGGCTTGGCAGGCCCCCACAAATGAGAGTGGCATTCCCTGGAAGAAGGCCGGGTTGGGAGGGAGACTGTGTTTCATTTTGGGTATATTCCCTTTCAGTTTCCTGTGAAGTACAGGTCTGGTGCTCACATGTTTGGGCTGAAGGTAGAGCCGAGCCGTGGCCGATCCTGCCAAGGTGCCTGGAGAGGGATGTCAGTACCGGGAGCAGGAAAACCAGGATGATAAGGGGCCAGGGTGCAGAGCGAGGACAGTGCTTCAGGAAGAAAGCAGTGGCCAAAAGTGTCGGATGCTGCCAAGAAGTTATTTAAGAAAGAGACTGATAATCCCAGTTGGATTAAGCAGCAGCACATCACAGACGACTGTTTTGGTGGGGAGGCGGGGAGGGAGCACCAGGCTGGAGTGAGTGGGGAAGAGACGAGGATGGTGAGTGCAGATAACCCACTGTGGTTTTACCCTTGAAGGCAGAAGAGGGCTATAGCTGGAAGAGGGCATGGGAACCAAGGGGAGGTTGCCTTAGATGGGCAAGTTTGAGCACATTTTCCCAGCACAAGGGCAGACGGAGAGGAGGTGCCCTTGGCAACTAGTGAATATCTCCAGAGAATAATGCCTGTGTATGTGGGAATCCAAATTCTGTATGAATTTACTAATATATTTTTCAGGAATTAATTTATATTAGCAGAAACCACACATGTTGGTATTTTCCTCTGCTTTTGCCCTGTATGTGACCACTGCAACACTGAAGACCATAAGTATGGCACGTGAGAGTGAGTGCGGTGCGTGGGTGACTCTTGTAGACATCCAGTTCAGAACAGTTCAGCCTGGGTTGTGGTTATCGCTTGGAGAAATGATGATAGTGCACCGTCTATTTTTTTTTTCATTTTCCTTTTTTAAAAAATGTTGTAGAATTTCCTCCATGTTCTTCATGTTGGGACCTATACAGTACATACAGCTCCACATCCTTCCAACTTAGAGAACAGGTTTTATTTCCCATCCCTGGAGCAGTTAGCTATGCACAGCTATCTTCCCTAAATGTGGTACTTTGATCCAAAGACCACTGCCCAGTCTCATCGAGAGCTGACTTGAGGCCCCATGGTGTGGGGAGACTCTCAAACCTTGGACAGCCACCTGAACCCAAACTTTGCCCCTCCTCAATTTCCTCTTGGCCTTGCCTGCAAAACAGAATTTGCAGCAGCTACTCAAGTGCTGCCGAATAGGCCGGGCAGTGATAACTCACAGCTGCAGCCTCACTCTGCAGTAACTACAGAACTTGTCGCCTTGCAGTATTGTCCCACCCGTGATGCCTAACAAGCCCGTAAACACAAAGACTCTTGTTTCCCTGTAGTTGACACCTTGCCTCAGTACCCCTACTTAAGAAACCCCACACCTTTGTGGGTCAGGGGGAAGCCTGGTAGCTGCCTCCTACAGCCCCTTCACGTTAGGCTAAGATCACCCTTGCTGCGGCCACCCAGCCTGTGCTTACGGCGGCCCAACACTCCAGAAAGAGCCACTCACCTGTGGCAAAGTCGTCTTTAGCTGAGGCAGCTGTCAAAGTAAAAAGTACACTAAAGCTGCTCACCAGATGCAATAAAGGCCACCTGCGAAACGGTAGAAGTTAACCGTGGCCCAAACAATGTGCTGTAGATCGCCAAGGGGAAAACCAGTGGCCTGCACTTACCGGCACTGCATCTGCTGGGAGTTGCAGCAAGGGTCATTCTGTTCCTCAAATGCCATGTCCCTGAGCCGATCCTCCAGATGTTAGATCTTGAGAAAAGGGTAATAAAGACCCTCTTCTCCCACCCAGGTCCTGCACCAATTTGAGAGTTTGAAATGAAGGAGTAGGCGGATGGAGATGAAACTGTTGGCCCGGCACGGTGGCTCACACCTGTAATCCTAGCACTTTGGGAGGCTGAGGCAGGAGGATTGCTTGAGCCCAAGAGTTAGAGACCAGCCTGAGCAAGAGCGAGACCCAGTCTCTACTATAAATAGAAAGAAATTAGCCAAACAACTAAAAATAGAAAAAATTAGCCAGGCACGGTTGCGCGTGCCTGTAGTCCTAGCTACCCAGGAGGCTGAGGCAGGAGGATCGCTTGAGCCCAGGAGTTTGAAGTTACTGTGAGCTAGGCTGACACCACTGCACCCTAGCCCGGGTGACGGAGCGAGACCCTGTCTCAAAAAAAAAAAAAACACAAAAAAAACACCAAAGTAACCTCTCACCTTTATTGCCAACAGAGCTGACATTGGAAATAGTGTCTCGTGTCTGCGTAGGTGAGCATCCTAATAACGCACTCAGAATCGGAAGCCTCCCCACTGGCTGGGCTGAGCAGCGTTACCCTCCCCACACAGGAGCAGAGTTTTTGGGTCAAATCCACAGCATTGAGACGTAAAGCAAAACAGGTGCCACCTATGGGCAGCTCTCTGCCCAAATAGCAGACGAGTGCAGCTGAGTATAATAGTACCTGCCCAGTTTTCTCTCCTACACGTGCCGACCTAATCCCTGATTCTTGCCCCCAGGAGAAGCACGGAAGAGGGGTTGAAGAGAGACCAGATAGAGAAAACATCAGGAGTCAGGAAGAAACACTCCACACACAGCCCCACCCTCACCCCACGGCTCCTTCCAGAAGTCACAGTGGGGGGTCAAATATTTGCTAAGGAGTTGGAAGTCATACTTTATCCTGGTGGCTTCATACACATTTTAACAGTTGACCACCAGATCATCACGGCTTGACGTGCATTTCTTCAGTCAGCATTTGCTAAGTGCCCTCTGCGTGCCCGGAACCACATTAGGTCCTCGGAGATGACAAAGAATCAAATGGCCTGATTCAGCCCTGGTACTCTGTGGAGGGTGGCTGGGGACAGTGTTTATGTTGACGAGGTTTAGAGGATAGCTAGTAACTTGTAGTCAGGGGACATTAGCAGCAAACGCCCGTGGACTCAAGCTCATTGTGAACCGCACTGGCCTTTGAGCAGCCTTCAGGAGGACTCTGGTTTCCTAGATATCTTGTCTAAGGAAAAGTGGATTTCCTTCTTCACTGTGCTCCTTTCCATGATAGGAGGGGGGTGCATTATAATAAGATTATATTGTAATTAGTGATTAGTGTCATTCCAGAACATTGTCTCCTGAAGTTTCTCTCTCGCTCTGGCAGTCTCTTTTCTGGTGTCCTTTCTCTTCAGTCTTTTAGAACATCCTGCCCTTCATCCACTGAAGGTCTTCTTTTCTTTTCTTTTTTAACCCTCCTGACCCATACCATCTTCTTTCTCAAATTGGAATCATTTTCTGTAGGGAATCCTGCAGAGAGCCCACGTGATGTGAGAGGCCTTGGGGGGAAAGTGACCTCATGTGCTCGTGGCTGAGCCGCTTCCCTTCCCATCTTGGCGGAAGCGCACGCACCGCCGCGGTGGGTCTGGGTAGGGAAGCGTATTTGTGTGAGAGGGAAGGGTGGGGCTGACCTCACAGGCAGGACATTACTTTTCTTCCTCTTCCTGTCCACGTTTCTCACAGGAGTCAGGGTCATGCCTCTGCTTCCTGTTGGGGAAAACCTTGGACACTGAGCATCCACCTGCTACAGCCCGTGAACTAAGGACAGCAGTGTCCAGTGCTGCCGGCCAGCCTGAACCCCAAGCTTACATGCGGACCCCTTTCCATAGTCCCCAGGGCGCAGGACCTCTGCAGCATAGCTGGAGCCATCTCTGTGGGGCGAACGGGGCAAGAAACAGCTGTCCGACAAACCGTGTTCTGGGCCAAAATATCACAGGCAAGTAGAACACAGGAATATCGAGGGGCCCGGGGTGATCCTGTGAGATGGCACCTGCAGCCAGGGTGGTGGGGTTGGGGACAGTGGCAAGCAATGGGGTTTCCTGAGAGCATAAAAGTGTCAGGCAGCCTACTCAGTGTGGACACCGGGGGAAGTGCTCCTGGGCTCCTGGCCACAGTGTCGACTCTCTTCGTACAGCAGGCTGTGGTCCCTGGCTTCGGGAAGCCCATGGTCTAGTCAGCTGGTTCTTCATACTGTTGTTGTTGGATGGAAGCCTGGCTGGCAACGTAAGAAAACATGGGAAGAGACACAGTAGAACAGGCACCTCAGGCCCAGGGACTCTGTGTTCTGTCAGGTGTTTCTGATGCCCACTGAGATTTGGGGGCAGCTGGCTGTGTGAGACAAACTTAGAGAGTAGATCATCGCAGCAGAGTGTGACAAGTGCTGTGACTGGGCGCCTAGGGGATGAGGAGAGTGTAGGGAGTTACGCCTGTGTGGGAAATCCACGCGTGGGGTTGGGCACTTGCATTTGAAATATCAACTGGCTCCATTCGCCTACTTTCTCACGTACCTCCATATCCCCTCTGGGGGCGGATAGCAGCAGCTGTGCGGGGTCTTAGTGTCTGAATTTGGGCAGGTTGCTGTGCTTCCAAAATGGCTCTGGCCGCAAGCCCTTGGCTTCCCACCTTGGACTTTGGATTAGCCCATTAGGGACAGGGGTCTCACATGTGTGGCCACGGTAATGACTGAGGCCCTGAAGAAGAGCTCCATTTGGAGTGTGTTAGTAGTTCTTGACTGTCTCAATACCTAATCCTTTGCATCTTCGCTGCTGCCTCACCCCCAAGGACGGGACCAGAGGTGGTTTCTGCTTGTCTTGATAGAGCCTCTCCTTGAATCTGCCACCCCTCATTCCCACCCCATCCAGCCTCCTACGATTGGGCACAGAGTTCCAAAGAGAAATGATTCAAAGTAAATGCACAGCTGTTTCTGCCTCCTGATCCTGTCCCTTGATGAGTGACACTGGATCATTGCTTGTGATCTTTCCTTAATACCCCTTCTCCAAGGCGAGACCAGACCCCAGGCTTGAGTGCCTGGCTCCCCTGCCCTCCCTCGCTGAGGTCACCCTGCTGTCACAGGGAGTGGCCTCTGCAGAAGGCAGGTTCAGCCTGTCTGGGTGACTCTGGGTGTGACAGGAAACTGGGAGATTGTTGAAGGCCTCTTTCCTCTCCCCTGAAGGGTGAGTAGCATTGTCCCTGCCCAGCTCTCCACGCCGTGGCAGAGGAGCTGCCCGTGGGAAAGGGAAGCGCCACCCCAGTGAGGAAGGAGAGGGCCCCCGACAGGAAGAGAAGGAGGAGGAGGAGGAGGAAGAAGAGGACGTGTACCTCTCCTCTCCGCAGGTGCTGCCCTCTGTAATGGCACCCTGCCGGAATGTCCCCGAGGTCGGGGAGTGGAGGGACCAGAGCCAGCAGCTTCCTACTCTTACACCGTTTTAAATTCCCATTCTGCATTGCTAACCTTTCCCCTAACCACAGCGATACCAAAGTTTTTCTAAATTTTGAGAAGGTTAAAATGATAAAGGAAATGTCAACCAAATGAATGTGTAAAGTGTGTATCCTCAAAATACTGTTTCTTTAGTAACTTGTAGCCTTTTTTGAAAAAAATGTGATCAATTTCAGGGGCTTTGGGGAATTTGCCTGGCTCCTGCAGAAACAATCTTGATCTTATTAAATTAAATAAGATGTAACTTGGGAAAGGAGAAAAGTGAAATTAGGTATAGATCATTCCATCTGTGTAATGCAGAAAAGTCATAAAGACAGTAAATAACATCAAAACCTCTCAGGCTGCCTACAGTTAATTCAATCTTAGTCTTTACCACCTAGGGTGGATGAATATAGTGAGCAGAGATACCCAAAGGACTCTAGAACTTTCTAGAACTACTTGCCCCTCCCCCAGCTTTAGTGCACTCATTGGTCTCTAACCAATGTGCACCTGGCACTTGACCAGTAGGGGGCACAAGTGAGCAGCGCACTGTAGGAGCGCGGGTGCCACCTACTCGGGGTGAGGCAACTGGGTTCCACAGGGAGGTAATGAGGCCATTGGAATCCATTTGTTTTTAAAAAGTCTTTGAGAGTTTACATGATTGTTAATTTTTATTAAATCTCTTAACGAATTTTCTTCACCCTTTAAAAGCCAATATAATTCCGCGAAGTGAACACTCAGAACGTTAGAAATACTTTCCATGTATTGTAAACAAATTCTGTTTATGTAGAAGGTGGCTTCCTTTGGAAAAAGTTGCATGACAGCTGTTCCACTTTAGACAAGAAAAATAAGCTGAGCAAAGAGAAATAAATAGGTAGGTACAGGCCCCCACCTGCCCCGCCACACGGAGTCATTTCTGAATGTTGAAAAATTAGCCTCTTTAAGTAAAAGATGAAGAACCCGAAGTACTCCGTCACATAAAGGAGGTCGGTGGTGCTTCTGTGATAGCGACCGTTCTCTCCTGTTGAGCAGCTCTACTCCAAGTCCTCATTTTTATTTTTGTTGCTGTCTGTATTTTCTTGTCTCCTCTCCCAGACTTTCCCTGGGCCTCCAGAGGGAGGTCTGACAGCACCGGGAGGGTGAGAATGTGGGTGGGGGACGAGGGCGGGAGGAACTGCCCAGACCTGTCGGCCTTGGGCGGAGCACCTCAGCACCGCAGAGGAGGACATGATTCTCCTGCAGTGACAGCCTGACAGGGGCTGGTCCCCCGGCAGGACCACAGCAGCCCCGGGAGCATGTTGACCACAGCCATGGTGGGGACTCTAGTCAGAGGATGGAGGAATCGAAGCGCTCCTCGAAGGGCTGAGTCAAAACTTCTTATCCCACAGAGCCAAGCTGGAACTCGGATGCAGGGTACGTTTGACCCTTGGACATGACTGCTTGATTCTTTGTAAAGCGTTGGGGCTGCACGGGGGGCAGTGGCCATGGGCCTACGGGCTTTTGTCCGCTTTCAAATAGAATTCGCAAATCCAGAGGCTGGTTTTCTTCTCAGGTTATTATAAATTGTGGCTGCCCCACTTATGGGAGGCTCATTTTCCTTTCCTAATCAAATACTTAGGTACCTTTCATAGTCCCACAGTAAAAGGTAATTATTCCTAACTTCTCCTTCCAAACCTTTTATTTTAAGACGGAATCTTAGTTCTGTGATATTTGTGTTTGACTTGTAGGGAAGAACAGGTGTATTGGCTTTTGGAAAATTTTTGTCTAAATCGTATCACTTTTTACCTTTGGTATGAGAAATGGTAAAAGTAGTTAGCTTCTGGGTTCCCTGTTAATTATTTTTATCTTCTGTTGTTACTATTGTTTTGAGGCAACAATAGAACTAGTGACAACAATGTAGCTCTCTTGTTAACTTAGTTCAAAAGGTTACTGTGGCCTTTTCTGAAATAAATTTTCATTAGAGTGAATACTTTTTGAAATACCGGACCTCATTCTCTTCTGTCTAGACCTTGGACTTCTTAATGATACGCAGAAGGGAAGTCTTTGGTCTTGCAGATGACTGACTCATGGGAGACACATAGGGCCAGCTCAGAAGCAAGTCTGCGCCCAGGAGTAATAAACTCCCAAGGGCTTTCTGAGCTGGCTGCTGCCCCTCAGAACACTTTTATCTGACCCAGAGCCCGGCGAGATTCCTAAGCAGTAAACACAACTGTTCTTTCACTTCAATAATTTAAGGCCACCCAGGCATTTTTCTAGGTACTGGCCTGCTCTGATCCATAGCTAACCTACTTTCAAGAGGTTGACAAACCAAGCGTTGTCATTTGTTTTGTTCTGACAGTGGTTTCCAACCATACTTTTCAGGCTAACTGACTATATTCAAGAAGAATCGAGCTAAGAACCTATTTTGAAAATGGTCTGATAACTATTCATTGCAAGATAGTAAATTAGCTGCTTAACCAGGTATCCAAAAGACAGAAGACTATTCTGTGTTCTAAACTGCCAAAGGATTAGTGATTATTTACAAAACATTCAGTAAGAAGTATGAATCATAGTGTTTCAAAAATTCATCACCTGATTTTGCTCCTTTGTTTCATAGATGAGGAAACAGCCCAGGGCACCTCAGTGAACGAAGGGGCCAAGTGGAATCACATTTCCCAAACTCTTACTCTAACATTTTCTCTCCTATCGAAGGGGCAAAGTGGAATCACATTTCCCAAACTCTTACTCTAACATTTTCTCTCCTATCCCATGGTCGCCTGGTCAGTTTGGCAAATTTCTGTAACACAATTCAGAGCCTTACAAGGTAACAAAGTACTATATACATGTTAGGGATTTTTTAACAGTTTTATTGAGATATAATTCACATGCCACAAATTCACCAATTTATAACATAATTCAATGATTTCTGGTATGTTTTATTATTCATTAAGTTGTAAAAAATAGGTAACATAAAATTTGCCATTTTAAGTGTATAATTCAGTGTCATTAATTATATTCACGATGTTATATAACCATCACCACTGTTTCCCCAATTTTTCATCACCCCAAACAAAAATTCTGTAACCATTAGGCAGTAACTCCTGGTTCCCTTCTTGCCCTCTAATCTGTTTTCTGTCTTTATGGTAACCACTAGTCTACTTTCTGTCTCTATGAATTTGCCTATTCCCCTCTGGGAATTTATTAGATATTTTGCATAAGTGAAATCATCCAATATTTATCCTTTTCTGTCTGACTTATTTCACTCAGCATAATGTTTTCAAGATTCATCTGTAGCATGTATCAGAAGTTCATTCCTTTTTATGGTTAATGGGATGGTCTGTTTTAATTTCCTTCTAGTTCATTCTCCTTCCTGTAAATATACTTTAATTCCAACCTGGTCATGAATTCCTTCATGTATTTTTCAATCTATTGATATTTTTATATTTAAGTTATCTAAAGTGTGAAGAGGCTCTTAGGAAGGTATTTCTTTTCAGTTAGTTGTTTAAAGGCAGGGACCATATATTAACCTCTTTTTTTTTTTAAATCCTTTTGTCTCTAACACCTAGTCCAAAGCCTGACATACTCAACAAATTTATCTTGAGATGGACAGATGAGTGATATTTAAGGTTTTACTTTTACATCAGGAAAGAGATTTTAAATAAAAAAGAATATGGTCTTTAAGCTTCAGTTCTTTATTCTCTGGATTAATATTTTCTTTTGACATAAAAATTTATATTTGCAATTGTTTCACACTCCATTGAATAAATATAAAAAGACCACATGTTACATAGTGTAAGCATTTCACTGTGTCATATCAAAAGTTAACTCAGGAAATCTGACAATGTCTAGTTTTTGCCTTTAGTGACTTTTTGGTTGGGCGTAGTATTGAGGTTGATTGGAGTCCCCCTGCTGCTAAACAGTGGGACTTGACACAACTTGACACTTTAAACCTGCGTCCCCAACCCCCGGGGCCGTGGATTGGTACCTGTCCATTGCCTGTTAGGAACTGGGCCGCACAGCAAGAGGTGAGCAGTGGGTGAGTGAAGCTTCATCTGCATTTACAGCTGCTCCCTGTCACTCACATCGTCATCTGAGCTCCACCTCCTGTTAGATCAGCGGCATTAGATTCTCATAGGACCTCGAACCCTACTGTAAACTGCGCATGTGAGGGATCGAGGTTGCACGCTCCTTATGAGAATCTAATGCCTGATGATCTAGGGTGGAGCTGAGGTGGTGATGCTAGCACTGGGGAGCGGCTGCAAATACAGATTATCATTAGCAGAGAGGTTTGACTGCACAATAAATGTAACATGCTTGAATCATCCTGAAACCATCCCTCCCCACCCCTGCACACCCCCCACCCTCTTGGTGTATGGAAAAATTGTCTTCCATGAAACCAGTCCCTGGTGCCAAAAAGGTTGGGGACTGCTGCTTTAACATATTAACTGCCATGTGAGTTGTATTTAACTCATGCTAGCTTTGAGCCCAGGGCCTTGTGAAGCATATGTAACTCACACATCTCTTCACCTTAGGAGCCACGAGAACTATTTTTCAAGTTATATATAACTCACACACAGAAAACAATAAAAAATAACAAAGTTTTCATTAAATTAGAGAGGATCGTTTTGTTTTCGAAGTTTTTATTCTACTTTTGTAATAAAACACCATGGCCTCAAGGAAAAAATTTTGTTTCTAGTGTGGCAGTCAATGTGTTAAACTCATAACTGCTCTTGGCCCTATCTACATGGTTGTTCTTTCTCAGTGCTGGGCTTAGGAACTGAGAGTAGTCAAACTGAAACAGAAGCTGCTACTACTTCGAGAAGTCCTTTTACACCTCACTAGAAAAAGGAAAGTGGATGCAAAAGTGGATTTCAGTGGTTTACAGTTTTCACCTTCAAATACAAAATGTAACTATGCTCTGATGGTTCTGTTCAAATAAAGTAAGCACACATATATTTATATATTCATAGCCTACCATTCCATGCCCTAAAACAAGCTCTTCTTGTGTGCCAACTCTTTCAAAAGGTGGGGAGGATGTGAGAGAGACAATGGGGCGTGCAAGATGAAACCCATGATTAGGAGTGAAAACCATCACAGGCTGTCTTTGCTATAGATGATTTCCCCTCTGATGCTTTCAAAGGTCGAGAACAAACATTTGCAAATTTTAAATTGCAACTGAAGTTATTTGCTTTGTTGAATGGGATCGTGTTTATTTTAGTGTGGATATTATTTCAGGAATTCTATTCTCCTTCCTCTGGGCATCTTCCTCCAACTCAAAGATTGCTGCCTTCTGCGAACACCTGAATGGCCTGTTGGTCATGTCGCTCTTCTGCAACTCAGCTCGTGTAGCATGCATTGTTTATTTTCCTCATGGTCCTCACTCCTTCTCTAGATGACAAGCCCAGTTAGATCTCTGTGGCTTGATACTCTCTAAATCCACCATGCCCGACATCCTACACAGAGTAGGCGCTCAATGAACATCTGATAGCAGTGACTTCAGAAACATGAAATGCAAGATGTTATGAAGGAAGGAGGCTCGTTTCTATATATGGCCTGTGTAGTCTCTGTGGATGCTTTGCAAGTCATACCAGGTACTTAAGTTATTACCGCTTTTTACATCTCAAAGGCCCACAGACTACCATTGGCCTAAATATAAAATAATAATTTCTGACTGTAGAGCTGTACACCCTGTAGTCGAAAAGAAAGCCCTTCCTTCCTCATTTCTTAGTGACAGCCTGTAATCATCTTTGAGCAATTTTTGAGATTCTTTCTAAACCACCATGTCCTTCATTACGTTGGCTGGGGAAGAGCTTCTCCTTGTATTGGTGGCATGGTTCTCATTCCATCCCAGGCCCAAGCACCCACCTAGTGAGAAGAGGTAGTTGTAAATCTCAGCCAGCTTTCTTTTTCAGCAATTATGCTAGGAGGAAAGGCAGATGATAAAATCAGTTAATCACCAAATATTTACTGAGGACCTGGGAGAAGTTTTGGGTAGCCAGTAGAGAATATGACTGAGCCACTATGTAAGTTCTACCCAAACCTCATTTCCTCTTTCAGTTCCAGCCTAGGCTTGAGGGAACCAGGGTGCAGGGATGGATCCGGATTCCTGTCCAGTCAGGACGTGGCCCATTTCCTCTGTCAGGCCTGGGAGCAGCTTGAGGTAGCCTGGTTAGGCCTCTGTAAGTCCCAACTGCAATTTTTTAACCTTACCCCACATAAGGCATAGCAACCACAAGGCATGGGTAACATAAAGACTGAGAAATTGTGTGTTTATATGCTAAAAGTATTTTATCTTTGTAAACCAAAAATAAAATTAACCTCATTTTATAATTAACAGTAGTGACTAAATATAACCATAATGCTTTCAAATAATTTACTGTCTCTGTCACTGTTTTCTGATGGAATTTAACAGACTGTTATACTCTTGTTTTACCTAAAGATCAACTATATAACTCTTTTTCCACATTTCCCCATAACTATATAATTACTATTTGATATGACTACCTTATTTTAATTAGAATAATATCATCATGGGGTTTATGATTCAGTAAATATTTGCTGAGCAGCTGCTATGTGTAAAACTGAAGGACGTGCTGGAAAGAAATGAATTCCTAAGGCTTATCCTTGACAAATGTGTGTATGATCTAGAAAAAACAAATCTTAAGAGACACAAATATTTAATATAATATGAATAAGTAGAATTAAATAAGTGCTCCATAGATATCAGAGGAAGAAATGAATAATATTAAGAGATAGTGTAGAGTTTCTCAAGGAAGTAGAATTTGAATTGGGCCTTCCAAATCCTTGAGGATACTTTCAACTCTGAACTTAGGGCCAAGAGAAAGTAAATACTTGCTCTTGTCACATTTCAATCTCTTTTAATTCGTGAAAGTTCTACTAAGTAAAACTGAAGGTTTGACATTAATTTAGCTATGCTGTAAGGATGAGCGTGCTGGTGATTTCTGTGTTTAGAGAAGGGTGGGAGGGCCATCTCAAGGGAGGCGCTAGCGTGAGCACAGGTAAAGAGGTATGAAAAGCAAACAGCATTTGTAGGGAGTGTCAGATTGTCCCAGTCTGGCTACAGTTCCAGGTCAGACCCTCAAAGGAAGTTTCTTCTCAACTTTTGGCTTCTCTCTCTCTTATCTTTCCAACTCTGGAACTTGGAAGCTCTTGAGTCAGCAAACAAAGCCCATGGCAGACTCCTTCTCCCCTTGTATTGTCAGCCAGTGATTCAAATTGCCTGTGGAATAATCTCTGAATTCCCGGGGATAGACCCTGAGGTCCTGCATCAGTAACGACCCTCTCTTTGGTCACACTCCAGCACAGTGCCTTGGTTCAGCCAACCACTCCCCATGCGTCCCGTCTCTTCACAGCCCGGCTTTGTTCTCCAGCACTTGGCTGCCTTCTCACCCACCCCCTGCTGTGTGCATCCTCATCCATCACTGCCTTCAAGAGCCAGCTCGATGCTCAGACCCTGTGGGAAGGCATCCAAGGCACACACTGTTATGTTTGTGAATCGTGTGACATCTGTGGAACATCTCCTTTGCACAAGGCCCTGAGGGGGACACAGAGCCCTGAGTGGCCCAGGTCAGGATCACAGGGACCTCGGGCCTAGCTTGCCGGGCAGGGTAAAATAGTAAAAGATGCAGATAGAACTTCAAGAAAGTGGAAGCTATGTCTCATGATGGTTTGGAAGTCATTCTCAAGCAAATTGGTACAGGCTGTGTGTGTAGTTATCACTTCACTCATCTCCATCTTTCTATATGCTCCTGATGGCTTACCTGGGGGACTTTTGAATCCTTATCTGGACCACGAACCATTCAAAAACAGGCATCACACATCTGGTTTATATGAACCTTTGCTGAATGAACGTGGCAGAAATTTCTGCCTTATGCCCACCATTAGTTAGGTGGGGACAGTCCCCTGTCCTTGCATGTAGGGCTCTGCTACAGGAAGTTACTACAGCTCCCATTTTATAACCCCATTGTAAGTTTCAGTTCTAGAGTTAGACTGCCAGGGTTCAAATATCAGTTTCACCACTTAACAGTTGTGTGACTTTGAAAGTTACTTCATCTCTCAGTGCCTCATTTTTCTCAAGTACAAAACAGGGATAATAGTAATACCTGCGTTTTAGGGTTGTTGGAGAATTCAATGAGTCGATCTAAAAAGAAAAAGCTTAAAATGGTGCCTGGCACATAGTAAGTACTCAATAAGTGTTAGCCATAATTATTACTATGCAGTCCACTCGACTGAGTGATTTCCATATTTTAGGTGTTTTCTAGTCCATTCCTAGTAACTGCAGCGGCAGTTCCTAGTAGCTGGAGTCATCAATTCTGTCTGCCTTCTATGCTAGTAAATTTTTACAAAACTGAAGTTTAAAAACCTTGACATAAACATTCTCCCTGGATTACTAGAATCAGTGGTATTTTATTATTCCTACACTGACATTTTAATAGCCTACAATGGCTTTTAAAAGAATTGGGAAGACACACAGCATCTGTTGTTCTCCATATTGGAGTTCCTATTATGTTTTTGTTTCCATGTGAACCCCATTTTTTTCAAAAGTTTATAAGTCTTTTGCTCCATGGTGAGATTCCGTAACAAGTTTCTGTTCCAAAGAACAGTATTTGTCCTACTTGAAAATCAACTCTGGTTTCCATTTTCTTTCTCTTTTTTTGGGTGCGGGGGCTCATGCCTGTAATCCTAGCACTCTGGGAGGCCGAGGCAGGAGGATCACTTGAAGTCAGGAGTTCAAGACCAGTTTGAGCAAGAGCAAGACCCTGTCTCTACCAAAAATAGAAGAAATTACCCTGGCATGGTGGTGCATGCCTGTAGTCTCAGCTACTCTGGAGGCTGAGGTAGGAGGATCACTTGAGCCCAGGAGTTGCAGGTTCCTGTGAGTTGCGATGACGCTACTGCACTTTAGCCCAGGCAACAGAGCAAGACTCGGTCTCAAAAAAAAAAAAAAAAAAAAAAAAAAAAAAAAAAAAAAAAAAAAAAAAAAAAAAAAAAAAAAAAAAAAAAAAAAACCCAAAACAAAGAGATTCTGAATGTTTTATGCTTCTCAACTTGAATTTTATTTGGTGATGTAGCAAATGTAATTTTTCATATTTGATAATTTTGAAGAACTTCTTTAAACCTCCAAGTATATATAGTACATTGTCCTTTGGTTTTTAGGTGCTGAATTGCTTTTTAGTTGGTTTTAGTCTGAGATAAGGATGTGGAAAATGTTAGGAATTCACTAGAAATATCTCTGTTCTACAGAGCAGGATCCTAGACTGTAGAAAGTGTTTCTTTCTTATGGAGAAAAGAGCTGATTCTACTTTCCTTGAAATTTTAACGTCTAGGGCTGTGGTCACAGACACGAGCACTAGAGTAACCGGATCTGGATAAAATTCTGGCTCTTCTGCTTCCCGATTGTGTGACCTTCTACTTGTTGTATATAGCTTGCCTAAGCCTCAGCTTACCAATCTTTAAAAAGGGAACAATAGAATTCTTATCAGGACTGAGAGCATGCATATCAAGTGTTTACAGCAGTGCCTAATAGATACATGCCCTCAAATGTTCATTATTGTTTGACAGAGGTCTGACACTAAGGTTTCTATCATGAGCTGTATATCTCATTGTTGAATTTCTCTTGAAACACGATGTCCCTCCTTGAATGGAGGGGAATTTTGTGTGTAAGTATCTGTAAAGTGACTAAGTGTATTTATTTAAGTCACACTTATCAAGAAGAAGGGGAGGGTGGAATCCATTAAAATAATTCAAATTTAGAATCTTTGCCTTCAAAATGTTAATTTATCATTTTCTTGACCACTTTTGCAATAAGTCAAGTGAACTTGGGATATTCTTTATGTAAGTTACACAGAGGATCAGAAAACTGGTAACAAAAGCCCCACCTCTGTCAAGTTGTGATAAGAATGAATTCAGATCACAGAGAATATTTTAGGATGTCTTTCTTCTGTAAATATTTTTTAAAGTCCATATATCCTTTAAATGATTTCTTTGACAGCTTAAATTGAAAGTCCTAGAAGTCTGACAGTGGAATTCTTGCTAAAATCAAGAGATGGGGGTAATGCCACAGACGGGGAGGAGTGGAGTGCGCTTTGAGTGATGTCTTTTTCCCTTCTGCCTGAAGCCCTGAGCCACTTCAGGGCCTGCAGTGATGGCAGGCTGCCAGCTCCGGAGTAAATCTGCAGTTTTTAATTTGAAATCAGAGGATGACATTTATACACTTGATAATCTTGCATTAAACACTTTGAATATCTCATTACACACAGACACACACATGCATATACACATTCTCCGTTCTTCAGGGTTGCATTAGCAATGGTTCCAGTGGTCAGTTTCTCTTTAGCCCCATTGAGCTGACTTTGTGGGAGCGTGTTGGAACAACAGCATCTCCATACAAAATGCACAAAAGGCTCGTAAGCCAACTAGAAGTTGAAAAGTGAGTAACTGCTTCATGAGCATAATTTACAAGTGCTTTTTAAGTCCAGAGATATAAGAAATTATCTGTGAAGAGGAAAAGTGTCTCAAGGTAAGTATTCTTTAAAAGTATTCTTTATGTGCATGAGTTGAGTCCGCTGGTGGTGTTATGGGTGGTTTCGGAAATCAAACGTTAAAGCTGTTACAGAGGTGGTTGTGTTTTTACATATGATTAAATAGAAGACTTTGTTGTATTTCCAAGAATAAAATTACTTCTGAATTACCAAGAAAATATGAAAAAATTATGCTACAGCCAATGAAAAATTCCTTGGTTTTGATTATTTTGGTGGTTTTACATTAAATATTTTAGAGTGTGTACTACATTTTGCTAAAGATTGATAAGAAACTGTATGGACTATCAGAACTACTTTTAACTATGTGAATACTTTGGGGCATTTTAAAATTTCTGCAGGAGCTGAAATAGAATATATGTGTCGATTTGATTTCTAAAGAGTAAGGACCATTACAAACAATTTGTAAATTCTTGATCTTAAAAAAAATGGGTAAAACAGTAGCTTCAATTACTGAGACCTACAGAAAAGCTTGCTGTGTCATAGGCAACAGAGAGAGCACCGAGCTTGGAGTTAGGCCTACAGCTCTCTAGCTGTGTGCCTTGGGGAGATTATTTTAGCTCTCTTGGTTTCCTCCGAAGCTTTGCAGGGTGGCTGAGTTTAGGGCACCAGCCCTTAGAGCAGGGAGCCCTGTGAGGCAGAGATTCAAGAACACTAAGAAGTGAATCAGGTGCCTAGGAATTGGGGAGGTGGCACTGGTGCCGTCCAGGACAAGCTTCTCCTGTTACAGAATCTTGCCTAGGGCTGGCCCTGGGAGGGGAGAGCCCTTTGCAGAAGTTCCACTTGGTCATTCAGAACTCAGATGACCCCAGTGGGGGGGCATCAGCTCTTTGTGTACAGCTAGAGGGGAGTTTGGCTTCTCTACCTATTGAAACATCTGTTTATTCTGGCCAGCCTTCCTAGTGGAGGAGTGAGACAGACATTCCCTGCTGTGCAAAGGGAAGAGGCTGTGTTTTGTTTCCTAATACCAGAGCAGCTTTCTCATGATGAGGAGTAAAAAATGTCCCCACATCATTACCTGCTTAGGAAAGTAACTCTAGTCCTTTTTGATAGACCTGAAGGATCTGCTTCTTAGGAGCTTCTCAAGACATTCTGTTCCTCTGGTAGTTTTTTTTTTAAATGTTATAGGTAAAGACCAAATATTGCCTAATGCATCAAACAAGTAGATCAATTATGAGCTACAGGTTGAGTTCCCTTATCTGAAATGCTTGGGACCACAGTGTTTTTGATTTTTGATTTTTTTTTCTTTTTTTGGATCTTGTAATATTTTCATATCCATAATGAGACATCTTGGGGATGGGAACCCCATCAAACAAAATTCATTTAGGTTTCAGGTATACCTTATACACATAGCCTAAAGGTAATTTGATACAATATTTTTAATTTATGCATGGAACAGTTTATGTTAAGTACTTATGTGTGGAAATTTCCACTTGTGGTGTCATGTCAGTGCTCAAAAAGTTTCAGATTTTGGAACGTGTTGGATATCAGATTTTCAGATTAGGGATGTTCAAATTGTACCTCATGTTATATCAATTTTGAAAGATATCAGTTTGATCATGTTATATCAATTTTGTTAAGGAAATTGTTAGCATATCAATGGTTTGATCCCTAACCTGATTATGTATTATGAACTGAGATTATACAGTAAAACCTTACCTACTCCAGCTAATCGAAATATTCAGTTTTATTATTTTCAAGAAAATACATATATGAAAACAGAGTATGCTCAAGGAAGAATATTTTGGATGCCTTTACTAAATTGATTAGACCAATTTATAACATACAGTAATGAGTGCTGCTAAAGATTATTTGGGGAAGTGTAACAAAATACAGGTACCTCCTATATGCTACTCTTGGCCAGGCAGTCTTTAAAGCTCTAAAGCTCATCATTTATTCTTTTCTACCAATTGTGCAGATTGTATGTGTGTGTTTAGGTGGGGTTAGGTGGATTAGGATCTGTGTATTTCAAATCTTGGGTTCATCTCTTTAAAAGAAGCTAATAAGCATTTGTATCCGCAGATGATTTAAAAACAGGCTAATTTGATTATAATTGTTATGCTCAGTCTCTGAAAAAAAAATTCAAGTTTTTTTTTTAGAGAGTCTTATTTACACAATTTATTTGCTTAACATTTACTTTTTCTCATAGCTAGTACAAAGGCAAATTTTGAAGTAGCAAATGATAGGAAATTTGGTGATTGTGCTCATTGCCATTACATTTTCTTTTTATGTCTTCACAACCAAAAATGTAACTGTCCTTAAAACTAATGGAATCTGAATGTGGACTAGACCAATGTCAACGTCTGTTATTATACGATAGGTAGGAATATTGGCAAGATGTTATTGTTGGGGAAACTCAGTGAAAGGTACAGAAGACCCCTTGTACTTCTTTTTTTTTTTTTTTCAGTTTCCTATGGATTTATAGGTATTTCAAAATAAAAATTTTAAACAAACAAACAAAAAATGTAACCTTTCCTAGCCCTCTTACCTGAGGTCCCTGGCGCCTGGCAGGGATTCAGAAAAGATGCTTTGATTCACTGTTAAGTCACTACCAACTGTTAAGTCCAGTGAGGTTTCCCCTGTGTAACAGATAATTGCCTTGTAGGTGTAGGTGCTCCATGAAAGCTTCTTGAGTGTCATTGTCCCTAAATCACCTTGCTAATGGGGAACAGAGATTTTTGATTATAAGGTCTGTATTCCCCCTTACACCCTACCTACATGCCCATGCAAATGGCCACGCCCTGGGCTCTCCTAAATAACAGGGCCGATAAGGTTGAGAGCAAACCAACATTCTGTGAGCACTTAGTATGTGCCAGGCGCAGTCATGCCTTAGTCTCATTAAATCACTTAAGCTTCAGAACACCCCACGAGGCCACAAAAATGAAGCAATTTTAAACGTGGCAAGTTTAAACAATAATTCAACAGTGTCCCTGCTTTCAAAATAATTTACTCTATTAGGGATCTTAATGAAAGCGATGGACCCTCTTAGCTAAACAAATAAACAAAAAATTTCCTTTTGAATTATAATGTCAACAAAAGAAAACTTTGAAATTGTTTAATCGTCCTTCTCTTCTGAGGATAAATACTGGCAATTATCCATGACCCCTGCTATTTTTGCTAACTCCATCTATGTTTAACATCGATAGAGCCAAATTTTAGATCCCAAGTTTTGGTAAATAGCTCATAGTGAGAATAATATTTACTCTCGGCAGTAAGCAGGTTCCTATCGTTTCAAATTGCTCACGTGCTGGGGAGGTAGAGGGACATAGTGAAGTACCAGTATTGTAGTGAACCGTGGTGTGACGCGCCAGAGAGGAGCTTCCCACGTGTCTCAGCTACAGTGAGAGGAGGAGGCCAGGAACCCCTCGCAGGCCTGACACAGGCCTGCTCTGCCAGGCTCAGCAGCCCCCCTTGCGCCTCCCTGTTGCAGAGCAGCTGGTATCCACCATTGATCTGCAAAGTGGGGAGTGCAGAAACCTCATTCTGGCTTAGCCACTGATGCCAGCTGAGGTTTAAGAACCACTGAGCCAGGTTACCTTGCGTGATGCTCTTTCCAGGCTTCAAACTTCTAAAAAATGAAAGATTTACAGTAAACGCATTTATTCTAAGGCCCCCTCTTTATCCTCAAGGAACATATCCCCAGCTCTCTAATTGTATAAATCTGTGATGTAAATTGATATACCTAGCAGCATTGCTTAGTGATTAAGAGAACAGGCTCTGAAATCTGACTGCCTGGGTTCAAATCCTGGTGCCTCCACTTTGTAGCACTTGCACACCTAAGTGACCTACTGAACTGGCTATGCGTGGAGTTCTTCATCCGTACGATGGAGGCAATAGCACCTCTGTCCTAGCAGGGTTGTGAAGAATTAGTCCAATGCATGGAGAACAGTGCCTGGCACTTAGGAAGTACTCGCACATTAGGTAGCAGCATGCCCCCCTCTCTCTCTAAAAAATTCTGAAAACCTTGAGGATGGGAATTATAACTTGTACAGCTTTATTTTCTATACAGGAGCTATATATTAAAAATCCTCTCAAATAAGATAATAAATGAATGATGTTAAAAATTTGTATTCATAGGGAGGCCCCACATTGGGCATGGAAGCTGAGTTTTTAAGGAATAAGCAATGATCTTTTAGGAAGGCATTCGTTGTCATTACAAATCTAGCAGGGGGTGCATGTGAGATCTGTGATTGCTTCCATGTTGTAACCAGAAAAAAAATGAACAAAATGAGTATAGACTTATCTATATTTGGGTTCTTTTAAACCTTTTGAAAATTGTCTGTTCATAATAGGAAGGAGTGCATGGCCATACTACCCTGAACGCGCCTGATCTCGTCTCATAATAGGAAGGAAACTCATATGATTGGGTGCCTGTTAGGTACCATGTGTGTACCATGATGGATGTTTTTTAGGTGTTATCTCACTTAAATCAAAAGGTAACCCTGTGAAATAAGATGGTTCCCTGATTTTAAAGAAACTAAGGTTAACTCAAGTTAAAGTCCATGATCATACAATGAATTTGAAACTAGGTGTATCTCACTCCATAATTCACCCTTTGGTATTCCTAGTTTAGCTGTTATACTTTTAAAATATAAAACTAAATTTTCAGTGAATGACACATGGACATCTCTTGCTACTTCAAAAGCACAGCTACAACACAGTGGTTGTTAAAAGCTCTGATGTTCGCACCTTGTAAAGGGCACTGGGAACTTCTCACCATCACTAACACTTTTCTCAGGTGCACCTACAAAAGTCAAAGGCTCTCACCTAGGCCTGCATTTTCATCTTCATCATTCTCCCTTTATACATATAGACCTTTAGATGAGAAAAGGGCCGAGGTACTTGGAGAAATATCCAAGCTGCCAAGGAGCAGAAGGTAAACATAGGTTTCAGTCTCATACTGTCCTGCCTGCCGCTCCCCTACCTACCTCCTCTGCATAACTTTATTCAGTGAAAGCAGGTTAGGATACACAGACTGCCCCCAAGGGTTCTTAGATTTCGACTTGCTTAATACTTAAAATATATAATTTTATTCTGTCCATTAGAAAAGCTGTATTCTACTCAAAGAGCTACTTCTTATAATATAAAAATCAACTAGCAAATGTTCTGCTTTTTCATTAAATTTTACCTGAATTTGGAACTATGGTAACATTCTTGCGACACAGCTGTGGCTCTCTATACTGCCAATACATAGGCATCATTTTAAGAAAAAAATATTTGGTCTCACCTTCCAAAGAATATGCTGTTTTAAAAGTGATTACTGTTTAATACCTTGATTGTTGAAGATTTGCAGGATTTTGTGTAGTGTTTTTACGTAGTCGAATGTACTTGGTGCCTTTGAATTTGCTTAGGGACTGTTATTATCCCTGACAGTATATTAATAACTGATGTCGAGTCTTTTCATTATGGCTGACATGGTAGAACGTTCCCTCTGGTGAAGATTGGGGATCCGTTTTCAGGAGGAGTCCAAAAAGGACTGAAAGTGTAACAATCACAGATGTTAACTTTCTATTGGCCCTTGAATTTCAGAGTTGAAAGTATCCTCTGTGGTTGATAGTCCAACTTCATTATTTACCTGTTAGGAGGTTGAAAATGAATCTAAGTTGGTTCTTCAAAGTGAGGGAGGAGATGGGCAGGATCCCAAGTGCAAACCCACCAGCACCCACCCACCCTGGCCTCCACCCTGGCCTCCATCCTGGCCTCTGAAGGCAGAGTAGCCGCAGCACAAACACACTTTTCATTTGCCTTTGGCTTCAGACCCAGATCCCCATCTGGTCTCCATCCGGTGGAGCTGGGCAGCATCTCATGTGGGTCTCAAGACCCGTCTTGTCCCTCCCAAAAAAGCCCAAAATGTGGCTTTTCCTACAACATACCTTGCCATGAACCCCAACATGATTTTTGACTAGGCTTATTTATAATCCTTTATTCCTCTTTTTTGTGGAGCCTAATTTTAAGGGCTTTAAGTCTGCCATCATTGACCCCTCAAAACGTTTCCTCTTTGGGGTGACAGAATTGGGGAAGGCCAAGGGAGGGGTGTAGGGGGCTGCAGGCAGCCTTGAGTACCCCCTGGAGCACTGATCCTCAACCTTTGCTGTGCTCAGAAATTACCCAGAGAGTTTGGGTACCATTATCCATTCCTGGATCCCATCCCTGGAAATTCTGATTTAGTGTTCTCGAGCAGGGCCCAGCAATCTGGTTGCTTGTTGAGAATCTCACTGGTGGAGATTGTTAGCCAGCTCTTGCTGCCATGACAAGATACCACAGACTGGGTGGCTTAAACAATAGACATTTATTTTCTCACCGTTCTGGTGATTGGAAGTCCAAGATCCAGGTAGGGTTGGTTTCTGGTGAGGCCTCTATTCCTGACTTGCATGGAGAATAAGATCTCTAGTATCTCCTCCTCTTCTTATAGGGACACCAGTCCTATTGGACTAGGGCCCCACTTTATGATTTCATTTAACTTTACATCCTTAAAGGCCCTATCTCCAAATACAGTCACCTTAGGGGTTAGGACTTCAGCATATGAATTTGATGGGGAGAGAACACAATTCAATCCATAACAGCGACTGAGGATTTAGGAAGTGTTAGATCACACTTGGAGAAATGCTGGTTTAGAGTGTTTTTCTAACAATTGCCAATTTTATTCATCAAGAATTTGGTTTACAACACCATTATGATAACTGATGTATTAAAATGTCTAAATAGATTAAAATCTCTGTGTCTATAAAAGAATGAATTGTAAAGCATATTTTGAAGATATGCCATCAGAGCACTCATTTTCATAACTTATAAATAGTTTAGCTCATCTTCAGAAAAAGTTTTTTATTTTTTTAGAGATGGGGTCTCACTCTATTGCCCAGGCTGGAGTGTAGTGGCATCATCATAGCTCACTGCAGCCTCCAACTCCTGGGCTCAAATGATCCTCCCACCTCGGCCTCCCAAAATGCTGGGATTACAGGTGTGAACCACCAAGCCCGACAAGAAACTTTTTTTTAAATAACATCATGGGGCGGGATTTATCCATGTAGAAAAGAACAAGAATCCCCTACTCTCTAACGCTTTCTTGGTCGTGGGGTTTCCAGAGAAACGAGGAAAGGGATCAGGCCGGCAGAATGCCTCGGGGAACAGCCTGTCCTCCCGTGGACTATATGGGGCTGTCCAGCCCTTGCCCCGCTGGGACCCCACTGCCGACCCCAGGCTCCCTGGCCTGCACGGAGGTGTGCTGGGAACATGCACGCGGCCTAGTAAACTAAGCCATCAAGTCGTCAGAAGTTTGTTAGACTTGCTTGATCCATCTCGGTCTGGAGTAGCTTTCTCCCGGGGGAAGCTTTTAGCTTTCTGCTTTTTCTTCCACATGAGGATTAGGGGAAAGTGGCTGGTTTTGTTTTCCTAGCCCCTCGCCCGCCTCCCCCTCCTCCCGCTCCTGCGGGAAGAGATCACATAGCAGAGATGCTTCCTCAGAGAAGCGTGGGTATGTCTCCGAATCCTCCCAGAGGCCTCTGTGTAGTCAAAGTTTTATCTCCCGGGTTCAGAAAGAAATAAAACACTGCTACGGTGTGCAGGATGGGGTTTTCCCCTTTCTAGGAAAAATGCTGATGGTTAACTAATGCCTCTAGGTGTCTTCAATTTTATAGTCATCGTTTATTTCGATGGGACTAGAATCTCCAATTCTAAGCCTTAACTTCTACTGTTTTTTAAAATGACACAAAATAACTAGTGTTTTATGAGGTTAGGATATGATATGTAAATTTTGGCATTTACAGTGGATCTTGGCTTATTTTTCAGAAGAGCATCAAAAACCAATCCTCAAGTCAATGTTTCTATGAGGGTAGGGAGATGGCAGGAACCACTGAGTCTTAACAGGCCAATTCAGTGTGTCATTCTTTGGGGGCTGTGGTTTTGTCTTGCCGTTCTGAGATTTTTAAATGTCAAAATCTATAACACCAGTTATCTGAGCGTTTGGTTTGGCAGAACTACCAATTAAACTGCTGCTTCTACCTTAATTCCTTCATAGAAACCCTGAACAAATTCTAATGTTTCATTGAAACACAGGTTTGTAAAAGAACCAGGAAGATAAGAACTTTGATTAATATAAAGAGTAGAAAAATGAAAATAAGAGCTAATGAGTTTAAATGATAAAGACAGTTTACATTTCCTGACCTGAATTAATGTTCTCCCCACCCCTCCGCAGTAAACCTTCTTCCCTTTCCCTCACCAGATCTTTCCATGGTAGAAAGATTAGTCTACTGGCACTTTTCTTTGCCTATTCCTATATAGGGTAACAAACAACAAATGACATTTTTAAAGTTCTTTATGTTTCATTTTCATATGGCTTACAAGTTAGAGAATTAAGTTGTCCCTGTCAGATTCTATAATCTGGTGATTTCTAGTACTACTAACCCAGTACACAGTGAATTGCCCTGACGTGCCCATGTGTGTAATCCAGGGTCACATGCCTCAAGGGCCAGGCAGATCATGTAAAGAAGTGAAGGAGACAGGTGTGGCACTAAAGGGGGTGGCGGGGACTGTGGCAAACAGGAAAGCGCAGCCAGGTGATGTGAGCTCCACACATTGCTACCGTCTGGGAATGTCAGACTGGCATAAACAGATGTTTATCCCTTTTTTTTTGGCAGCCCTTCCCCAAGCAAAAGAATCTGGATTTTTATGCAAAATATCCTGACTTTTAAAAACTTGCTCATCAATTCAGAGAAATGTAAACCCTGTGTTACCCAAACAACAGGTCTGCAGGTCACACTCTGCCGAGCCAGCCTCAGCTCACACCAGGCCTCACCAGCCCTGGGGGTACAGGTAAAGTCGCTTTAACAGACCAGACTTTGCTGGCTCGTTTGTCACTTCTGCAAGCGTAAGGACAGGACCTCACCTCCTTCCCATTCCTCCCGGCTCCCTGTTCCCTCTGCCTGACGTGTCACTGCCCTTCAACCCAGACCATGGATCCTCTCAGGGACCCCTGCCCTGGGACACCCGGAGAGCCCAGGCGCCCTGTGGGAATTCTCTGGTGAGCCGCCCAAACCCCTGCCCCAGGCTGCTGACACCCTCCACCCTTCTTCATGGGAAAAGGGTTCTCTCCTCTTGTGTTTTCTTCAGTTGGATAGAAGGATCTCACAGCCCAGTCACCTGGGATATTGCAGTTGTTATATTTCTTGTTTTTATTTTTCGGCTACTCTGTCTCTCCTTTGTCAGGTACCCAAAGGCTGTCCAGGTGGTGGGGGCAAGGCCAGCCTGAGTACATGCCACACATGAAATCAGAAACCAGTACCCCCCGGCTGGCCCGGCCTTTTGCTCATATTGTTCATCATGCCAGACATCCTTCCCCTCGTCTCTCCCGGGGCCACTAAGTCTTTTCTTGCCACCAGATCTCTCACCCCCCTGCCCCACCCTCCACTCCCCACACTGAATCTGTGATATATGGCTGAAAATATCTGAATTCCAGTTTTAGATAATGTCAGAGTTCTTTTTCCAGGGGCCATCTTAGACAGGCTCCTTGAAAAAAATCAATCATCGATCAATCAGTCAGTCAATCACAGCAAGTAAACCCAACTGGGGGACAGCTACACAGTCTTCCAGCCTCACCCCCCCAATCCCTGTGGAGGCTCAACCAGGACACCCCATTGCAGTGAGTTTGTTCTAATCATCATTGTTGTGTATAAGTGTAACATATAAGAGCTTCTTGAATAACTTAGAACAGACCATCATTTATATTGTCTGTGTATTGTAGGAGCATAATTTTTGCAGTTGTATCATTAGCTCCACTTCTATGTTACCACTATTCCAGAGGTATCTTAGGGCGAGTACTTGGTTGGGGTGCAACCACAGATTCCACAAGAGCTCTGTGGTAAACTGAGCTATTTCATAATCTACTTTATAACCTGGTTTCCAGAATGCAATTTTGCAGAAAGTGGAGATGATGTCAGTGAATAGGTAAAAAGCATGACCTGGATGCTAGACGCCGGTCCATTGTCAGATGATGATGTTGAAAAATGTTGTAGGGAGTTTTTTCTGTTGGTAATAGTTAGGATGTCTATCACAGATTCTGCCGCCTAAGGAATTACAAGTAGTTGAAAGCAGTTTCTCTATACGAAGGACACACGCTCCTGGGTTTTGCATCAGTTTATGGTTATCTGACTATAATAGTGGAACCAGTTTAAGATTCTAAAATTATTTGAGAGCCTCAAGGAAGACTGTCTATGGAGTTAGGAAGTGGATCTCAGTAGGACCCATTACCCAAAATCATGGAATCTCAGATTCCTAGGTTAGGCAAATGTTCTTAAATGTAAGAGCCTCCAGAGCT
The DNA here is from genome assembly GCA_004363605.1 of Indri indri. Taxonomy (NCBI): domain Eukaryota; kingdom Metazoa; phylum Chordata; class Mammalia; order Primates; family Indriidae; genus Indri; species Indri indri. The sequence continues at coordinate 132,580 of RJWJ010000242.1, forward strand.
TTCATTCTACTAACCCAGAAGGAATCTGGAACACAAAGAGGTTAGCAACTGGCCTGAGATGACAAGATTGTCTGGGAGAACTGAGATTCCACACATCTCACTCCAGATCTGTGTCCTTTCCGCACCTCATTTTACAAGCAGTAAATGATGGTTTAGATCAAACACAGGAAGTTCAGGTTTGGTGATGGTTTTTATTATTAATTCACAAGGCTGATAACTAACAGTCACTGTGAAAACATAACTCCCCAGTACTCTTAGAGCAGCTTAATTGGTTATGTTTTGCCATTTTGTTATGCCCTAATTTGTACAGACTCCTACGCAGATGTCCTATGTCTGTTACCATGTCGGCAACGGGGCAGTTGTCCCTGGCTTTGGGTCCCCTGGAAAAGATGATCAACTGGTCCTGGGAAATACTCATGGCACAAACACACATGGTCAGGGCATGAGGCCCGTAGGAGCAGCAAGACGAATGGCGGCGTAACCATCTCTCCCTCTCCCATTCTGTCCTTTTGTAACCCCTTCTTTTAGGGCTCCTTTGATGTTCATTTTAATCTGATTATACCTGGATGAAAATGCTGGGCAGGGAAGTTTACATTGTGATTTATTGTGACCACACCTTATAGGGACCTCGTCCAAGTGATTGGGCAAGAACAAAGTTACGGTTACTGACCAAGCAGCTCTGCCCCGCGTCTGGAGGAGGGAGAAAAGCTGAGAAGAGACTGATATACGCAGATTAGAGCACAGGCTCACTCCAGAGTGGAGAAGGAAGGCAGAAGATACTTTAATAAAGGGGCATTGTTCAGTAAACATAGTTATTAATTGCGGGATGCAACAGTATATTTGCAAACAGGATTGCCCAGGAAAACAATCTAGGTTGGGTGGTCACTGTGGGTATGACGCCAGGTACCCCAGCAGCCGATGCTGACAGCCAGTAAAGAGGCCTGTACGGGCTTTTCTTTCCTCCCAGCTTCCCCGAGTTGACTTCTCAGGCTTCAGCTGTCAGTTCACACATCCCTTCCTCAGGGAAGCCTTCCTGGACTGCCCCAAACCACGCCTGGTCCCCTCGACATGTTTCCATGGCGCCTGTGCCTTCCCCATGTGGCGCAAACCTCATGCAGCGGTCAGTCTCCTGCTCAGCGACCCTTCAGCGTCTGCCAGGCCAAAAGCTGTGCCCTCTGAGGACAGAGTGCTGTTGATGTATCTAAAGGTAGGACTCGGGAGGAGCAGGGAGGACATTTATTTCCCAGAGGATGTTCTCTAAAAATGATGTCCTTTCAACGTTTTTTACAGTGGTAGGTTGGCATGAGGGTTATTAAGATTTCGAAACCACTTTGGTAGAAGCCGTAGGACAGCAAGATCCTCAGACCTGTGGAGAAGGTGATGAGAGAGTGGTTTGAAGTATGGACTATCCCACGCTCCCCACAGCCACGAGGGACAGCTGTCTCCCTTGGCCCCCACCCCTACCCTGACCCCTGCCGTTGAACCCTGCCTCCAGGAATCCCTTAGGGGCAGTTCCTCAATAAATATTTGAATGAAGAGACAAATACATATGGGAAACCCATAGCACAGCTCAAATAATTAAGAAACTACAAAATAGAGGTGAGGTGTGATTTATCTTGTGTCTTCCTGTACTGGTCCTTAAAGAACTTCAGCTCAATGTGAGAAAGTACTTTAAAGATGAAAACTGCCTCAGTGTGACTGATTATCTGAGCAGGGATGGAATGCCCCGTGACAGTATCCAAGCAGAGACTGGACGTGCTCGGTGAGATGTTGAAAGTGGTAATTCAAACACGAGATAAGGAGTTAGATTAGAACGCCCCAAAGTATCTTTCCAACACTGACATGCTGTTATCGTAGTATTTTAGTCCATATATTCCCCCCTAAAAAATAAGCATCATAGAGGCAGGGATGTTTATCTATTTTGTTCACTGCTGTATCTTTAGTGCCTAAGGCAGCGCCAGGCAGATAGTAGCTGCTCAATAAATATTGAGTAAATAAATATATCAGTACATTTCAAACTCAAAATATGTTCCTGGCATAGCAGAGGCTCTACTTAAGTGTTTATTTCATTTCCCTGAGTCAAGTAGGCCGTAAGTCAAAAGGGGCTAAAATTTGGCATTACACCACCAAGTAAAAAGCTCAGGTCAGCATTCTGACTGAATCAACTTTTTAGACCAAAGATTCTGGAGTTAGTATGACATCGCATCAGCCAGAGACCTGGCAGAAACTGAATTAGCTCAGCTGGTGCAAATGAAGGGTTTAACGAAGGGGCTCCTTCATCTGGGGGGGAAGGGATGGGAGGCAAGGACAGCAACGGCAGGAAGCCTCGGCCACTGCTCTCTGGGACAACCTGCAGGGACCCTTGAGGGACCCAGGGGACAAGATAGAGTTAAGGAAGCCCGGTGAGGGCTGGAACCATGAGGGGCTGCTCCCTAATAATCCACAGGAGAAAGAGGAAACGCCCCTCCTTCCCTCTCTTCCTGCTTCTGCATATCGGCGCCTCCCGTCAGCCAAGCCCCCGGAAGGCAGCGAGCAAGGGAGCGGTGGGCAGACCTTTGGCCAGAGCAGGGCCAAGAAAGGTGGGGACATGGGGAGTACCCAGCACGGAAATCCATTTTGTTGTTCTTATATTTTAATTACACAAATAATACATACTCATTAAAGAAAATATAGACGCTCAATCAAAGTGTTCAGGAAAGAACTCATCCATAATTCCACCTCTCAAACCACTAGTCTCAGTGTTTTGGCTTTTTCTCTTTCTTTTCTTCTTCTTTCCTATACTTGTAAAGGATTCAGTAATTTTTATTCAGAATAAACAAAAATAAATTTGGTTACACTTGTTTCTTGACCTAATTAAGATTCCACCTGCAGTTGAACAGAGAGCTCGTTTTCCTTTCCTTTGTTCCGTTAACATAAACAAGTTACTTCATGTACCTCTGTGGGAACTGGGAATTCGGCAAGTGTTTAGACTCACAAAAACGTTCAGCAAGTTTGGCTCTCGGCTCGGATACTAAGTAATTAAATATAACATGAAAGATGAGTCCAACTGGGCATACTCTGGAAAGGGAACTTCAAGTGAAGGCAACCTAATTTAGCTTGATTTTACCGTCAACATAAAGTTACTATCCACTTTTAATATGAATTGAAGGACGGTTTGAGAATGGGGGGAAGACAGTTTAGATAGAAAAATAGAGCAAATGCTTCTGTGCACAGTTCTTGGTAGTTTCCATCTGCGGTGTCCCACACTGCCTCCTAACCCTCGTCACACTTGTCGTTTTGTGTCTGAGGCTTGTCCAATTCTACTTGACAGGAGCTCCAAGAAGGCAGAGCGCATGTCCATTCACTGCGCCCAGCATGGAGCCTGGCATTTATTAGCAGGTCCCCGTGAGCAAGGGCGAGTTGATGCTGTTAGTCCAAGTGGAAAGAAGGTGTGAAGGGAGAAAGACCACAGTTTGCTCTGTGCGTGCCGGTGTTCCGAAAGGCACCGATCAGTGCGCATGGCAACAGACAGGTATTTAAGACTGTCGTGATACTAACATACAAGGGTCAGCAGCCTTCATTACCTTCTTTAGTTAAAAAAAATCCTGGAAAGTAATAAGTCATCTCAACTCATTTAGAGAGGAATATGTTCTGCTTTCTTGGAGTGGAAACTATATTTGGCCTTTTAAAAATCTCTGCCTGAATGGGATTGTCCCCATGCCTTGGTACAGGAGGCCAAATAAGCTCAAGCCACCCACTTCAGCTGTAGAAATTATATAGTCTGCCTGAGATAAAAATTCATTTGCTCGCAGGTCATACATCTTAGAGGATAAGCTGTCAACTGCTGTGACATTGAACATATCTTCGGGAGTGGAGGAAGAAGACTGATTATGATGATCCTGGAGGACAGGAATTGCTTGGGGGCGGGGCAGGAGGGGCAAGTTCTGAACTGGTTCACAGACTGATTCATTCATGTTTGCGCCAAGCAGCTTGTCTGCGTATCTCCTGCAAACTACGTTTTTTCCTCTGTTGCATTTGAGAATTGCCTCTCTAACCCACCGTCACTGGGTCCATGGGAGGGGGTGTGGGCAGCTGGCCATGTTGAGCTGAGCCCTCTCCTTCGCCCCTTGGCAGCCATGGAGCTGTGCCCAGAAAGAGGAGGAAAGCCTAGCAAATGGGGTTGTCTCTCACCTCTGCCAGGATGGGAAATTGCTTTGCAAGCTCACAGAGAGGCTATGAGCCTCGATGGTTGTTACTCTGAAACTGTAAGAGATTCTTGTTTTAATTAGTATTTTGGAAAATACACACTGCTGCAGGATTTCAACAGAGCATCCAAGCCTTTTCTGCAAGTTCAAGTACATTTTTTAGAGTGTTTCAAAAGTATAGATTGTGTTGAATGCCTTTAGTTATGAATGGATTAGATGTGTGTTATCTCCTGGAGAAAAATGTGTCTGGAAACGGACTGCATTCTTCAGGGATAATTAGTTCATTGTGCTTAGCACAGCAAGTCCCCCAGTGCTGTCCTTAAAGATGGGACTGATAGATTATTGAAAGCAAGAGGCTAGTTGCAACATATTTGCTTGCTTGATATCTAAAAATTGTTCAGTTCAAAAATAGCCAAGACTTGATTTCATCATCTCTGGAAAATAAAGACCAAATATCCTAATAAAAGAACAGAGTGAAAAATAGAGCTAATGATTGTCATAGAAGCAGAAAAATGAACCCATGGAGGAACGCCTGAAACAGAGCAAGATTTTAGAGTCCCAGGATGTGTGCCCTTCAAGGCCATCTCAGTTCATTTCATGGCTGACTGGAGGTAGGTATACAATGGAGACGTTCAATCGTAACTTGATTGCAAGGAAAGGATATTGTGAATAATAAGCTTTGTTTGTTTGTTTTCTGGAATTCTTATGACCATGCCTCAATACTGACATTTAGTGCAACAGGTGCTGAGAAACTATGTTTTCAGTTGGATGGTTTGAGTACTGGTAACTATTTAGTATGTATAGTTTGTTTTCTCTTGTTAGATTCAGTGCTCCAGGACTAACAAAAAATACTTTCATTTAATGTCTCCTATACTTTTGAGTGCTTTTGTCTAGCTTAGACCTATGTCTTTTGCTGAGAGTAAATACTTTTTAAATTTGTGGAAACAAACTGCCTTGCCACTAAAATTATTTCACTTGGAAAAGCACCCTTTAGAAAGCAAAACACCAGGTTAGCTTTTTTGTTTGACAAAGTATATTGGTTGGTATAACAACAGTAAGGCAGAAATTGGTTGGTATAACAGCAGTAAGGCAGAATTTATAATTGGTGACATTTTCTGGTGACATCTTCTGGGTTTGGAGTAGGCTGTTTAGAAGAGTGTACATAGATTTTTAATAAATAACAACTGCAGTGCAGAAGAGGGTTAGCACAGTCTCTCTCACTTTCAGGAGGAAGGTCAGTGTGTCCTTCTAAGGTACTTCAATGCAGATGCGTGACACCTTTTGGCATGCAGTTTTCTTAATATTTATCACATTTATTCTGTGTTATGCTCTTAGAAAATGTGGTCTCATGCCTTTTTCTTTCAAAGAAAAAAGTTCTAATAGACTAAGAATATATCAAGAATGTTTTATCAGTGGCCTGTGCTTCAGAAAGTAGTTGGTTTTACCATTGGCCTTGGAAAATGTGCCGCCATGGCAATATCTTAAACCACAAGATAAAGAGCCCCCCTACCACCATGCATTTAAATTGTGCTCCGTGTGTAAAATAGTATTTATGTCTTGAAATACCCTTTATAACTTTTACTACCTTTGTATCTGAAAATGTAAGATTATTTTCTAAATCTGCCTTATCCAATATTACGTGAAGCAAAATCTTTCCTTGAACCCAAAAATATACGCATGGCTTTGCCCTTCTTCCTCTCTCTGGCCATTCTTTCCTCCTTCATTGCCCAGCTTTTTGAGCTGTTGCCTTGGCTGCAAAGTCTGCAGAGTGTCTCAATTAGGTCAGGCCTGTGAGTCCCTAGAACCGTGTGCTGTCTATGCTTTCTGCCCTCACCCTCCCCTTCATGGTCTCATTCCTAAAAAACCTAGACAGTCCTGGGAAGGGTGAGCAGGCTAATTCACGCTACTGTTGCTATGACTCCATAACCCTTCCCAAGGGGATACAGTGGTTTTTAACTGATGTCTTTTACCTTAAGCTAAAAAGAGTTGGTTCTTAAGAGTAGAATTCCAGGCCCTATGGCAGACTTCTGAGAAGGGATTGTTTAAATGATGGAGACTTTCTGGTCTTCCGCCAATTAGGCCACGAGGCTGGCCTGCGTTTTCCTTGCCGGCTGGTTTGTGTTCTGGTTGCTATAGATATACCTGCGGGTGCTGCACTTCTGTGTAGCCCCCATTCCAGGTGGGGACATTGAGAATCGCACCTGTTCCTCCTGATTGCATAACCAGTGCTGGGAAGGAAGTGAAAAGAGCTGCTTTCCAGTAAGGGTACCTTTGTTGCCTAACGAGGCATACGTGTTCCTTTCATCTGTGGCCACTCTCACTATCATTTAAAAAGAAATCTTGCTGAGCAAAAATAATCTTTTCACCCAGTGTTACTATTGGCAGATAGATTATGCAGCAAGAAGGGACAAGGATACCGGCATTTGTGCCTCTTGTGTGTCTTAGGACTTTTTTCTTTTCCTGCATGAACAATGGCAAGACAGCAGGGCACCTCCAAGAACTGTTAATAGTCCCGTGTGTCCAGCATGTGGAACAGGAGAGGGGGAGGACCGGGATGCAAAACCGTCACAGAGCTAAGGAGGAGCAAACTCAGGCCTTAAGAAAACACTGAGGTGCAAAGGGCTTCTCTGCTCTCAGGTGTGAAAGAACCTGAATGTTGCTCAAGAAACGTATTAATACCTTTCTCTTCCCTTTGCTTTTCCTCTCTGCTAGTGTGTGTCTGCTTTATCCCCCTCCAGGCCTCTTGCACTATTTGTTGGTTAATTCATTTATGGAAATACTTGGTACTGGGATACACATAAAGGCAAAAATGTGTGTGTATGTGTATCTCCTGCCTTGAAAAAGCTTACAGTTGTAAAAACTACATTCAAAATACTTTAAACCCTTAATATTTGTGGGTGCAATATAGCGGGTTTCAATTATTTGCAGGTGATATGGGCAGTCTTACTTATACAAGCTGATGATTTTGCTAGAGCAGGAATTGTGGGTGAACTAACAAATAACTGTCCCATAGGACCAAATATGGCCTGTGCCGTCACTTTGAAGCTGTCCTTCAGGGTTGTCACTTGTCCACGGGGTAGGCACAGCTGACTGCCCGTCCACACTCTAAGCAGCTTTGCTGTTTTTGTTTACTTTTAACATACACAGTATCTCTCAGAAATGACTTTTTAAAAACATGTTTCTTGGCAAAAATAAAAATAAAAAATATCTAAGTACAGTGACATTCTCACTGGAAGATGAAAGTAACTATTAATACTTGTGATCTGAGGATATGCACAGACAATAAATGACTCAAGAGGAAGCCGAAAGCCTTGTATGTTCCACCCCATCTAAGAGTTTAGATCTTTGTATCGTCCACGAGAATATCAAATCCACAGTATAGGAAGGGTCCCTCCCCCCAACAGCAGCCAATGCACGGTAGGAGAGAGACAATTAGAAAATAATTAAATATGAGACCACGTGATACTTCAAGTGTAATAAGCAGCCGTTTAATTAACGGAAAGAGCAGTGCACTAGAGCGGCTGTAGCAGATTGGCTGGGATTTGAGCTGACTCTTGGCTGAGCAGAAAGGGAGGGGCCTGCTTGGGCGCTGCCATTGGGGACACCCAGACTTCATTTGGGAGGCAAGAGAGGTCGCTGTAGAGGTCAGAATGGAGGATTAAGACACAGTCTCCATAGTCCAGGGGGACCCTTCCTCTCAAACTGCCTTTTCAGCATCCTTGGTTTAGTGATTTCTATCAAACTGGTAAAATTTTGGGGGGGGGGGGAGAAATCATTTCCAACAAGTTGTCTTCTGAGCTGACTGATGCAGTTCCATCAAAATGACTTATTTAAGTAGCCCTGTGTATGTTCAGCCTTATTTGAAAGGTAACAGGCATTAAAACAAATTATCCTATTATGTTGTTAATTTTAAGTCACTTCAGCATGATAGAAATAGCTGTATTAAAGACCATCCGCTAATGTTATTTTCCACAACCACAAATGAATGCTTTAAATGGAACTTCTATTTAAAGGACTTTAATCCTTTGAAATAGTTTAGTTTTAGGTGTCTATACATGGACATGATCTATATTTTGATTTTTAGTTCCATGGTGCAGTGGTATCAGTTTTCAATAGCATTTTTGTACTTCCGGAGACCTTCGTCTAAAGAACTCAGTATCTTTTTCAAACATAAACCTTTTGAATCTTTATATAAAAATAGACATAGCGTTTTAAGAAGGACAGGTGGCCATAGGGAAATTGAAAACCCCAAATAATTTGAAGGTCTCACTTACTAAAGTGTTGTGGGAATATTAGATCATTCTGTCTTTACAACTTAGTATTTATGAATATAAAATCACAGAACTTGACCGTTTTCTGAAGAAATGCCTGTCAGTTTTGATTTTAGGTATTTGTCTTCAGATTTTTTTAAATGTTTTTTAAAATGTCAAACTTAGATGTATTCATGTTTAACTTTGCTGAAAACACTATTAAGTGTCGTGTTAACAGAAACTAATTATCCAAACTGCCTTCAACTGTGTGTTATTCACTGCCCCACCCTCACCCAAAAACCATCATTTTAAAATTTATGTTAAAGATGCGTCCATTTACTTTGAAACAAACTCATAATTCAGAAAGTGAACTTGAAAATATCAGAGCTCCAAAGATCTTGCTTATTTTGTGGAGTTTAATGAGAACCGTGGCCAGAGCCAGGAAGGTGAAGCCCAGGCAGCTTTAGGCGAGTGTGGGTTGTATTTGATGTTCACAAAAGAATGGAAGTCATAGGGTGTTGCTCAGTGAAGTGTGCATTTTCAAGTTACCCACAGTGGTGTCTATTGTCCTGTTTCTCAATTGAATGATGTCATGTTTCATTTAAGGCTCTCAGTGATGCTGAAGTCTGTGGTCTGCACACTAGGGGAAAAAGGCAGTGAGAAAGTTGCAAATCAGGTTTTTGTAAACCCTTTGTGTGTTAAGTTTGAGAGATAAAAGCTGACTCATGCAATATTCCTACGGAAGGCACTGCACCGACTAGTAAAGGCTGCTTCTTTTACCTGACTGAGCACCCAGTGAGGTCACTGCATCAGCTGATGGCAGACGATGTGTTTTAGCCTTAGTGGAGCTCAGGTGGGTGCTAATATGAATGTCCCCAAAGAACTGACGCCGGGACAGACTTGCTCCTTCCCTCTCCGAGTAGCCGAGTAGCAGGAGAGGCCCACCGAGGTGAGAAACGGTCGCAGGGGGGTTTCTTCACAACTGTGCAGGGACGGAGGCTTGGCTGTATTATAGTGCAACACTTCCGTTATAAACACGATGGACTAAAAAGAGTTATCCGACAGGGGAATTATTCTAGAAGATGATGTTTTTCCCCTTCCATCTAAACCGCAGTCTGTCTTAAAGGGTTTTTGTCTTGGTTTGGTTTGGTTTTGATCTTTCCTTAAAGTTAAGTTCCAATATCTAGAGAGCTGATGTTTGTGACTCTGGGGAGAAATCTAAAATCCTAAGTTCTTGTGCATTGAATGCTCAATATTTTAATATGCTTTCTTTTTGAGCTTCATGCAGGCTAAGCTGGAGGAACAAAATAAATGTTTGCAATTTAATGCTTAGCAACTGCAGTGATGAAATTTAGTCTGAGTCTGGTGACAACCAAAGTTGACTAAATACATGTAGTTTCCATTTTGAGTGTTTATTGGTAAGAAATACTTTTGTTAGGAGCAATGATTGGGAAAAGGCGGTGTGGATTGTATTCAATACTGTTGTCCATTGGAATCAGATTTTATTTTGTTTTATCATTTGAATTTAGTGATACCAACATTTTTGAGGGAAGATGTATATATTCAGCATTCTTTAGTCACATATTGAATATTAAAATTATTTTAATTTAAAATTAAGATCACAACCTTAATTTGTATCAAATATTTAATTTCCTTAATAACTTTTTCAGATTATAAAATATACTTATTGGAGAAAAGGAATATTTACAGATAAATATCAAAGGAAAAATACCCATTCTACTTGATAAAACCAAAGTTAATATTTTATTATATATCTTTTCAATCTATTTCTAATGTGGATAATAAAGAAGTGGCATTTTAAATTCAAAATTGGGATCACATTTATACGTATTTTTTAAACCACCATTTTACTCAACTGTGTGTTATGACCATTTTCCACACTCTTAAATATTTGAGAGGACATGACATTTAATCATTTATATTGCACCTTCTAGATGGAGTTATTTGTTCATATCTCTGTTGTTAGACACTTCGATTTCTCTTTTTTTAAGTAAATGTTTAATGTACTTTATGGATGGATTTATTTGCTCAGAGTGCTGTTGTGAGTCACTTGGAATTCTCCTCATCTTCCTCTGCCTTTTTCTTTAAGAAAATGTTATTTCTCTTAATACTTCCCTCCCAACTGTGCAGGGATGTTTTTGGAACTGAGTGTGTTCAATACAGATGGAGCTTGTATATATAACAATCATTGTTTAGTTACTGCCTTGAGACTGATGTTTTTCCACTAACAGGAAGGTGCTGTTCAAAGTGAAGCTGGAGCATAGATTATTGTTTAATCTAAATTGAAAATAGTTTGTTAGCCTTTGGCAAACTCAGTGATAGACAGTATTTCATCATCCAAGATCTGATATTGGTAGGATGTAGAAGGAAATTGCTCTGATGGGGTTACTGCTTGTGCTGTGACTCCCGCCAGGAATGGGCAGCACAGCTGTGGCAGCCAGTGATTTGCTGGGTGTTTCTGGGTTGGAGTCACTTCCTGAAGGTTGGATGGGACCTGGAGAAGTCATCTGGTCCAGCTGCCTCACTTACATGCAAGGAAGCAAGAGATCCAAAATCGTAAGCCTGGACGGTGCAGAGCCGGGGCAAACATGCAAATCCTCTGATCAAGAGAGAGAATTAGGTCGTAATTTAATTTCTGGCTGGTCCTCTGAATTCTTATTTTTATACACACAGCTGGAGATACATTCATCCTTACATACACTCTCTCTCTCTTTCTCTTTGTGGGTCTTTTTGGCACATGGTACCCTGTGCTTTAGATAGGTGGCCTATAATGAGTCCTCCATTTCCTGATCTCTGAGTTCCTTTTCTGCCCTTGTATTTTATGAATCTATACCCAAGTACAAGGAATAATGGACTAGAAATCAGAAAACACATCCTCTGATTCAGAGTTCGACTTTGTGCACAATGTTACCTAATCTGTTTTGTCTTTTCCATCTGTGTTTTAAAAGTGAGACACATAAAAAAACATTAAGGTTGGTTTTCATGTTTTTTTTATAAGGACAATTTTGATACAGAATTATAGCAATTGTATTATAGTAAGGCTAATCTGTTATCATAGAGACTGTTTGGGTTATCCCTTGCTGCATAAGAAATCACCCCAAAACTTAATGGCTTGACAACAATAATCATTTTACAGTCTTCCAAGGTTTCTGTGAGTCAGGAGTTCAGGAAAGGCTGTGACTGGGGTACTGTCATGGAGTTGCAGTCGGACACAGCAGGGCTGGGTTGTCTGGAAGGCTTCTCATGCATGTCTAGTGCCTTGGCTGGAAACTCAAGCAGCAGGGGTGGGAACAGCTGGGAACCCTTGAGCATCCCTCTGCATGACATTGTGGTCGTTCACATGGTTTCTCTAGCATGGCAGCTTCAGGATAACCAGGCTTTTTAAAGTGGTGGCTCAGGGCACGTCCGGTGCCAGTGACTGCATGGTTTCGCCCGTCTTTGGGCTCTGCCACGCTCTAGGGCGGCTGGTATCATTCTCAGGGTTGAGGCAAAGTTTCTGCCACATCTGGGTTCCAGTGCGAAGGGGAAAGAATGTGGAGGAACAATGCCTCACGTCTTGAGAAATGGACCCCCAAAGGGGCGTATATCATTTCCGTTGGTGAGGACTTGACCACATGGCTGTATCTAATGACCAGGGAAGCTGGGACATGTGCTCAGCTGAAACTCTTTTCACTAAGGAAAAGGGGAGAGTGGATTTCGGTGGACAACTAACAGTTCCCCCTGTAAGCGGTAACACAGTGGATGGTGCAGGTGCCCCTTCATGTCCTTCATATCCCACACTATGTCACCACAAAAAAGCATACAATAAAAGTAAAAACAGCTGCATCTGCATTGAAAGGCTTCAGGGAATTCCTGTAGGTCCCCTTTAACCATACTGGTCCAGAGTCACCAGTTAGCTAAGGCAATTTATCTAATATTAGTACATTAGCTGCATTAACTATCTACTTAATCCCTACTTAACTGATGTAACCATTGTATTGCTTAGTTTCCATTGACTAGTGTCTTAGTCCATTCAGGCTTCTACTTAACAAAATACCTTAAACTGGATAACTCATAAAGAACAGAAAGTTATTGCTCATAGCTCTGGAGCTGGGAAATCCAAGATCAAAGTGCCAGCAGATTCTGTGTCTGGTGAGGGCCTGTTCTTCCTAGATGGCACCTCCTGTGTGTCCTCGCATGGCAGAAGGGACAAACAAGCTCCCTTTGGACTCTTTTGTAAGGGCACTAGTCCCATTCGTGAGGGTGGAGCCCTCATGACCTACTCACCTCCCAAAGGCCCCACCTGCTAATACCATCACCATGGTGATCAGGTTTCAACATACAAATCTGGAAGGGATACAAACATTCACACCATAGCAACTAACATAGGAATCAATCAGTAAATTACATGAGTATTTAGTATCAGATTTTACAGGTTGAAGGAATCTTTGTTCGTCATTCAACCCCTTCCCTCTGGTTTGAGCAAGACAATTTTTGCAAAATGTCTTTTCCCATTCTTGATCTTCTTGTACAAATACTTGCTTTACTGATTCTAGTGGTAATGAGATTTTTTGAGTGATGGTAAGTACCTTTTCATATACCTGTTGGTAATTTATATGTCTTCTTTGAAGAAATTTTATTTAGTTTCTTTGCCTATTTTTTAACTGGGTTATTTGGGGTTTTTGCTTTTGAGTTGTTTGAGTTCTTTATATATTCTGGATATTAACCCCTTGTCAGATGCATAGCTTACACATATTTTCTCCCACTCTATAGGATGTCTCTTTGTTGATTGTTTCCTTTGCTGTGGAAAGGAATTTTTGGTTTGGGGTAGTCCCACTTGTCTGTTTTTGCTTTTGTTGCCGGTGCTTTTGGTGTCATTTTCAAGAAATCATTGCCAAGACCAATGTCATAAAGCTCTTTTCTTCTATTTTTTTCTAGAAGTTTTACAATTTCATGTTTATGTTTCAGTTTTATGTTAAAGTCTTTAATTAATTTCAAGTTGATTTTTGTGTTTGGTGTAAGATAAGTGTCCATTTTCATTCTTTTGCATGTAGATATAGGAAAATGTGGTATATACACACAATGGGAATATTATGCAGCCATAAAAAAGGAAATCTTGCTGTTGTGACAACATGGATGAAGCTGGAGGATGTTATGCTAAATGAAATAAGCCAGACACAGAAGGATGAATACTATATGACACCACTTATATGAGGAATCTAAAATAATCAAGCTCATATGAGAAGAGAATAGAAAGGTGGTTGCCAGGGGCTGGGGAGAGGAAGAAACAGGGGAAACAGTAGTGAAAAGATAGAAATTTTCAGTTATGCAAGATGAGTAAGTCCAACAGCATGGTGCCTATAGTTAACAATACTGTGTGGTATACTTAAAATTTTGCAAAGAGGATATTAGGTTAAGTGCTCTCATACTATATAAATATTACTATTTATATAATAATAAATAATAAAGAAGCATAAGAAAACTTTGGAGGTGATGGATATGTTCATGGCGTAAATTGTTGCTTATGACTTTGAGGCTCTCCAAGGAGTAGCTCTATATTAAATGGATCTTACTGGCTGATAGAATAACTTCTTGCTTATGCTTCAGTCTTTCTGTGACCTCCCCCTCTTTGAGGGATTCACAGAAGGTGTAACAAGGAACTACATAATTTTAGTTATTTATTGGTGGGCACAACACATTCTCTTGACTTCCATGAGTATCCTGCCAAGGGACTCAGACTAGGTATTTGATGTCTAGAATAGCAATGAACAGAACTGGGAAATCCTGATCCCCCTCAGTCCCTGCAGTGAGAACAATTTCTGCCTTGCCTTCTAAGGTTCTCCTTGGGCACTGGAGGCTGTGGGACCATCAAATACTCCCTTCCACATGCAAACATGGTCACAGGAGGCCATGGGACGTTCTGCATCCAACCTCAATCAGCCTGCAAAACCAGTTAGAGCCAAGAAATATTGCTTTTGATTCTGGAAGTGATATTCCAAAGGAGAGCAATTAGTGGAAGTTTGAAGAGTCAACAAAAAAAAAGCCAAGCAATGAGAGCTCTTTCGCCCAGAAAAAAATGAGAGAGAAGGACCTTCCATGAAGTAAAATGTGTGAAAGCATATCTACATGGGAGCCGTCTGGCCATTTTTTTCCTTTTTTTAAGGATGGCACAAAAAAGGAATATTTTATTTTAGGCGAACTAGTCCTTCTAGTTCTAAGAATCAGTAGGTCTCTAAGGCCCCCCCACAGGTGCTTCCACCCCACCACGTCCGGGTTTGCCACCGGTCAGACTGACCACAGTCCTCAAGGTGGGTGGAACAGGCTTATTTTAGGGTATTCATGGTCAGATGATCGACTGGCTATGGGCCATTAGCAAGGTTTGGCCAAAAGTTCTCAGAAACTGTTATATTATTAGCCCTGTGTTTGGGATTTTGGAAGAAAGAGAAGTTATGAGAAGGAATGCAGTAAATTACCAGAATACTAATACAGCCTGCCAGCACCTTTCACTCAACGCAAAGGAAAAAGCTTCCTCGCTCTACGGTTTTTTAGCTGGGCGTTTTCAGTTTATCGTGGAAAATCAGTTACCCCCATATCTACTGCACAGCAATTGTCTCCCAGCTCTGTTTTTGCTCATTTATAACCATATTGTGTATTGATGAATGGAGTGAAAAAAAGACAAACTTTGTGTTGTTTGCATTTCTCCATTCACTATTATTTGAACAAAGATTGATAAGGTATAAGGTTTCAAGAATAATATAACTAGAAGACTTCTATTAATAGATCAACATTACCCAACTAAGACATATATGAGCTACATATGTAATTTTTTTTTTTTTTTATTTGAGACAGAGTCTTAACTCTGTTACCCAGGCGAGAGTGCAGTGGCCTGAGCATAGCGCACTGCAGTCTCAAACTCCTGGCCACAAGCAATCCTTCCACCTCAGCCTCCTAAGTAGCTAGGACTACAGGCACGTGCCACTGCACCCAGCTAATTTTTGTATTTGTTTATAGAGATGGGGTCTCACAATGTTGACCAGGCTGATCTTGAACTCCTGGTTTCAAGCAATCCTGCCTCGGCCTCCCAAAGTGCTGGGATTACAGGCGTGAACCAACCCAACCACCCCCACATATGTAATTTTTAATTTTCTAATAGCCACATTAATAAAAGTAAAATGAAACCTGTGAAAATAATTTAAGATATTATTATTATTTAAGCCACTATCCAAGATATCATTTCAACATGTAATTGATATAAAAATTATTCATGGGATATTTTATATTTTTGTTTCATACGAAGTCATTGAAATCCAGTGTGTATTTTGCACTTACAGCTCTATTCGGACGGGCCGCATTGCAAGTGCCCAGTAGCCACATGTGGCCAGTGGCTGCTGTGTTGAGCAGTGCAACTGTGAAGATAAACATTAATAATTCGTGAGTTGTATTAGAAAGAATAGGCCAGACAGGATGAAAATCTTAAATTATTTTGAAGAAGGCGAGAACAAGACTAGACAGTTTTTATGAGGTACATTTCTGTATGTGAGAAAACTGTAAATATCTTCTAAGCAATGAATCAACGTGAAAAATGTTATCCCTTAGCAAACGCAGGCTCATATTACATGCAGACCTGGGAGTCACAGAATCTTCATTTGATGATGTGGGTGAGAAGGCTCTGGGAAAATGCTGTGCTGCTGGTGATGATGATGGTGATGGCGGTGATGATGGTGACCTGACTTTAAATGTTTCACTTCTGTGATTGGTAATTTTGGAAGGTATTTAGTTTGGGGCAGGAAGCTTGACTACATACTACAGATACCGAATATCTGAAATATCCTATTTTATAAAGTGCCTGGTTGGCAGGCTGGTGCTGGTGGCATTGAGTTCATCGCCTGGTGATGGGACCTGGGAAGCCTTCCTTGGAACTGTGCCCAAGTCATGTTACTATTTAAGATCTGTCCATGAAGGGATCCCCTGTTGACCTGAGTTTCACATCCCACTTTTTCCCCCCTTTCAAAATATTTTTAAAGGTGCTATCATTCCTAACAGCCCAACATGGACTTCTCTAAAAACAATTTGATCCCTTGGTCCTGATATTGGCTGTCTAACTTGAAGAGGGAAAGCAGAGAAAAGAAATGATGATAAGAAAGAAATGTGTCTCTCTACTCTGTTCATTTTTCACTAGTCCTGATGATGAATTCAATGCCGAGAGTTCTGTAACTGTGTTAAAGATGGTTTTCTATACTGGAGCGGAGACTGATTCTTATCTATAGTTAGAAAATCAGAACTTACCCTGAAGATCAGTATATCCAGATCTATGGGGATTAGACCTTTCCGGATGTCCTGGCCTTTCATATATAGTATAATGTATACAACTTATGTTTGGTCCTAAATCATAGCCTCATTGGACCCTTGGGACCTTAAAGTATCCTCATATACTTCCTGAGTTAGTACCCATATCCTGCAGTGAGATCAACCTCATGGTCATGGATGCCAATGGAAAGAAAACCTTGTGACTGCCCCTACTTTGAACTGCCTGTAACTTTAACACCAGTCCCAAAAGTGAGCAAGCGTCTTTTGCGGCAAGCATCCCTAAAAGCCTGGCTGCTGCTTGGATTTTTGCCACACTCAAGTTGGATCAGGCTTTTTAGGTCAAGTGCATTTTAACTACTATAACTAATTCATGTTTTATAGGCCATAAAGTTGTTATAGAGCAAGCAGAGAGAATATGGCAAAAGCTTTAAAAATTTGTGGCAAACTCATACCATGTGGTAGTGGTTATGCTGATAAATTGCTCATTTCCTACACATTTCATACCATTCCTTCTTGTTGACTCAGTTAGTTCCTTTATTTTACATTCATAATTTTAATATTTGCATTATAACTTTGTACTAATATCTGCCATGAATATAAACTATGTAGAAAAAGTCTGTTGAAGAGTATAGTAGACTTGATGGATTCTTTATATTTTAAAAATATTGGTACCAGCTGTTTGATGATCTTTATTATAGAGTCAAACCAAATTCACATTCCTGTTGAAAAGTGATCATTAATATTCTTGTTACTGCGTGTGTCATGTTATAACCTTCTAAACATAAGTTTCACTCTTCCATTTTTCTAACAAACCCTGTAAACATGGATTTTGGTAATAAGGTAACCTGCCAAAACAAAGCACATTTCTTCATTAATCACATCCTTTATCACAAGGCATTTTGTTTCTATAAACCTGGAATCTCATTATCATGGGGGAAAAAATTGTTGATCCTGCCTTACAAATGAAGAAGACTCGAACTTTGAGTGTTTCACGAAAATAGTTTCTGAAAGTTTAGTTTTTCATGTAGGTCCTTTTTGGACCCAAGATCATATTTAAATGCTATGGGTATTCAGTGAACTTTTGACTTAGCAGTCAGACTTTTTTTATGCCCTGTCCTAAACATAAACAGCCCCATTTCTCATAAGTTTTCCCATAATTTAGTTCCTATATTTAATTGTATAATTACAATGTTATAACTTTACTTGTGGAATGTTGTACAAACATACTCTCTAATAGTATAACTTGATATATGCCACAAATGGAATGTCAGTTTTTAAGAAGAGATTTAGAGAAATGTGAGAGGGTACATTTTAAATGGGGTGTGGTCTTAATACAGTCATCCGTGGCTTCACAATGGGGTTTACATTCTGAGAAATTTGTCTTCAGCCAGTTTCATCGTTGTGCAAACTCCGAGTGTGGCTCCACAAACCTGGATGGTATGGCCCACTAAACACCTAAGCTGTATGGTATAGGCTATTGCTCCAACCACCCTTGTGTGTGCAGTCCATGAAATTCATCATATGGCACATGACTGTATCTTATTTTGCTTTTCTTGCCAAGTGTTAGAAAATTACTGTCCAGGCAACTCTTTTCTTTAATGCATATACAGGTAAAAGGTAAAGTTGTCAGCATCAGTTAAATCAAATGGTAGTGGTTCCAGGATTCTAGCCCAAAATTTTGTGGAATTATGACGGAATACTTAAAACCTAGGACGTTTCTCAAAATTCCGTAAGAATCACAGAGGGTCCTTTTTAAGTACGTAAGAACCACTCGTCGTGCTTGTTAAAGTAACTGTCCTCAAGCCATGACTGCTGAGCCTTTAATTGAGTAAACCTGGGTAATCTGCATATGAGTCATTCCAGGTGGTCACACTTTTGAGCCAACAGATGTATTAATAGTGCTTCTCAAATGTTTGTGTAAATTGCACTGCAATGTTACTAAAATACAGATTAAAGCACAGTAGGCCTAAGCCAGAGCCTGGGAGTCTGCATTTCTAACAACTCCCAGGTGATGCTGTGGAAACTCTAATTTTGCATCTCAATCGACCACAGGTACCTTTGCATTTCCTTTTATAATCAATTTGCCATCTTTTTGTTATTGACTATATACATTTGGGCTAGGTTTTCACTCCTTTCAACCTTCTGTTTGATAGAATTTCAAAATACTTGCCTACCTTGCTTATCTTGCCCTTCGTATTTATTTTCTTTAACGCGTGTAGATGGACACCAGTTGCGTCTTGAAGTGCCATCAGCTGTAACCAAACTTCCAGCTCCCAAGACGACAGCCAGGCATTCCGGCTCCCGAGAACTGAAGACCATGGAGCTCTCTGACAGCGACCGACCCGTCAGCTTCGGCTCCACATCGTCCTCAGCCTCCTCCCGGGACAGCCATGGTTCATTCGGCAGCAGAATGACCTTAGTTTCAAATAGCCACTTGGGTTTGTTTAACCAGGATAAGGAAGCAGGGGCCATAAAACTGGAGCTGATGCCAGCCAGGCCTTTCTCCAGCAGCGACCTGCAGAGGGACAACCCCACCGGGCAACGGAACGCGGACGAGGCCAGCGAGAGGCAGCCCAGGGCCCAGTGGAGAGTGGACACCAATGGGGCACCCAAGACACCTGCAGACTCGGCCACCAGCCCCAAGCTCCTCTACGTGGATAGAGTCGTCCAGGAAATTCTGGAGACTGAGAGAACTTACGTGCAAGATCTAAAAGGCATCGTAGAGGTAAGGTGGACTTCGCTTTTAATGTCTGTCACGCAGGAGAAATATGCTTGCAAAATAAAGAGCCAGGTGTTGGGGACGTGCATGTCTCCTAAGATGTAGAAAGGGTGTGAATGTTTACAAGAGATGGTAACTTAAGAGAAGCCCTAGGGCTGCACTCACTGGGTTTAAAATCCTCTTAATATTTGCATTAACAAATCCGTTATGTGTTAGCAAGAATGACGATACTGTGCACAGATCAGAAGGTTGTGTTAATTAATCCTACACTACAGATCTCAGAGTTCCCCACACATAGTAGAGCAGATGAGGATGAAGAAAGACCTTAAGGCTCCTGGTGTGTAGGTGTCAGGTGTATCCAACTGAACCCATCAGCTGTCTTTGCCTTAATCACCGCTGTCTGCTGGTGTCTGGGAGCTTCCAAAACTACTGACACCTGGGTCCCACCCTCAGTATTTCATTGGCCTGGGGTGTGGCTTGGGCAGCGGAACTGTTGAAAATCCCCAGGTGATTCTAACGTTCAGACAAGCTTGGAGTCTCCGTTCTCTCCTGCTCCTAGTCTCGGTTGCTGTGTGGGAAAGGCAATGAAAGGTACAGAAAAACCATGGGCTTTGTCTTGTCTTGGGTGGTTTTTTTCTGTTCACTTTTATAGCAAATGGTTTTACATAAATTATTTTCTATAAATTATTATAATTCTAAATTGCTTACATAAATTATTCTGTGTGAATTGAACTCAGTTTATGTACCAGATAATATCCTATGGAAATCCATTTCTTAATTTAATTTTGATTTATAGATAGGTTTTAAAGGATAAAGTAACAATTACTAGAGGAGCTCAGATGTTAACTCATTCTCAATTATAATTAGAATTGTTAATATCTCAAGGGCAAATTTATATATTAAAGCTACACTTGCTTTGCTGCCTAGTAACACACCAGATTTTTTTGTTAGTGCCTATTTCCTGTTTTAGACATTTAATCTTAAAGTCTTCCATGGAATAGTAGAATACTTGCTGATGAGCACATTCTCCATCAAATACATTTTATAGCTTTAGGAAAAAAATTCTAAAGCATGATCGTGTGTTGAGTTCCACAAATGATAGAACCAGACACTGTCTACTAAAAATAGTTATGACATACCTTCCCAGCAAAAATAGAAAAGTCAATAGATGGTCAACCAAAACAATATGTGGTACCAAATGTTGAATAAAATAGGCCAATTTCTTAAAAATTCCAACTATGATGTCATTTGTACTTAAGAAATATCCATGAAACAGCCAAAAGTTTTACAATCTCTCAGGAAACGTATGGTTGTTCAAACTCTTTGGTCTGTGCTTTTTTCCTTTCTTTCTTGGAAACGTTTCTACCTAATCAAAACTCATCTTACTGAGAGAGAAACCTTTAGTAACTAGACTGGTATTCCATAAGCACTGTTTTTTCCCTGAGGCTGGTTAATAAGGTAAGATATGAATGATAGAAAACAGATAAAGACAGAATTTTTTTTTTCTAAGAAAGTTTCAGCATAAGTTCTATTTGAAGTTGTCCGAATGTTCTTGCCTTTTCCATGAATTAACCATGTTTTACACTCAGGGTTGGTGAGCTTTCTCTATACACCATCAGAGAGTAAAACTCAGTTTAGGCCTTGTGGGCCCTAAGGCTGTGGTCCCCAACCCCTGGGCTGCGGCCCCATATGGTCTGTGGCCTGTTAAGAAAACAGGGCTGCACATCACTGCCTGAGCTCTGTCTACCTCCCTCCCCACCACCATCCGTGGAAAAACTGTTTTCCACGAAACCGGTCCCTGGTGCCAAAAAGGTTGGGGACCACTGCCCTGAGGTCTGGGTCACGACTGCTCAGCTCTGTCTCCGAAGCGCACAAGCAGCTGTAGACACTGTGCAGCAAAGGGGCCTGGAGGTTTCAGGAAATCTTTAGGGCCCGTTTGGCCCAAGGGCCATAGTTTACTGACCCCTGTCCTAGACCATAAATTTGTGCACGTTTCGTCAGTTGTAAAATGGGACTAATAAATAGTACCTGCCTCACAGGACTATTAAGAGAATTGGGTAATGTAAGAAAATCTGCCACAACAGTGCCTGGCACGTGGTGAGCAATTAATCGAAACTGGAATCATCGCCAGCTTGCTCTGAATTTGTTAGTTCAGGGTGAGCACCATTCACACTATGTTTTACCTGAAGTCTTTCACAAAAAATAATCAGATTAGCCAACTCATGACAACAGAAATTTAATTAGAAAAATTTTTTTTAATGGGTGATTCCAACATTATTACTTTGAATGAACCCACTAAAAATCTGAGGCGAAAAGCTAATTAGGGAAAGGAGGGTAGCTGGGGAGGAAAATGCCCAATTGCAGGAGAGGCACCAAGGCAGGAAGAAGTAGATGCCCCCTAGTTCTGGAAGTCACTAGAATGCTTTGCCCTCTCCTCCTAGGAAACTTTCTTCAGATCAGGGGTTGGTCGGTCGAAGCCTCCCCTCCATCTGCTTTGCCTGTGTGACCACCTGTTTCTCAAGATCACAACCTTAACAGAGTGGTTCGACCATTTTATCTTATTTCCTTTGTGAAGAGTAACCAATCTTCCCACCTGCAGCAGCTCGACCTAATAAAGACTTACGTGGGTATACTTTTGAAATAGAGTATCAATTCCTTTAAAACCGGTCTTGATCTCTTTCTAAACTGTTATAAAAACCTGTTTTATATAATTATAAAAACCTGTTTTTATAATTTGGTAGATGACTTCTCTAATAGCCTCCATTTTTCAAATGCAGAATTTTAAATTGGGAAGGGGGCTGCTCATTACCTATTGTGATAAGCTCTTCCCATCCTAAAAGATAGATTTTCCTCTTAGTTGGTGTGTTCCAGGGAAAAATTACTTCTGGGAGAAAAAAAACAGTCTAATGGTTTCTGGAGATAACTAATAAGTCACCTTTCTCTTATACAGTAGCATAATTTCTGACTTTGTGCGCTCTGCTTTATTGAATCTCGTCAGTTGAATTAGTTTCCCCCCACAAGCGGTGCATCTCTCCTGTGTGCCATGTAGATATATAATCCTCACAGCTCAAGTTCATGTTCCGTTTTTAGGCTTTGTAAACAGCAACATTTTTGCAAAAGAGCATCGAGATACATCCACTGACTTAAAAGACATTAACACAAATGATGATTTAACTTTTCAACGTGGTCCAAATATCAGAGTAGCTCGTTTCCAAGAAGAGAGATTTCTAAACCTTAGCTGGGCAACAGGATTTCCAGATGTTGGTTTCACATGCCAAGAAGGTTGTGTGCCTTTCTTTCCGACATGTAGAGACATTGTATTAAGATAATCCTACATATATAGATATTTTTCCTTTTCCATGCCATTTAGGGATTCAGAAATGCATTCCTAACGTTTCCTGAAAGTTTAACTTAAAAACGTGGTTTCTTACTCCTATTGCTCTTTGTGGCTCGCAGTCCCCCAGACCCTCCTCTCTAGGCCCCTGTCCCCTCTTCCATCTTCTGCTCCTCTGCCCAACATCCTAGTCACCTCCGTCTGCACACTTGACATTTCAGAGGGAGGTAAAGTCTTGCCGATCACCCATACTCAAAGGAACAATGGGGCTGTTATTTCTGTTTTTATTTATGGTTCCTAAGAGCATTCACAGATAAAATGAGATAATAAATATGAAAGCAAGTTTTAAAAGTTAAAAGTAAAATAGCCACTGATAGAATTTGGGAGAGAGAGAAATCCATAGTTGGAAAGTAGAACATAAGGGTCTCTTTCATGTTTAACAGGACTTTCGACTGACTGAGCAGGGACAGCCATGGGTAGAGCGGGTTTCTTTAATCTTCCCAAATGATCTATATAAAAGAGCCTTTGAGAGCCTCATAAAATTTGGCCTCGGATATAGTTCATGGCCTGTTTTAACCTTTTAGTAAAGTTTTTAAATAGTTTATAATGTTATATAATGGTGTGTAATGAGAAGTCACATTCCTGCTACAAAATGGCATCTTCGAGCCCTAAGAGATGCTAAATAAAGTCATCTTTTGGGATGTTGAGGACGTGTAGTGGGAAAAAAGTGGGTAAAACGTTAAGTATAACATGATTTTTATTTTTTTCTATCATATGCTAGAGAGCTAAAATCCTTTTCAAGCACCTTTATCCATAAAGTTTGTTAAAAAGCTAAGAAGTATTAGAGCCTCAGTGTTCAAAATTTAAACATCGCTTAAGCATATCTTTGTTAGAAACATTCAGCATAACTCAAAAGCGGTAGGTAGCTAAACGAGGATTTGAATGGTGATCTGCAGTCCCCCAGCTCTGGTTATTAGTCTATGTGGACTCTTTGTTTATTGAGTGATTGTACATACAGTGTCAGGGTAGGTAGAAAAGAGAAGGGTGCTTTTCACACGCTTAGTGACTTGAAACACATCGAAAGTTCTGCACATTGCCACAGCTCAGGGAAGAGGCTGCTCTTAGTACTGCAGGGATCAAATTAATTGGAGAACTATCTTATGCCTGGGAAGCAAGCCTTCTCCCAGATTTGTGCAGAATGAGAGAAGGAAACCCCGTAACTGGGCCTGGGAATAAAACAGAATCTGGGTTGGCTTGTGTCCTGGGGCACTCCTCCTCCAGGAGGACACTGGAGTTTGGAGGTGGTTCTGATGAAGCTTGGCTTCCCGTTGATCCTGCTGGAGAGAGACATTGTTTGGTGTGGAAACGGCAGCTTGTGTTTCTGCTCCTCTATTTTCTAATAAACCATAATAATTAGAGGGGTTTTGGGCATTACCTGGACCAGCCATAGCTGCTTAGGACACTAGACAAAAGGAGAAAGATTTTGCACCAAGAAAGGAGGCTGCTGAGAAGAAGGGAATCGTCACAGATTTCATCTTTTTGTTTGCAGATGTCCCCTTCCATACTTTCCCTGCAGTTTAAATAACGTTTATTATCCTGACACTTTTTACAAGGTTCATTTAGACTAAAGTTTTTTTTTTTAAATAACCGAGGGGAAAAAAAATGTCTTCAATGCCGGAGTGTAGGAGTTGGCGGGGATTGTTTTTAATGAAGCCTTTTTGTGTGGGTGGATTTAGTACAGAACTTACACTGCAGTGCTTGGCACAATTTTATGTACTTTTACGTGGCATTTGAGCACTTTTATGTGACTGTGTCTCTCTTATTTTTTTTTTCCCTCCAAGGGCTTTTTATCATAATAGGTGAATGAGATCTTTCTTAAAACCATTTAAGATCTGTGGTAATTTAAAAGCAAACTTGTTAGTTTTTTGCTTATTTAAAAGCTGTTCCTCAAATAGCACGTCTAATCACTGTACTTAATCCCGCAAAATCTCACTTTGACTATTTCCACATCTTTATTGTTGTTGCCGTTATTATGACCCTTCTTCTCCACTCTGCCTCACTCCCACCTCAACGAGAGCAACACAAACTTAGCTGGTGGCAACACTGAGTGATTTTGAGTGTTCATGGCTCTACTCGCTTCAATCTGATCTGGGAGGGAGCGGAGGGAACCGTTCTTTCACCTCTTTCTATCCCTAATGAGTTTGCGCATTTCGAATGTTGTTAATATATAAATACCTGCTGACTGATTGCTAATGGAAAAGTTCAAGGCAGGCATCATTAGTAAAAGCAAAGCCAGTTGAGTTTGCAAAGTTGCTCTTACATAGGAGTTCATGTGTACTTCGTGACTGAGGCCAGGTTGGGTTATTCATTCCAAACTTTTATGGCCAGATCTTGAGTCACAACTTAGAAAAATCATCGAAAATACCTATGTTGATCAGATTCTCCTGTGAGCATGGTAGGCAGTGAGTGTCACATGACACCTTAAATTTTGTAACCAGCCCCATCACCTCAATAGACCCCAGCAGCTATAAACACACTACGTAGTTATCGCTTCAGAAAAAAAGATAGGAATCTAACAAAAATGGAGGCACAGTTTTATACATGTTAATGATTAAGAAATACATACATACTGTAGTAAATATGATGCTTCACCTTGAAAAAGATCTGAAGTCGTTTGTGGAAGCCATCAGGTTCTCACATTCGCCACCCTGCGTTCCAGAGGAGAACAAAAGGAAGCAAGAGAGCGAGAGAAAGGAAAGATAAGAGAGAAAAAGAACACAGAAGAAAAATACAGAGGAAGAGAAAAGAAAACCATTAGAGAGGGGAGGCTGCCGGCAGGGTGGTGGGGGAGGGTACCCGCTGCGGCGGGAGCTGACCCACTGACATGGATGAGTGCGGCTCATAGCTTGCTTTGTGTGGGGCGGGGCTCGGAAACCCAAGTAGGTGGTCAGGTGTGTGCCTGTGTTTTGTGTTCCTGTGCTGCTCTCTGGAACTGGGTGCAATTTTCTGCATCCACCAAGTATTTCTCGTAGAAGAAATCCTGTGTAAGCCAAGGCAAAATCCAGAAATTTGAATTCAGTTCAAATTGCTCCCTAACATATTAATTGCATGGGAACAAATTCATGTTTTCAAAACAAATGTTACAGCAGAACTGACTGTACTTATTCTTTGGAATATCATGCCTTGTTACAAATAGATCTCACCACTCCTCCCTCCCCTTTGCTTGGACTAGAAGATTAAATAATACTACACCCATTGCCAAAAAACATGCTCTTCCATTAATGTTAAATAAGACTAATAAAAACTACCACAAATATCCTTAATGTACTTTTTATTTCCACCTTATAAGAAAAAATGTTTTAAAAAAATTTCAAGCTCTCTTAGTTTGAGAGTTGATTCATATTCTTGAAAACTAGCATGGTTGCTTATAAAAATATTTTTAGGAAATTTTTCTTGTACTAAAAGTTTGCATACTTTAGTCAAACATTCTTGCATTTGCTGTCTATGAAACTCTTTGTACACCAAGGAGACTTAATATATCAGTATATTTCTGACATTAAAATTAGAATTGTATTTTCCACCTACACTTTCAGATTCAGAATTAGTGTATTAAAAGAAAGGACAGACTTAGCATAATTGGAGGGGAAAATTGGAATATAGACAGAAGCTGTGACTTGTTTTATTCATTTCATTTGAGTGCTTAAGCAATTTCAAATATGCCTGCAACTGAAAAGTTCCTTTTTATTCTCTTAGGCTTTTCTTTTAAGGCAACATTTTGACTTTTAATGAAAAGGCATTTCACAAAACTTCACTTAACTCAGGTGATTGAGTAGCTATTATTACTGCTCTGCTAAAGAACTACTAATATATTTCAAAGACTCCCTGTGGGCAAAATTCTGTTGAAGATTTGCTAAAACAGGTCCTGTTTGGTTGGGTTAGAATCATGCTAGTTTTTGTGTGCCATCTTGACTCTTCTGAGTGGGTAGAAAATTATAGAATTCAGGAAATTATGTTCTAAACACACCAGTCTTCAGTTGGGAGAAGTTTCTCATGGACAGAAATTTCTTCCAAAGAAAAGGTGTTACTTGCACCTAGTGAAACTAAATCAAACAGGGTAATTTCACCCAGGTTCTAGAACACTTAGAAAAGGAAGAGGAAGCTTAGGCCGATGCATGACTTGCCAACTTGCATAATTTAGTAGTTAACTGTTTTCTGATGATTTGTTTTTGATTTCTCCTCTCCCCACAAAACAAGTGTATTATTTTGCCACTTGAAGGAATGGCGTTGTTCTATATGGCAGCTTGCATGGAATTTTTTAAGTCATGTTTTTAAAATTGTAAAATATACATAAAAGTTACCATTTTAACCATTTTTAAGTGTGCAGTTCAGTGCCATTGAGTACATACGTTGTTGCATGACCATGAACACTATCCTTCTCCAGAACTTTTCCATCATCCCCAACGAAACTTTGTACCCATTAAACAATATTTCTCCATTCCTGTCAGCCTCAGGGAACTATTATTCTACTTTCCATCACTATGAATTTGAGTACTCTAGGTACCCCAGGTAAGTGGAATCATACAGTGTCCATCCTGTGGCTGGCTTATTTCACTTAGTATAATGTCTTCAAGGTTTATCCATGTGATAAGATTTTAAGGCTGAATAACATTTCATTGCATGTGTAAACCACATTTTGTTTATCCATTCATCTGTTAATGCACATTGCTTCCAGTTCTATGGGATTTTTTATTTACTAGAATCATGCAAATTTTTGAACTGGAAATAACTCAGTTAGGTCTGACTATAAATTCTGAAAGAGCAAGAAGTGTTTTAAGTTTGATATTTTATAACATTTTCTATGTAAGTTTTATATTCCTTGCATGCAGCACTGTATCTGAGGTTTAGTAGGCCATCAGTAAATATTTGCTGAATAATTTTCTGGTACCACCCTGTCATTTTCATACATGAGGAAATGGAGATCCAGGGATCCCAGAGATTTCCCCCATTGGAGGCAAATCCTAGTGCTGTCATTTACTACCTTTGATCTTGAACAATTACTTAGCTTCTGTAACCTGCGGTTTCTTCACCTTAAAATGGGGAAGATGTCGTGTATCTCCTAGGACATCATGAGGATTAAATGAGTTAAGGTCTGTAAAGTGCTTAGCACAGACCTGGCAGCAGGTGAACACTCAACAGCTGATAGCTGTGGCCCCAGACCCTGCAGCTGAATATTGGTGGTACCAGGATGCATCCTAGTCCTGCCTCTCAGCCATTTCATTTAGAAACAACTCAAAAAACCTGGAAGTATTTTATTGAGTGCCTCTTGCTTACAAATTAAGGCGGGTCTTCATTAATGCTTGTTAAGAAAATTTTCTGGAAACATATTTGCCCAGTTTTGTATATCTCAGCCGTTGACAAGGATGAAATTGAACATAGGCATATGTGAAGGGACGAGCTTGACGTTTCGTCTACTTCCAGCTACTACGCAGTTCAGACAAAACTGGAGCGGTGCTATAGGGGGAAATGGGACCAATTAGGGTCACTTCGTTGTAACTTTCTGAGACAAGTCGAAAGCAATCCGCGAAATTGCCCTTTTCCCACCTGGCACAAATATAAGTAGCCTTTTGTGGGTAAGAAATTGGCTCCTGCTGTCCTGCCAGATCTGAGAGTCTTCCTAGTCTACCTGTGATGATTAACAGACCAGTTGATACTCTGGGACCTTAGTTTGCCAATTCCTGTTCTGAACGAGGAGTGGGTGCTGCAGTTTCAGGTCTAGTTTGAAAGGGGATAAGGAAAAGAGGGTTATTGATGAAATGTGTGAATTTACTTGTATTCGAAATAATCTAGACTATTCAAAGACCGCTGTTGGTAATGAAACCCACTAGAAGACATTCCTACTCCAAAAATAGGAATAAATAAAATATAACAACCTTCTCAGACGAACACCAAAGTAACTGGTCATCAGCTAGATTTATACCAAGGGTAGTAAGCCCATATAAACATGTTCAAAGAGGCAATTATTTGAGCAATTAAACGCTGTTACCTAAGAATTCTATTAAGAAGGAACAGCTGAAAAACTAGGGATTTTTCTAAAGTAGAGGCTATGCATGAGAATCGGCTGGGGAGCTTTTGCAGCTACACTGCCTAAGCCACACTCTGAGCTGTGAAATCCCTGTCTCTGGAGCTGGGATCAGCTTTCCTTACAGCTCCCCGGATCTCAGCAGGCAATCCATGTTGAGAGCCACTGTTCTAATGGGAATTTTTTTTTCTCTGTTTTAAAGCAAACAACAGACTTTTAAAGGCAGCACAATTACCTCTTCATCCCCATGGAATGTAACACAATGACGAAGAGCATGGACTTTAAAATCTATAAGCACCGAATGCAAATCATGACTCTACCATTTCCCTGTGTGATCTTGGAAAAGTTACTACACTTTTCTAAGTTTCTGTTTTTTTTATCATTTAAAATGAGAATGATAGGATTGTTGTGAAAATTTAATATCCATGTAAAATACTTAGCACAGTGCTAGGAGTATAATAAGAATTCAGATAAGAGATATTATGATTATTAATATAACTGGTATTTGGACAAAATCAATTTCTGATAGGTTTTAAAGTATTATAACATTGTGCTCGCTAATCTATGTTAAGGTATTTCAGAAAATTATTCTAACTTTACAAGTTAACAAGGATATGTTATATTTTGTTGCAATTTTTATTTTACCTGGAACTAAATTAGTTGGAATTTACTTCTAATATAATGGAGGGCTGCAATGGCAGAATGAGTTATTTTTTTCAGAATTTTGATTTGAGCTGAGTCAAACTGGGGTTGCTTTATGCTGACAGTCAGCTGTGTGCCCCTGGACGGACAAATCACCAGTCTGACCTCAGCCTCATCCTCTGTAAATGAATCCAATTCAAGAAGCCTAAGTCCACTGATGACTGGTGATCGTATCTCCACCAGCCTCAGCTCTCAAGAATGCAACCAGGAAATAAGTAAGCCCTTTGAGCAGCCAAAATAGATATTTCAAATGCCAGACAGTAAATCCTGTGTCTTTACCCAAGGAGAGGCCCCAAGTTCTCACTAAGAGCCTATTTACCCTACATGTTTAAAATAAACTTAATTATTTGGTTTCCTAGCCCCACAGCAAGTGGAGGGGGTGGGAGGTGATGAGATGGCACCAAGGAGCCAGAGGAAAGAACTCCTTAGTAGACTAATTAATGTAAGGCCCTTTAGAACAGGTGCAGGCTCACCCTGGTCACTCGGTGAAGTGTGCTTGTGAATTATGGCTGCAAGCATGACTAAAGTCCTTACTGATGGGCCGATATAGCAAGAAAAACTTTATAATGTTTGCAATAACATCTAAAATACATTGATGGCCGGCTTTCATAAACAAAGTGAGTTTTTAATTATAACTAACTTCATAAGTCTTTTTCATTACGGTGAAATATGTATAACTTAACATCTGCATTTTAACCATTTTTTATGGTACAATTCAGTGGCATTAACTATACTTACAATGTTGTGCAACCGTCGCCACCGTCCATTTCTAGAATTCTTTCCCCATCCCAAACAGAAGCTCTGTAGCTCTTAAACAATAGGTTCCCATTCCCCTCTTCCCAGCCCCTGGGAACCACTGTTCTGCTTTCTGTCTCTCTGAATCTGGCTATTCTAGGTCCCTCACATCAGTGTAATCAAACAGTATTTGTCCTTTTGTGTCTGGCTTATTTCACTTAGCATGTTTCCAAGGTCCAGCCATGCTGTAGCATGTATCAGAATTTAACTAATTATAATTAACTTTTAATACTTAAGGACAATTCTTGTACGGTAACTGATCCCTTAGCAAAAGTGAGATGACACTTTATACACAGTAAATCATCCTTACTCTGTAAGGCGAGGAGATGTTATGAAAATAATACAGGCGTGATGAGAAATTGCAAGCATCTAGCCAACCCAAAGCAAAATTGAATGCTTGTTCTAAATGTTAAGATTCTTTGTTTTTTAAACTAATATAAAATATTCCATAATGACCAGCCACATAGATTGGCCACATCAAAAATGGAGAGAGGCCACAGCCTAGGTCTGCTGTTTCAAATGGCAAAATAGCATCTAAAGGACATGGGTGTGGGGACGGAGGAGCCATTCCTTCATAGTTTAAAATATTTTCTTTTCAAAAAAGCCTTTTTCTCTTTTGGATCAATAAGAAATGTTACAAGTGTCCCTCCAGTTTTCTAATGGGGCTTACAAGGACGATGTTAACTTTTCAGAAAGCTCTGAGTGGGAGATGAGTAGGAACGGGTGCCTCGGAGCAGCAGCCGATCATAAATACAG
The DNA here is from genome assembly GCA_004363605.1 of Indri indri. Taxonomy (NCBI): domain Eukaryota; kingdom Metazoa; phylum Chordata; class Mammalia; order Primates; family Indriidae; genus Indri; species Indri indri. The sequence continues at coordinate 163,706 of RJWJ010000242.1, forward strand.
ATTTGCTGAAAAGACCGCTGCTTTTGTCCTGTTTTCTATAAAACAGTGGGTAAATCACTCCACCCAGGGGTCTGTTTATAGCCTCGTAAATGGTGTTCCAAATGCAAATGCACAGAGAGAAAAGGGTGAGAGTTAATCTACTTTTGATTAAAGAAGCATTTCTTTTCTTGTTCAAAGGCAGGAGTGAGGTGGGTGGGAAGAGCATTAAAAAAAAAAAAAAAATGAAGCTGCATAGTTTAGGGACCTTTGTCATCTTCAAGAGGTGGTATTGTAAAAATGCTGTCCCAGCAACAAAGGCAGGAGCCAGTGAGGAATGTGGGGCTGGGTTAGGATTCTATACAACTCCTGCCACTTAGCTGGAGACGGAGCAGCAGGACTCGGTTAACCCTTACCTTCCCAAGCTCTGCTGTGCCGTGTTAGCACATTGCTCAAGTTTCTGGGAACTCACTCCAGGATCCCTGGGTCTACAAACATTCAGTGCTGGGAAAGCGAAGCACAGTTCCTCCTAATTGTTGACATCAGTTTTGTGAGATGAAAGGAGCTATGAAGAGACTTTATAGTACTACGTGATGACTATGCTTCCTTCATCGTGGAATTGTAAGTGTAAATACTCAGCAGCATACCTGACCCAGACAGGAGGCAGGAAGGGCCCAGGTTTCCCAGGAAGAATCTTGAAGGGTGAGTTAGCCAGGTGTTGGTGAGCAGGAAGGCCAATCCTGGCTGTGGGAACAGAATAGGTAAAGATAGGCGGCAGGGGACAGGGGACATTCCTGAAGGGGTGTGTGTGTGTGTGTGTGTGTGTGTGTGTTTTGGGGGCGGGGAGTGAGAGGGGAGCAAGAAAGTGATCAGAGATGACCCAAAAAGGTAGGCAGGGACCACAGACCCTGAAGGACCTTCCTCTGTGCTGAAGTCTGTGGGGGGTCATTGAAGGATTTTGCGTGGGAGGCATGCCATCAAATTGGAGTTTTAGAAAATTACGCTGCATTGATGTGAAACGTCGAAAGGGTTAACACCCACAGTAGAAGGACTGGTTAGGATTTCCTTGCAAGTCCACATGAAAGATGAAAACAAGACCCAGGCAGTGATGAGAGAGAGGATGAGTCAGTTTCGAAAGCAATACATGTGGGAGAGGCAGGATTTAGTGTCTGGGTAGACATAGCAAGAGGGTGGGGGTCTTGGAAACTTTGAGGTGGCATCGGGACTTCTTAATGCATATGTCTTCCCTAATAATCTTTGTACTCTCTGCCAACACTATGGCTAATAACAAGCTGCTCAAGTCAATTAGCCTTCCTATGGCACTGTTAATGCCAGTGGCAGAGAAAGCGGGGAGGAAGAACCTTTTATTGTAATTTGTCAGTGTGCAGATAGAGTTCATTTGCTTTTGAACCAAAAGAGGCTCCGATCTGGCCTACCTTGCTTGTTGCTCTACTGAGGAGGAACCTGAGACACAGAAGGCCACCCAGAGCTAACGCAGCCAGCCAGCGTGTGCTGGGCCCCTGTGCCAGGCACCCTGAACCGACCACCGTGTTGTTTAACCCCTGGAATGATGACTAGGCGTTTAACAGCTGGAGCACTGAACTCTCAGCAAAGCAAGTAGTTCACCCAAGGTTGCAGCTGGTTGCATTTCCCACCACACCGCACCTGGAGCCAGCACTGCAGCTGAGGCCTTCCGGATGAATCCAGCATCCGTTCCCCAGTGCCTTGCTCTGTGCTCAGTTAAATCTGCTGTCCTGGGAATGCAGATTTGCGGCATTGTGGAAACTGCATCTATTACAAAAACAAGCATAGTGCGTTTCTGTTCAGATTGTAAAATTGCTGCTGTAGAAATTCATACAATCTCTTGGAAAAATCACTATGGAAACTTTGTTTAATGAGTGTGTGTGCTCATCCCCCCTTCCACTCCCCGCCAACCCCTGTCTTACTGCCTCCTTCAGTTCTAAGTAACCAGATGGCCATGGACACTGTGCTTTAGATTTAAAAGAGGAGAAAAAAGAGTTTTCCACAAATCATATATTTCACCCTATGGGCACAAATTGGGACCCGACCTCAGGACAGTATGGCAGAGGGAAATCTTTGAGTTTACCCCCTGCCCAGTGCTCTTTGAGAAAGTCGAGTTTCTGGGGAACGTCCCATCATTTCGTCCACCTGCCCTGCTGAGGACAGATGCCCCCAGCACCGTCTGCACCGTGCAGCTCCCTGCAGACCGTCAAGCCCATGACTATCTCTTTATCAATAAATAACTTTTGAGTCAGATTTTACTGTGATGAGATCAACAATATCACAGTGAGGCAATAAGATATATCCTAAGGGCTCATTGTTTTGGGTACAATGAACGGAATAGCTTAGCCTATGCATTTCCATATTTAGCAGTGGATTACCTAATGCCACCAGAGTATAATCATGTTCATCGTGTTGAAAAGCTGCCCATAAAGAGGTCAGTCCTTGTGCAGATTCTTTATTTTAATATATATGCAACCTCATTGCGTTGCAGTTTTTAAGTAGAATAGCTTGACCTTGAGGGTCGTTATCAACTTGTGTAACTCGGTGGATGGGAAGCTGAGCTAACGTCTCTCAGTCTTTTCCTCTTCAAGTTAATATTGTCCAGGTAACCCCTGCCTTTTTTGCCTGCTTGGAACTTTATTTCATTCAGGGTTAGAGTTCCAAGTCATTTATCACAAATAACACAAGGCTTTTTGTCTTTAAGCCCTCGTTTTTTATCCATTAAGTGAACAGTATTTGGGCACCTACTGTATACAGACCCACTGTTATGAGAATTACCTACATTACTGTTCCTGTCTCAGTAAAATAGATGAGAAAGTGTTCCAATTCATTAAATAAGTCATATAATTCATTACTGCTCAACACATGCAATAGTTAACATGCAATAGTTAACATGTATGTGGAAAAGCTGTACCTCTTTTAGTGTGTCATTACTTGGTGTCCTTATTGCAAAATTTCTTCTCTAGAATTAAGAGTCCTCGGGTGAAGTGTGTTGTGATTTGATTTATAAACAGGAAATGTGTTTGCGGCAGACGTCGGTCACCATTTTGATGTTTAGTGAAGGCTTTTAAGCCATTGCTGTATTGAAGTGATGTGCAGAGCTCGTGGAGGAGGTGAGAGCTCCCCCGATAAAAACCCAGACTGTTGTGCACACACGTGTGTGTGTCAGAAGTCACTGAGAAGCCTCCTCCTTATACATGCCCCCATGCAAAGTGTTCGAACACCTACCACAGTCACCTGGCCACAGTGACGGATGCTTTTCTAGGCAAGTCCTGAACCTCTACATACGGTTCCATTTCGGTACATTGGCATTTTGCTTTGAGCGTTGCACCTTCAGAGCTGGTAGTCTTCTTCATTTCTGATTGGTGCTCCTCTCCAAGTGATTCCTACTCTCTAGCTTTAGCGCGCTCTGCTTCCCAGCCCCTCCATCAGGTAATGATCATGTGTCCTTGCAAGTAGCGTGGTGCCGAGAGCTGACGAATGCATCTTCAGGGATTCCATGAGACTGGTTTTGGACAGGAGCATGTTCCTGTCGGTGGAGCTATAGACAGTCATGTCTGTAAAGAGGGACCAGGTGACCCACCGTGGGGTGGCTAGAGAGGGAAGTGGGCTGTATTGAAGGAGTGGAGAACCATGCGCTAGTGAGAAGGAAGGAAGAGGATTTTGGAAGCATAATAAAATGGCAGGTGGTTGAAAGCTGGTGTGCTTGGTTGATGGAAGAACATGCCCTGGACTGTGTGTGAGTGGAACTGATGCTAATCCAGATACAGTGTATGAGGATCCTGGGACATGGGAGGACCCTGGTCAATGAGGGTGGCTGTTTTTGGTAGGCTCCTACTCCGATACCCAGTAAAAACTACATTTATTGATTGATTGAGACAGACTCTCACTCTGTTGCCCAGGCTAGAGTGCCATGGTGTCAGCCTAGCTCACAGCAACCTCAAACTCCTGGGTTCAAGCGATCCTCCTGCCTCAGCCTCCTGAGTAGTTGGGACTACAGTGCACACCAGCACGCCTTGCTAATTTTTCTATTTTTCAGCAGAGACAGGGTCTCACTCTTGTTCAGGTTGGTCTGGAACTCCTGAGCTCAAGCGATCCTCCCCCTTCAGCCTCCCAGAGTGCTAGGATTACAGGTGTGAGCCACCTCACCCAGCCAAAAACTACATTTAATCCTCAGAATAAATCAGCGGCAAACCTCTCCTACCATCCAAAGATAGTATGTCAAGATGTAACCTTGGATACGATGGTGCAGGGTTCCAGGGCCCAGGCTGTGGTCTGTAGATCCTGGTTTGAGCTCTACTTGAGTCATTTACTCTCTCTGTGACCTTGGGAGAGTGACGGAACCTTTTGAAACTTCCAGTAAAAGGGGATTAATAATGGGGCCCACTTCCTAGGGCTGCAGTGAAGAGTAATGAGATAATTCACATAAAGCAGACAGCTCAGTACCTAGCAATAAACCTTAAAATAACAATAATGATGATAAATAGCCGTGAGGAGAAGTTAAAATTCAGATTATCTAATAATGTATATTTATTTTACTGATCTTTTTTTTCCCATATGAAAAACCTTTGGGCTTTATTTAATTTTCCTTAATTACCATGTTTCAAATTACACCATGAGTACTCTGACTATAATTGAGATGAATCAGTTTCTTATTTTCAGGTACGTGAAAGTATTGCCAAGCCGTCCCGGGCCTCCTCCACCCCGTCATGTGTTCCCATTCCCACTTTAAGGATTATAGCCAGGTCTACGTGTGTCTGTCTGCTTCCTTACCTGGCTTGGGACCTGGAGAGTGAAAAGGAATTTAAAAAAATATGCTATGTGACGTTAACCTGATGAGGAGGAGAGCTGGCCGAAGAGAGGGCAGCCGGAGGGATCATTCTCAAGACAGTGGTTAATAACCCACCGGGTTAATAACCCGGTGTAGCCGGCACCCACTGGGGGCCTGGCACTGAGCTTCACTCCGGGTGATTCTGGTAAACATGTCACTTGTCCATTGTGAAGACTTCTAGACATTTTATATTTATGTTCATTCACAAGCACGTAGATTATCCTAGAAAAGCTTTTCTTTTTTTTTTTCTTTTTTTCTTTTTTGATAGCTAGAGATAATGATAGGATTAAAGACTATAGAAAAAAGGAGTAGTTGGTTGAAATTAAGTGTGGAAAGATATTTCAGGATGCAACAGGACTTCTTCATGGCCATGTGCCCACCTCTCTTAAGAGTTTTCACATGAGAGAATGTCATCAGTGTAATGTGGAAACTGTAAGCACAACTTTTTTTCTTTTTTTTCTTTTTTTTTTTTTTTTTGAGACAGTCTTACTGTGTTGCCCGGGCTAGAGTGCAGCAGCGTCAGCCTAGCTCGCAGCAACCTCAAACTCCTGGGCTCAAGTGATCCTTCTGCCTCAGCCTCCCAAGTAGCTGGGACTGCAGGCATGTGCCACCATGCCTGGCTAATTTTTTCTATATATTTTTAGTTGTCCAGATAATTTCTTTCTATTTTTAGTAGAGACGGGGTCTCACTCTTGCTCAGGCTGGTCTAAGCACAATTTTTAAAATAAGTATTTAACAAAGCAACAGAAAATTACGTTTTTTTGCTGTGTTATGATTACAGAAGGAACTCTTGTAAGAACTCTTTGAATTATTATACCTAAGGATAGTATAAGAAACTAATTTTAGTGATATATTTGTGCCAAATTTCTTTTGCATTATTATAACATGTTTTAGGTTTTATTACACTTATACACATCAGTCTGAAGTCAATAAATAAATGATATCAATACGAAGCGAACAAAGACAATTGATTTCCGTAATGGTTGTCAGAAATATAGGAAAAGACAGGCATCTAGTTGTGTTAAGAACTTTAATATATTAATACTAATCCTGTTTCTTAATATCTTGTTTCTATCACTAGGTTACTGTAGACTCTCAGTTCATAAATTTTTTTTCGCTTAAAGTCTTTGGGAATATTTGTTTGGTTTTCCCCCAATTGTATTCCAAGATATATCAACATTTCTGTTTTTAACAGAAGCCCTATTCCCCGTCCCCCTCCCCAGTTCTCTTCCTGGGAAGAGCTGCCAACTCCTGCCCTTCTAGATGCAGCCTCCCACCCCCTGGTGCAGCCCCTCTCCCGGGAGGAGGTAGGAAGACAATAGAGGGGCCGAGCCGGCACATGTGTCATCTGTCACAGCTGAGCTAGACGGCCATGCCTGACATTTTTTACTGATGGCTCATGTATCGCAAGTATTATAGAAGGTAAATGAGGCTGAGACCTCCCAATTTTTTTTTTCACTGTTCTTACTCAAACATCGCAGAGCCATTAACGGACTTCCACATATTGCCAATAAGATCGGCCCTATAGCATAAATTAGGAGAGCCCTGAAACGAAAACTGACGTCATGGCTGCAGCAGAAGCTGCTTATAACCTTTATTCAGGGTGCCAGATCATCCCCCTCTTCTCTTTCACTCTGTTTCCCCTTTCTCCCCTTTCTCGTTTTTTTTCCCTCCTCCTCCTCCCATCTGTCTCCCCCCTTTATCTTCTCCTCATTTTCTTCCCCCTCCCGCCCCCCCCCCCCAAAGATACTGGCAGAAGATCTCGTCGTGTTCCTTGTGTTTTGGATTTCCAGTACCGTCGTCCATGGCGTGGGGTCTATGTTATATAGACTAGGGGAAAACACAGTCCCCACAGTAAGAGCTTTTGTTCCCAGGCTGGTGGAGCGGCCAGAGAACCCAGCTCCTGTTTCTTTGCCTACACCTTCTCCTCCCTGGATATGTGTAGAAAAAGAAGAGAACAGAGATTAACTTGAAGATTAGACCTCTGATACTTTATCTGCCGGCTACAGTAGGAAATTTTACTATAAGCCCTGTTCAGTGGTTTATTTGGAAGAAAGATAAAGAGTTTCTTTCATTTGAAAACATACTCATCTTCTATGCTCTTACAGTGCTTCGTAAATAATTCTTTTTTTTTTTTTTTTTTTTTTTGAGACAGAGTCTCACTCTCTTGCCTGGGGTGAGTGCCGTGGCATCCGCCTAGCTCACAGCAACCTCAAACTCCTGGGCTCAAGCAATCCTACTGTCTCAGCCTCCCGAGTAGCTGGGACTACAGGCATGCGCCACCATACCCGGCCAATTTTTTCTATATATATTTTTAGCTGTCCAATTCATTTCTTTCTGTTTTTGGTAGAGACGGGGTCTCGCTCTTGCTCAGGCTGGTCTCGAACTCCTGAGCTCAGAACAATCCGCCCGCCTCGGCCTCCCAGAGTGCTAGGATTACAGGCGTGAGCCACCGCGCCCGGCCGTAAATAATTCTTATAGCACTTACAAGGATGTTTATAGTGTGACCTGTTTCTTTTTCATGTTCTTCTCCTTGCTCTCTTGTGAGCACCTAGAGGGACAGGGATCACATCATCATCAGTTCTGAATGCCCCCTTGCCCTTCAGAGCGCCTGGCACATAGGATGTGCCCCCCGCAAACAAATCTTTATTAATTAAATACATTATAAAGCTATTAAATGAGTTCAATGCAGCCATATAAAGAATGAGAAAGAACTACCTTTACATATAGGAATGATGTATATTTACATATATTGAGTAGAAAAGATAAAATTGTGAACAAACGTAGAATCTTGCTGTTGGCAGAAATAGTGATCCACCTAGAAGGCAGCCCAGGAGCACAGGTTCCACCTTGTAACCAGAGTCACCTCCAGGAGTGACGAGGGGGAGGAAGGAAAGGTAGTTGAGGGAGGGGGAGTGTTTTCACCTGTGTGCTGAGACTTGCTAGCAGTTTGTTTTCTGCAACGTAAAATGAAGCTGCCAGTGTCCATGTGGCACCCCCGGCCCTCTCCGGCTGCAGTGGCACTGCCAGGCTTCCCGTCCTCCTCCTCAGTGCTGAGGGTGGTCTCCTGTCCTCCTCGGCGCTCGCCACGCCACTTATTCCCCTCCTGTGCTTCTGGGATTCCTCCCTCCACCTCCTCCTCCCCGAAATCTATAGCCCGTTCATGGACAGATGGACAGATGGTCAGTCCATCCATCCTGCCCGCTCCTGCATCTCTTCCAGTTACTGCCCTCCCCACTTTCCGTCCGTTAAGGTCAAACATCTCAGAATTTATGTGCACCTGTTACCCCACTTCCAAGTCAGTCTGCCGTGCACCCTAGTCATTGGCCTCGAGGATCCGTTATCCCCCACGTTTCCCTGAGATCCTTTCTAGAAGGGGCGGGAGGCCCACGGCTGGCTCTGTGCTGCAAGACCCCTCCCCAGCACCCATGCTGAGGATGCGACCTCCGCCAGCCTGGCTGCAGAGCTCTATGGTACCAAAGGTTGTGTGGCTCTGACATCGCTTGGCTAAACCCTCTCTTTGCAAGGGCTGTTTGGTGCCCCGCGATGGGGGACTCCCTGTATGAGGTGCCTTCCTGCAGGTACTGGGCTGGCCCCGCTAAGGCTGCAGTTTGCTAGCACTGGGAGACTCTGAAGCTGCTTTCTCTTGGCCAGGTGCTTGACGCGGCCCCAGAGCCAGGGACTGTGTTGTGGCCCCACCATCCTGTCAGAGCTCCATAACCTGGAGCCCACAGCTGCATGGCTGGGCACTTCCAGCCCCCCACAGAGCTCTGTGAGCAGACTGCTCGCAGACCCTGTCCTGGTAACCCTCTTTGGGGACACCCATCTTAATGTGTGCAAAGCCAGCATGTTCTCGTGACCCCAGAAGGCCACTATGTTCTGTTCCCCTAGGAATAGGAAGAGAAAGTGAATGAGTGGGGATCCGGTTGGGGACCTGTGGTCCTGAGCCAGTCTCCTCAGGGCACTATTTGTGCAGAGGACAATGGCTAGAAAATCTGTATTTCTTCTTAGAGCTTGGACCCTAAAAGGAGCAAAGTGAGCAGGCCTGAGCACGTGAAGACCTCCTCTCTAGGTTGGCCAAACAGGCCCGTCTCCTTTTCACCACAGATCCCCAGAGATGTCTGTAATTCTTCTTCTTCCTCTTCCTCTTCTTCTTCTTTCTTCTTCTTCTTTCTTCTTCTTCTTGACAGAGTCTCACTCTGTTGTCTGTGCTAGAGTGCCGTGGCGTCAGCCTAGCTCACAGCAACCTCAAACTCCTGGGCTCAAGCGATCCTCCTGCCTCAGCCTCCCGAGTAGCTGGGACTACAGGCATGCGCCACCATGCCCAGCTCATTTTTTCTATGTATTTTTAGTTGTCCAGCCAATTTCTTTCTATTTTTAGTAGAGACGGGGTCTTGTTCTTGCTCAGGCTGGTCTCGAACTCCTGAGCTCAAACGATCCTCCTGCCTAGGCCTCCCAGAGTGCTAGGATTACAGGCATGAGCCACCGCACCCCGCCTCTTTAAGTAATTCTTTTTGGTGTGAGAAAGTCCAGTCTAGAGAGAACCAGCCCATCAGAAAGAACTAGAACAGCCCTGCCAACTGGGCTGTAGACTGGGCCAGCCAGAGCCAGCTCTAGGTTGAAAATCAGAGGAGAAAAGGCAGCAGGTCCTTCTCCCCAGAGGGAGCAGCTTGGCACTCTCTGGGCTGCAGCCATATGGAAGAAGAGACAGAGGGTCCCATGTACTCAGTGACTTTCAACACGTTCCTACCACAGTGGCCCATATAGTGTCCTTGCTGGGACCGAGTGGAACAGCACCTTCCTCCTTACGGTGGAAAGTGAGCAAAGCCCCAGACATCCTTTTGAGACCAGGCACAGCCGATCAGTCACCTACACCATGCCTGTCACCCCTGACTCACGCCTTTCTCTCATTCTCCGCACCCCATTGAACATCTCTCCACCCAGTTTAGGTTTAGGACTTGGTCTGCACTCACCTGCACTGCTGCACTGGTGGCCTCACTGGCCTCCCAGTGGTGGTAATACCTTCCATCCTATTCTGTCTTTACCGGTTCTAGAATGATCTTTGATCTTATCATGTCCTTCAGTGGTCGCCACCACCTACATACATAGCATGGAAGCCCATGATCTGTCCCGTCCCTCACTGCAGCGCCATCTCGCAGGGCAGCCCCACCCCGGAGGATCTGCGCGCTCATGCCGGTGCCCTGCTCTGGCCAGCCTCACCCTGAGGTCCTGGCTGGCCTGAGATCTAGCCCATCCCCACTCCTAGTGTCCTGGCTTTCTGCTCCCCTGTGCTTCTGTTTACTGTCTCTATCCTCCTTTCTCTATGTCCAAACTCCTAGTCGTCCTTGGAGATTCAGCCCCACCCTCACCCCCTCTATAAATCCTCGCCCCTTCCCTGGGATCGACTTCCATCTTCCTCTCCCTTACATACTGAGTGTTCATCAGTCCTACGGCCAGAGCACTGTATTGTACTGATTGTTTACACTTGGCTTTTCAACTACATGGGGAGCACCTTGGGGGGAGGGATCATGTTTTATTCATATTTTAAATTTCTAGCTTGTAAAACAGAACCAGCACACATTCTCAGGTCCTCAAAATAAAAAGGGAGGAGGATTTCTATGAATGAATGTGTTTTTAAACTGTAAATTGATATGCAAACTTAAGTTATTCTAGTTTCAGAGGCATCCTAGTGTAATACGTGAAATTTGGAAGACAAGTTTTTGGATAAACAGATGACTACTCTCCAGAAAAGGTGGAGGAGCTGGAGAAACAGAAAAAGACACTTCCTCAAAAACAAAAACAGAAAGAGTCTTATCAAAGGGCTTGGCATTTCGAAGTGCTAACAACAGAAGGTAGACCAAAAAGAGTGAACCCTAAAACCACTAGGTAGAGTTTTGAAATATGAGCAAGAGGATTTAGGAACAGAACCTTTTTCGTTTTGTTTCTACAGTAGGCCTATCTGTGAGCGAGAAGAGTGAAAAGAAGGTATAGAGTATTGATGGATGTTACAATTGTAAATAACTGTTTCTTTTTTATTATGGTTTATCTTATGTTAAATAGGTTATAGTTTAAAAATATTTTAAATGCGGTATCAGTGAAAGAAGGGAGAATTTTTTCAGCGCATCTTATGGAAATAAGGTAAGCGACCAAGGGCACTGAATTTGCCTTCGTCTCAGTTCTTTTTCTAGAAAGAACTGTCTACAGTGTTCTTTCTACAGTAGCCCTGATGGGTGGTTATCTAGACCAGAGCCTCTCAAACTATCATGGTGAGGGACTAGTGTGTGTGTGTGTGTGTGTGTGTTTTTACAATCTGTCACAGACTGATTCTTTTGTAAAATATTGTAAAGAATCTTTAAAAAACTATGAAAACCAAACAGAAGAGAATAAGACATACAACATGCAAGTGCAAATTTGCTATCAGATTCAGCAGATATTAAGTTATTCTGTCAAACTACTATAAAAGTTTCTACATGCTTACTTTCAATATCTCGTACTTATCTGTTGGTGGGTCAGTAGCAAACAGTTTGCAGACTGGCTCCTGTCCATATACTGCACTTTGCGCAGCATCAAGTTAGACTCCACTTGGAGATACTCAATAATGGATAATACAAGGAATAAGTTAATGAGAGGAAGACACTCATGGACAAATCTTGTAATGGTAGAAATCTTAAGGACATAAACTGATTAGAAAATAAATACTTTAGGGGAAATTTTAGATTGCAAAATAGAAAATTATTTGAGTGATGAAAAGCTCTGTTTTGTGTCTCTCTGCTCCCTCCCTCCCCAAAGTAGAGTGAATTCTTTGATCTTCTTGGGGAATAATTGTTTTCAGTGCAAAAGTTTTAAACTGGTCCTTCATTGTTAACAAGAGGGTAGCCATAGGTGCTGACATCAAGCCAATAAAATTAATAAGCAGCGTGACAGGCTCTAATAAATTTCATTGGTATCCTTACTCTGTCATTTTGAGCCCCGAATGAACTGTTATTATCACTGAACTTCAAACCTCTCATTGTGGCTACAGATGATTGCAGCTGCTAATGCAGCGCATGTTACAGTAGTAGTTTTCAGTTAGCTGGTTTAAGGTTAAAGTATCATATTTAAAAAGACTTATTTATGATCAGCTGGAAGCAAGTTATGGCCATACGACTTTGATCTGTTTTCTAGAGTGGCCTGCAGAAATCTGGACTCCTAACAATCCATTTTCTCAACAATTTCTAAAAACAAGCAGCTTTTAAAATCTGGTTTCTCTGCCATAGACTCTGAGGGTTTTGAAACTCTTTCAGTTGGAGGTGGGCCATCATTTGTTGGAAGCAGGCCCTGGTTCTTTGTCTCTAACCTCAGATGAAATTCTTTAAGCCCCTTAACTAAATCTTTCTCTCACATGAAGAATTTAGTGTCGGGTTTCTGCAAGTGAGCAAGCTTCGCACTTGAAGTGAGAAAAAGGACCGTTCCTTCTCTCTTTAAGCCCCGCTGCAGAGCCTCCGAGGCCAGCCAGGTGAACGTGGCATGCATCCATCACCCTGCCCCGCCTCTCTCTGCTGGGCTGGTGCGGATCATGCCCATCCAGATCCTTCTGATTTACCTTCTTAATTTTGTGTACTGTGTATCCTTTTAAAATGTCTGGCAAAGTCTTAAGCTACTATCAAATATAAGCATTCAATGTGGGTGACCATTAGTCCCTCCTTGCTTACCATGTGTAATTTAACAGAAATATCGATGAATACTTTTTTTTTTTTTTTTTAGGAAGTTTATTACTTCAGTTCTGGCTATCTTTAGCTTTTCTTATTTCAGTGTTAGCTCTCTATCCTAGGCAGGTACTTAAAAGATTAGGCCAAGATATTGTGGGATTTTAATGCCAACTATGCTTAAACCTTGTAAATCTAGTTTCTTATTGAGATGACCACTTTCTTAAGATGAAAGCTGTTACCACAAAGCTTGTTTAAAACAAAAAAAAACAATTTATGGGCTGGGTGTGGTAGCTCATGCCTGTAATCCTAGCACTCTGGGAGGCCGAGACAAGAGGATCGTTTAAGCTCAGGAGTTTGAGACCAGCCTGAGCAAAAGTGAGACCGCATCTCTACTAAAAATAGAAAAATTAGCCAGGTGTGGTGGTGCATGCCTGTAGTCCCAGCTACTCAGGAGGCTGAGGCAGGAGGATTGCTTGAGCCTAGGAGTTGGAGCTTGCAGTGAGCTATGATGATGCCACAGCACTCTAGCTGGGTGAAAGAGCAAGACTCTGTCTCAAAAAAAAAAAAAAAAATTACGCACATTGGTTCATGCATGACAATGATTTTAGTATGAAAGAACCAGAATGAAAACTTACTTGATGCAAACTATGAAATGTGCTACTTGAGAAAGTAACTGAGGAAGCCCTGCCTGTTTTTCACCAGGGGAACATAAAGAGCCTGAGAGTATGAAAGTGGCTTATTAAAATGTGTAAGAAACAATTAATTATCTGATGGTTCTTAAATTTCAGCTTCTCTTTTCACTAGTTGCATCTACACACGATTGTGTTTGCTGTTGGACGTTGGAATGCAGCTGTGGTGCTGGGATTTTCATGGTCTGGTTGACTTTTCACAGGGTTACTTCCTCCAAATGCTGCAGCTCGCCTTGTTACGTTTGGTAGGCAGCCATGCTGCATTGTTCAGCCCAGAGCAGGGGATGTATTTATTTTTTATTTTACGTTATTTCAGCTGTTTTCACTTTTTTCTTTATTGTCTTCTTGCCTCCTACAGAGTCCTTTTTCAGGCTGTGCTGGGGGAAGGGGGTACACTCAGTTATGAACTCTCTAGCACAAAAGGGGCGGAAAGCTGCTATCCCCTTTCTCAGCAGTTCACATAGCTTCTTAGCCACGTCACTTTAACCCACTATGGGTCTGAAACCACGTTAGGTATGTGTGGGAGCTGGTTCTGTGCTAAAATATATAAAATAATTTCGAAGTTTTTTGTGGCTCATTAACATAGCCTGTTGGCCTAAGTGAGTTATGTGCTTATTTTTTTAAAAACCTTTTTTAAAAAATAAATCGGTATTTGAGGAAGAATTCGAGTCTGTACTTTAACAACCCATAGTTTTCTGAGTTAAAGGTTATATTAAAAACAATTCTGTCACATTTGAGAATTTTTATTTCTGGTTTTCTTTTATATGAATTTTAGAGTATCTCTTATCATGCAAATCACTCAAGGAAACAGCAGACCAGATGATATTGTTATGCCAAAATTCTGACATTACCAGGGCTGTGGTCTTTTCTATTATCCATCTAGGGAAGCTCTAATATATTTGGGGAGTAGAAACATTAATGTATACCATATTCTTTCTCCTTACTAAAACTCCCTGTCTATAAATAGGTAAGTATTATATTCATTAATAAGACAGCAACTCTGTATGCTCAGAGTTGATGAGCCCATTAGTGTAATTACTTGAAGCAGATATAAAGATTCATTTTGCATAATTAAAGATGACTTGTAAAGGAACAGCAGTGTTTAAGGCATCCTTCTCATTGATTTCACAGGATTACCTTGACTGTATCAGGGACCAAACAAAACTTCCCCTGGGGACTGAAGAAAGATTAGCCCTTTTTGGAAACATACAGGATATCTACCACTTCAACAGGTAAGTGAATATTCAAAAGATTGGGCCAGGTGCGGTGGCTCATGCCTGTAATCTCAGTGCTTTGGGAGGCCAAGGTGAGAGGATCGCTTGAGGCCAGGAGTTAGAGACAAGCCTGGGCAACATAGCAAGACCTAATCTTTACAAAAAAGTTAAAAATGATCTGGGCATGCTGGTGTGCACCTGCTACTCGGGAGGCCGAGGTGAAAGATCACTTGAGCCCACGAGTTTGAGGTTGCAGTGAGCTACGATCGGGCCACTGCACTCCAGGATAGGTGACAGAGTGAGACCCTGTCTCTTAAAAGTTCACAAGATTATTCTCACATAGAACATAATGAATTTTTCCCAAATGAATACAGACTAAGAAAACATTATCTGTTATCCCTGATCCAGCTTCATAAATTTTGTGGGCTATCGTGCCATGACGTTTTCTACCTAGAAGCATCCTTATTTTCTTAGGAGTCTCACAATTATTCAATATTCTCTCCCTCTCCATCCTCCTGGCTCAGAGGAAAGACCTATTTACCCTGGCAAGGCAATGACATCTTTCTTCCACAACATGACAGGAACAGGACATCCAAAAATACATGCTTCCTTAGCCTCCAGCAGCCCCAGCTACACCAAATTTTCTATACGTTTTCCTCTGCCTGGGAGGTGGGCTGGACATGGTAACATACAACAAACACTTTGTCATAACATATATTAATGTTATTAATAATTTTAAAAAATAATTCAAACAGTAATTATCCACTGTGGCAGCGGCTCTAGGCTAGGAAATTACAACAGCAAACACGACAGGGAACTGAAAGGCCTGGGAGCGAGTACATAAGTTATTATATGGATGCTTCTCGGAAGCCAAGTTAGTAGGAGGGCTAAGAGCACAGACGCTGGTGTCAGCATATATGGGTTTGCATCCTAGCTAAGCCTCGGGTGAGTCCCTAAAAGGAATGAAATAATTAACTCACGTCAAGTCTGCTCAAATCCCACTTTTCCACTGAGCCTCCCCAGGTACCACACACACCCCTTTCCCCCATTCTTTCTTTTCCTCGTGCCACTTGTCCATTTCTGACATGCTCTGTGATTGACTTTTCTATTGTGTCTATTGTTCCTTTGCTCCCCACCCCACTCACGGAACTCTGTGCGTGGGCAGGGAGCCGTTCTGTGACTGCTCCGTGTGTGGCCCGTAGGAGGCATTCATGCTTTTGCTGAATGAAAAAATGGAAATAATAGTAAAATCCCCGGCATATCGTTATTGTGAAGTTTCAGTGAGCTGATACACGTGAAGTGCCAGCTAAGCGCCAGCACAGGGTAGGCACCAAAATGTTAACCAGTGGTGGTCTTAATTTTATTAGCGTGAAATCCCGTTATAAAATTCTCCAATGCCCTGTCGTTTTGTGACTCAGCTGTTATGCAGTCTAAATCCTACCCCTCTTGGCTTACTAAAGTTGGTCAGTGTGAGCTCCTGAGGGCAGGATCCACGTCTCCTTTGCCACCCTCGAATCCCTAAGACCCAGTGCAGCCTGGCCTCTGGGAGACATGTTGAGTCGAATCAATTCATCGCTTCATTGTGACAGCCTAGGATGTAGGAAACGCCAGTGTTACAACAGGATTTTTCTTTCGTTTCACTCAGTAGATTTTGAAAAATGGTTTGTGTATTCTGAATCAGTGTCTCTCCACCTGGGCTACACACTGGGATCACCTGGGAAGCTTTTTAAAAAAAAATGATGGCTAGAGCCTATCTCCAGAAATTCTGATCCTCAGGTGTTTGTCTTGTGCAGCCATGGTTGAGAAACAGTCTAGGTAAAATCAACACCAGAATGAGAAAATGGAGAAAGGCATAAAAACTGGAGTAGAGAATCCGGATATATTATACGTGTTCATTAGCAACGTGTTGGTGTTAGAGCAGGCCCCCATTTAGCAGCTGCTGATGACAAAATCCCGTGAGCCACTGCATGGCTTCTCCTTCCAGAGCCCTCTAATGGCCCTGCAACCCAGAAAGAGGCAAGAGGGCTGGATGCTGGGAGGCCCCTGGCCAGGTCTTTTGTGGTTTGGCTGAAAGTTGCTGGTGATTGTATTTATAGAGTGCTTACTCACGCCAGAGGCCATGGAGCTTTAGATGCATTAGCACTTCATATGCATCATACGGGCCTCTCTGACTCCAAACCCCGGGCATGGAGCCATGTGCCCTCCTGCCAGGGTGGAGCCCTGCTTTTCAGGTTCATGAAGTTGCAGCTTACTCCAGGAGGGGTTTTTTACTCCCTGGGGTTTAAATCTTTATGTGTCATCTTATTTAAACAAAGATTAGAAAGAGTTTGCAAGGGACCTTTGCAGTGCAGCCTGGTCTGCGGAAGATAGATGACTGAGAAGACCTTTGCATTCCTGAATCGATTCTCTATTCTTTTCTATTGCTGTTCATTGAACCTGAAAGTCAGACATGCTTAAAATAACCTGAATCAGAGTGAGTGAGTACCCTGATGATATGCGAGGCGTCGATATAATGACACAATTACAAGTGATTGTGTTCATGCCTGTCCCTTGTGTCGATCACAATTGTGTATTCCCTGTAAATGCATTATCTCGTTTAATCCTCTTAACAGTGCTGTGAAGTAGATACGATGCAATTATATATGTGTGTATTTTATAGACCAGGAATCAATCTTACAGAATCGAAAGTCCTTTGTGCAGGACATAGAGCTAGAAATCCAATCCAGTCCACTTTGAATACCTGGTTTTGTTAAATCTCTAATACCATCCAGTTTTCAAGACTATCTTCTTGTTTTACAGTTGAATTGTCTATACTGTTTTGTCCTTGTCCATTTTTATTTCCTTTCTCTTAAACCTAGAATCTAAATTTGGAGCTCAGGTGTATTTGTTGTTATGTTTGGCTAAGCAAGGGTATTGATGTGACTTTTTATGTCAATGCTGCTTATGAATCCTTTATTACATACCTTACATGAATTGATTTCAAAGATACGGCTATCTGGCAAATCTATGGTTGGGGCTTGAAAACATAGTTTTTAAAGTTTCTATTAGTCCAGGACCAAGTTTTTCCACATGATATAATAATATTGTGGCCAACTAGGCAAGACTTAAATTTCTAAAATTAAAGAGGGCAGTAAGAAATGGCTTTATGTTGGCCTGAAAAATTCAGCTGACTAGATTTCTTTTTTCAGCAAACATTTCCAAAATACAAAAAAGCATAGAATAACATGTTAAATACCCATGAACCACTTCCAACTCTGTCAAAAGCCTTTCTTTGTACCATATTTGCTTTAAAAATTTTTTGAATCTTAAAAATATTATACATAATATTGAAGCCATTTGTAAACCGTTTCTCAATCACGTTCTGCTCTATGAGAATGATGTACTGGTGTGCTGGTAAACCAGGTCTCCGGCACAGGGACAGGGAAGGGGGAATCTGGAATTAATGGTGGCTGCCAGTTTCTGTGGTGTAAATACTCCCATCACAGCAGATTTCAAGGTTCTAAGACAACATTACTGAACTTGGGATTAAGAAGAGATTGCAGAATGGCTCTGGTTTAGTACACCACGATATGGCAACTGCTGTCTAAGACTTGGTGTTTCATTCCCAAGCATGGTTTTGTTGCCATGACTGTATATGGAAGTATTTACTTAAAACATGTAACATGCTTTCACTTATTTCAAACATGGCATAAATGGTGTCAGATTTCTTTCACTCAACATCGTTTTTGAGATTTATAGCTCTAGTTCGTGTAACTGCTATGCCATATCCATTGGGGAGCGTCTCTCGTTGGCCACTCAGATTTTTGTTGTGATTTCCTGACTCACATCCATTGCCTATTTTTCTGTCAGGATGTTTCTTTTTCTTATTGTTACATAGGAGTTCTTGATGAATTCTGGCTGGTGATCTTTGTGGATTATCTGAGTTGCACGTATCTCCTAGTATGGGACATATCTTTTAGTTTTAATTATTATTTCTTTGAGAAGAAGTTTGAGTTTGACTACACTAAATGCACTTTTTATAGTATATAGATTTTGTGTTTTAAAAATGTTCTCCTAATCTCAGATCATAAATATGCTTTTTTTTTTTTTCCAAAAGTCTTAAAATGTTGCCTTTCACGTTTGTCCTTTATCTACCTAACATTGATGCAGGTGTGGTATACAGTAGGAGATCCAAATTCTTATTTTCATATGGCTAGCCAGTGGTCACACCACCACTGATTGAAAAGTTCATCCTCTCCGTACTGATTTGTAGTTCCACGTTCCTCGCATATCACATTTACACAGATGTGTGGGTCTATTTCTTGTCTCTTTGTTGTCTTTCATTGGTTATTTTTCCATCCTTCCTCTATACTACACTGTCTTGGTTTTTATAGGATCATGTTGCTCTTCTTCAACACCGGCTTAGCTTTTCTCGACTCTGCATTGTCAAATGACTTTTTTTTTAATTGGTTAAGTTCCTTGAAGCACTCTGTTGGGATTTTTATTGGAATTGCAATAAATTTATAGATTTTATTAGAATTGACATGTTTACAATACTGTCATCCATAAATATGTATCTCTTCAATAAAACATTTTTAAATGTCCTCTAATAATGTTTTATAATTTCTCCATTACATTCATACGTATAACTTTTAAAATGTTACTCCTAGATACCTTATAGCTTTTGATGTTATTTTGACTAGAACTTTTTTTTTACTGTTTTTTTTTTAATTAGCTATTATTCTCATCTAGGAATGCTTTTGATTTTTTATGTTTTATCAAACTAACTTTCTAAGCTTTTCCACTAGTTCTAATAGTGGTGTACAAATTCTCTTGGATTTCTATGTAGGCAATGATATTGTCTGTAAATGAGAATTTTTTTTATCTTCTTTTACAGTTCTTCTACCCTTTGTCTTTTTATTGTCTTATTACTTCGGTTAAGTCTTCGTATACAATATTGTTTCGATGTTGGCATCCTTATCTTCTTTCCAACATTAACAGAAATGTTTTGCCATTAAGTATGACGTTTGCTGGGATTTATATAAATACTTGTTACCATTTTGCTAAGATTTTGTTGTGAATATTATGAATATTGAATTTTATTTTTGATAGCCAAATATTTCTTTCTCTTATAATCTTTATGATAGCCTTGAAATTTAAGTCTCTGGTTTCGTGTCTGGAATAAATCTCCAAATAATCAAGAAAAACTGGGTTAGTTGATTTGAACCAGCCCCCTAAAATCCCAAAATGTTTTTTTTTTTTTTTACTGCCAACAAAAGAAGAAATGCCAACTTTTTAAAAATAAAGTATTCCTCTCTTGGAATAGAGAAAAGTTACCTAAACTGCAAGTTGAATATTTCTTTAAGAATGAAGAGTGAGAAAATAAACACCATTCCTCCATATCGAATGTCTGCTTTTAAATTGTTTTTTAGCAGATTAAAATCATCCAAGCTCTCTCCCTTCCTCAAAATATCAGAGTAAAAATTTCCTTTTTCCTTCAATTCTTTTGTTTATTCCGTATACCTGTGTTGAGTCATTACTATGTATGAGACACTGAACAAGGTCTAATGGCATAAAGATGAATGACACCATATACAACGGAAGCAATAAGTCATATAATCAAGGAAGGATCAGAATGCTTTGAGAATGCTCAGGAATGTGTTAATTTTGTCTAAAGGACTAGAGAAAGCTTTGTCTGAAAACAAAACAAATTCTTTGGGCCATGCTTTCTTTTCCCCTTGAAATGTGAGTGAATCACGGCATACCTACAGCAACAAGGCAAAGGAAGGTGGAACGGTTTTCTTTTTTAGTGCATTTTTATACCACCAAAATGTCTGACTTATGCATAATGCAAGAAATATTTTTACCCACAGATTTTTTTCAAGTGGACTTTTCCAGGCCAGTGCTAACGTATTAGTGAAATTAACGGAGCATTTTCTGTTCCCACATGCACATGTGTCTCTGTGGATGCAGCTGACCTAGTTAGAAAGTGAGAAAGGGAAGTGCTGCCTGGAGTCTGCTGTCAGCTGGAAGAGGAGAGGCCCATCCCTGAATCTCTCACCCTGTAAAGCAAGAGAATATTCAAGGTCATAATACAGTTCCTGCTGTCAAGTTCACGTCAGTGGTCAGGAACTTTTCACACGGACTATGTTCTGTAAGAGAAGTGTCTCCTCTAATCGCCCACCCAAACCAGGGACCTGAGCTCAAGTAGGAAATTTCATAATTTTTTTCATAGTTCTACTCAAAGAAAGGAAGAAATATTTAAAATAGTTACTCAAGGAAAAGAGAAAATACCCAAATCCTGAAGGCAAGATGACTCTAATCTACTTTTAGCTTTGAGTGCAAAACACAATCATGGGTTGTTTCTTCCTGGTGTACACATGCAGGTGCATGTTGTCACACCGATGCACTGAGAAGTCTGTAGTCTCCACCCTGTTGGGTGGGCACTTTAGAAGGACGGTCCCATTTCTGGTATTTACAGAGTATTCTCAGTGGCTGATGCAGTGTGTTCCAGGTGCTCACCGTGCTCCCATGGTACTTCACTTTTGTAGCTGGTGGTCTTCCTACACCCGCCACATTCTGCTCACCAAACTCTAGCCACAATGGCTTCCTTTGTATACTTCACACAAGCACACACCAACCTCATTCTGTCCTGGACTTGCAACCCCATTTCTTCAGGGACATTCTCTTCCAAGGCTTCCTGCACTCAAATATCACCTCCTCAGAGAACCTTCCCTGACTGTCTCACCCTTTCCCCTCCCCCACCTCAGGTGCTGTCACCCTGCCCTCTCGATTTCCTTCATATCACGTAGTACAAGGTGATATTATGTTGTCTTTTCACTCACTTGTTAACACTTGTTGCCCATGGTCAGAACATAAATGCACGGGACAGAGCCTTTGTCTGTCGTCTTTACTCCTATAACCTCACTGCCTTTAACCATGCCTGACATGGAAGTCGTTCAGCAATCGCTTGTGGAAGGGCAAGCAGACAAGGTGGGCAGGACAGCTTCACTGGGATGATAGCCCTAATGGCAAGAGCATGAGAGGAATCCCATCGTTCTCTTCACTGTTCCCATTTTTTACTATGTTAATCCCATTTTAGAAAGCGGTTGCAAAGGAAAGTCAACCAGGTAACTCAAACAAGGCCTCCCAGGTGGGCAGGACCATGTTGAAGATGCTGTGGTACGAGTCTGGCCCTCAGCTTTCTTGAGCCAATCAGGAAACAAATCTCTCAATAGATGTGTTTCTAATAGAGTGAAGGGCAGGGATTCGAGAGCCCTGATTCTAACCACGGCTGTGGCCATTAATTATTATCTGCATGGCCTAATGTAAGCTACCTCCTTTTATGAGCCATAGATTCATCACCTTAAAATTAGGGGTTGGAACGGAAGGTGTCTGGGTTCCCTCCCAGCTCTGTTGCTCTTGAGCAATGAATGCCAGTCATTCATTTACAGGTGAGATACACCTGGAGCCTGGGTGGGTCCCTCAAGACACTTCCATCTACCAGAAAGTCTACTCTAGAGATGAAAGTAAAGCTTGGAGGGAGCACGATGAGCATAATTTTAGAAGACAAGGAGTTAAATATTGTCAAGGAGTATTTCTATTAAGCTATGAGAAATAACATGATGGAGTCTGCTCAAAAACTTTTCTGCTCAGAAAGAGGATTTATGTTGAAAGACCCAGATGTAATACCTACATGCAGAGCCCTCATCCTCCAGTAATGGAACACACTGGCTCAAAAATGTTATTTCTTTGGCTGTTCTTTTTCTTAGACTTTTTTCTCTTACCTTATCCAGTATTCAGGTCACAATTGAATCACACCTATCTTTCTGTAAAAGATAATGACACAAATATCAGAACTATATTTTCCAAACTAAAAATAACCTTACAGAGGGGATGTTTTTATAAGAATACTGGGAAGGATGTTTGAAATTGGGACTGTTTTAAAAGGTCCTTTCAACATGCAAGATAGACCAATAGATTTTAGAGTAACTGTGTAGTACATTGATGTAGTTTCAGACACCAACAAGTCTTTAACACAGTACCATTTGCCGAATTTCAGTGTATTGTCAAAGAAGGATGTCCATGAGTATCTGAAAAGACTGTTAAAACACTCTCCCTTTTCAGTGCCATAGCCTGTATACTTCAACCAGAGCAACAGATCATAGCACATTGGGTGCAGCAGCAGGCTCAGAGAATACATTTAGAGATTAGAGAGTTACAAAAATGTAAAACAATCCTCATCCTGTTGCTATATTCTTGTTTTATAAAACGTAATTATTTTTCACAAAATGTTATTAACATGTATTGGATTTATTAAGTTGATAATTTTTTAATTATTTAGTTTTAACTTCTAATACAGGTAATCTAGATAGATATAATCTACATAAAGAACTTTTAAGGGTGTGAACAGGTCCTGACACCCAGAAGTTTGAGAACCTCTGCCCGGGAGTGAGGAGCATCACTCGATAAACCCCATCCCCGCCCGGAGTTTATGATGAGCACGGTGGTGGCTCACTGTCAAATGTGAAAGAACAAATGAAGATCCCCAGACTATGAAGCGAGGCTCTAACATGAATGACAGAAGCCAAAATGGTCGAGCAGGGAAAGGGAGCTCAGCAGGAAACAAGGAACATGGGAGAAAAGTGCAAAATCATCGTCATCCTATTTCTGAAGAGAAGATTTTACACTCATGACATAAGAACAGAAACAAAAGCAAGAAATGTCCAAAAAGCATGTTTTTTAAAAACTTTGAAATAAAAAATGTGATGGTAGAAATGAAAAAATTTAATAAAAGGGATAAAGAAAAAGTTGAAGTCTCCCAAAAAACAGGGCGGCCAACGAGAAGACGGAAAACAAGGAAGAATGAGGAAAATGGGAGTATCGGACGCAGACATCCACACGGTGACTAAGAGGAGCTGTGACAGAGGAGAGGAGAAAAGACGTAACTCAGGAACAAAGATCCTTGCGTGTTTTGGTCTGGGATCTCTTGCGTGCTTAAAAATGACTGAGGACCCAAAGAGCAGCCATTGCAGTGCATTGAGCTCCATAGAGACGGCACCAGGCAAGTAGAGCCCGACGGGCCCTGGGTGACTCTGGGCCTCGCTGAGGAACAATAACTGAACGCGGGCAAAGGAGGTCCTGGTAATCCTAGAGGCAAAATGTCATACTCCGTTTTTGTGCAAACTAGTCAGGAGGAGCACAAGAGGAAGCACCCAGATGCTTCCGTCAACTTCTCAGAGATTTCTAAGCAGTGCTCAGAGAGGTGAAGACTGTGTCTGCTAAAGAGAAAGGAAAATTTGAGGACACGGCAAAGGCTGACACGGCCTGTTAAGAAAGGGAAATGAAAACCTATGTCCCTCCTAAAGGGGAAACAGAAAGCAAGTTCAAGGATCCCAATGCACCCAAGAGGCCTCCTTTGGTCCTCTCTTGTTCTATTCTGAGCATCACCCAAAAATGCAAGGAGAACACCCCGGCCCGTGCGTTGGTGATGTTGCAAAGGAACCGGGAGAAGTGGGGTGACACTGCTGCGGTGACGAGAAGGCTGTGAAGCTGAAGGAAGCTGCAGAAGGGATGTCGCTGCACACCGAGCTACAGGAAAGCCTGACACAGCAAAAAAGGGAGTCGTGGAGGCTGAAAAACAGCAAGACGAGGAAGGGGAGGAAGATGAAGAGGCGGAGGACGCTGAAGAAGATAATGGTGTAAATTGGTTCTAGTGCAGTGTTTTTCTTCTCTATAAAGCATTTGACCCTCCTGTACACAACTCCTTTTAAAGAAAATGAAATGTAAGGCTGTGTAAGATTTGTTTTTAAACTGTACAGTGTCTTTTTTTTGTATAGTTAACACACCGAACATGTCTTTTGATAGCCCTGTCCTGGTGGTGATTTCAATAGCCGATAACCTTGCCTGGCACAGTGCGGGGGTTGTAAATTGGCTTGGAAATGTAAAGCAGGTTCTTGTTGCTGCACAGCACAAATTAGTTATATATGGGGATGGTAGTTTCTTCATTATCTTCAGTTGTCTCTGATGCGGCTTATACAAAATAATTGTTCTGTTAACCGAATACCACTCTAATTGCAAAAGCAAAAAAGTTGCAGCTGTTTTATTGACATCTTGAATGCTTCTAAGTAAATACAATTAAAAAAAAAATAAAAACCTACATATTTCTAGAAAAATAATTTCACTACTTTTGTCATTACGTTTGTTTTGGAATTGTCTTACATTTTTACAGATCTCTTTACTGTCTGACTTGCCAGAAGACAGCTGAATTCTCATATCTGCTTTTACTTTCCATCTGTTGTGATATCACACATCATGTAGCCTCTGGAAAAGTTCACTCTACTCACAGGAGAATGAAAGTAAAAAATCCAATAATGTCTGAGTATTTTTATGAAACAGCGACATCAAGGACCTCTTGAAGGGGTCTCAGGAACTCTAGGGGTCACTGAACCACACTTGGAAAACCACTGCTCAAGATCATTTCCCAAATTTTCAGATTGGCTCAGCGCATGAAAAAAGACCCACCCCAAAGCCTACCATCACAAAATTTCATAATTCTGTTAACAAAGAGAAAACAGTTTCCAGAATTTAACAACAACAAAAAAAGTCACATGGAACCTAGACCAGGGATCAGAATGATACTGGACTCCCAATAGCAGCATTGGAATTTTTAAGGCAACAGATAGTTCCCTAAATACTCGGAGAAAATGACTTTCAATCAAGAATTCTACAGCCACAGCATTATCAGCCAAATGTGAAGGGAGAATATTTTGAAACGGGAAGTGCCTCAGAAAAGTTGCCTCCAATTACCCTTGCTCAGAGAGCTACTAGTGGATGCTGTAATCTCCCAAAGGAGGGAATACCTCAGAAATGTTAGCTAAGAAGCAAGGCATCCAGCACAGGAGATTGGCGAAACCATCATCAGGAAGGTGTTGAAGAGAGAACCCAGCAGTCCTAAAGAGCACCCCAGGCTGGCACAGAGGATGGAGGTCACCAAGAAAGACATGTATCCAATAGGTTACCTGGTGTTTGAACACAATGAGACAAGATCCGTACTTCTGGCATACAGTTTGAGTATATGTTAGCGGTATATGCTTTGAAAACAAAGCAAAAAAAGAGACAATTGTAACTGCAGGGAAAACACAGTTCTACAGGAAAGGAAAAAAAATCCATGGTATACTCCAAAACTTAAATAGGAATAATATTTACATAGTTTTAAAGATGTAAGTTCTGACATCTTAATCAAATTGCATAATAGAACTATTTGAGAAGATGGCAGGAAGGGAAGGTTAAAGAAATTAAGCAGTAAATAATGTGTTATTTTTCAGTTCTAGATATTGTCAGCGTGCTTAGAAACATGGATCTGTTTACAGCAGAAACAGCTAAAAAGTCAAAAATGCTTCTGGGCATGCCAGTCAAGAATGACAAACAGAAAGCAAGAAACTTTCTTGTAGGACTATTTAACTTTTTATTAGATATGTAATATATAGGTAATTAAAATAAACACTTAACATATTAAAATATATATTAATACAACTTATATGGAATGCAATTAAGAAATGTGTTAACACTTATACTGAGAATGTCCTTTGACCTGTCAGTTACAGAGTTACATCCAATGGTGGGAGATTAGTTAAATTAATTATGGTTATCTACACAATGAAATATTATGCTGTTACTTAAAATAATGATACTGCCATTAAAAAAATATAGATTTACATTTGTTTTTTGTTTGTTTTGAGACGGTGTCTCACTCTGTTGCCCAGGCTAGAGTGCAGTGGCATCATCATAACTCACTGCAACCTCAAATGCCTGGGCTTCAGTGATCCTCCTGCCTCATCCTCCCAAGTAGCTGGGACTACAGGTGTGTGCCACCATGCTCAGCTAATTTAATTTTTGTAGAGATGAGGTCTCACTATGTTTCTCAGGCTGGTCTCACACACCTGGCATCAAGCAATCCTCCCACCTTGGCCTCCCAAAGTACCAGGATTACAGGCATGAGACACCATGCCCAGCCTAGATTTACATTTGAAGAAATATATTTTCTTCCCTCGCATATCATCCTTTAAAGCACTATCTCTGTTTATAATTTTATATTTGTTAGTGTGATTTTTCATTGAATTTTCTGACTTTTCCAGTGGATTGGGATCCATAAGACCATATCTCATTTTGCTAACTGATATGTTCTTAATACTTTGCACTGTACCTGGTACCTAGGCACTATTTGACAAATGGATTAGTGTGCATGAGCATTTGTGCAGACAATAACAAACGTCTAGAAAACTTATATGTTAGGCAAAGCTTATCTCTGGTGGGAGAGTTACAGGTCCAACCTGTGTATAAATTCCTGCTCCACCTGGAGCAAGTCCCTATCTTAGCCTTGGATACAATGGCAGTAGGTCCTCATCCAATCGTATGATTTCTTGTAAATGCTACAGAAATGTTTAAACTTTTAAGTTATATAAAATATCTTCAACCAGGAAACTACAATCTAATACTTCCTATTATTTTTTTTTACTAGTGAACTTCTGCAAGATTTGGAAAACTGTGAAAATGATCCTGTGGCCATAGCAGAATGTTTTGTGTCCAAGGTAAGCAGGGTTCATTAATCTGGGCCAACCAAGACAGATACAGAGTACGGATTGCTTTTATTTTAAAGTTAGAACGACTGGTTTGTTCCATATTGGATGAAGGTAGCCACTAATCTCTCTGTTTTTTTATTTGGTTTTTTCAACAACAAGGAAAAAAAGACACTATTACTGGGGAGAAGGAGATGCTGATATAGCAGCTCTCCTACATCTTGTATGGTAACTGAATAATGTTACTCTTTCCTAGGAAAAATTAAGCTTGGGAGAGGAAAGTCCAGAGTAGAAGAATGGTAGAAAAATGAATACATATAAAATGCCACTAAGCTAGTTGTAAAATTCCAGTAGAATCTGGATATTTTTATATATAACATATGTGGCACTCACCTGGTCTCTATGATTATCTTTTGGGGGATAAAGAGAAGCAGAATTATTATCCTACGTGTTAAAAACTCAGTCCATTTTCCTATAATTTTCTTAAGCCACATTGATGGTTTAGAGAAGTACAAGGAAAGGATTTGACTTTTAAAACTTAAACAATAGTGAGCTCACGCTCTGCACACAAATAGCAGATGGAGTTCGGAAACATACCAGGAGAGCCTTTCCTGCATTACTTTCTCAACGTGCTACCTAGCATATATAGCATCCTATCTTGTTTAAATTCTCCTAGAAATTCAACAGCTTTTGTTTGGAAAACCTCTAAAAGAAGTTGTTTTGCAGCAAACCATCATATGGTTTCTGTAGTCATATTAATAGTTTAAAATGTACAAAGGTTTAAGCAAAGTTCATGACGATGCTTTGGGACCAACCGAGAATTAGCACCTCATTTAGAGCCCCAGAGTCCAATGTGACCTGGGAGGTGTCATCTCAGTCTGACCTGGCTTCGGACTGTTCCACAGGGTCATTTCTGACAGCTGCAGCTCCATCTGGGTGGCTGTGAATCCAAACATAACACCCTGGGTTTTATTGACATGAAGTTCCTTAACGGCAATCAGTGGGCTTATATATAAAACTCTCCTGACTGTGTGTGTTCACATGTAAAATGTTTGTGCACACATGCTTACACATACAGTCCTTCTCACAAGTTGCCTGTGTCATAATTGGGCAGGAATTTGCAAAAAGAGAAGGAAAATGAAAGAAGGAGAAATGGGTAAAAAGATACACCAAGCATATCAAAGAAGATATGTTAAAATAATCACAGCACATAAACAACATAAAAGCTTTCGGAAACGCTTGGGCTTTTACTGGTAACTGTAATCACAAGTTGATTAAAGATGTTCCAGCATATGCTTAGCTCTCACTTAATTATTCACATAAAAGTTTGCTTATGTGCCATGTTGCCAGCTCCCAAATCTTATTTCTCATTGTAATATTGCCAAGTTTAATTAGAAGACCGACTTCAGCTCTCCACACGTTCACGTGGAAGCAGGGAATTGTGAGAGCGCTCTTGATTCTGGCATAACCGGCTTTTCACTCGGCACCCTGAAATTTAGAAGATGTTACTTTTTCTGAAGCACAACCAGCCGCTCAGTGCTGGGGAGGAATGGAAAATTGCTTTAATTGGGAGGCCGTTAATGAAAGAGATGAAGCCGGCGGTTGACTTCTGCTTTTATCTGAACCGCTGGGGCTTACCCAGATTCGTCTTTGACCTTGCCCGCGTCTGTGGTGTGTATGGGTTACAGAAGTCCTTGCCGACAGCAGAATACAGCTTTTTACTTGATGGCTCACAGAAGAAGAATAAGGAGCTAGCAGTTCTCTCGCTAGACGGAAATTAAAGTTCTCTACCTGGCAGGCTCAGCCTTCTTCCGGTGAACATTTGTCCACCCTTAGGACTCTGGGAACACCAGGAACAGCTCGCTTTGCTTTGCTGGCTTCACCTCCACCCTCACGTCCATCCCTCATCTTGACTCACCCAGCAGGGCTGACCCTGGGCAACGTTTAGGAGAGAGACGGGATTTGTCTTCAGAGCCTCAACCTCCCCTTAGCTGCCTCTCCCCGGCTGCTCGGCCCTCTGCCTGCGGCTGCCTTTCGCCTTTCAGGGCCCAGCAAGTGAGCACGCATGCACACACCCCACCAACTTATTGAAATTACCCTCCATTAGGATTTGGGATTGCTGAGCTAAAAAAAAAAAAAAAAGAGGAAAAGGAAAGAAATTACCCTCGAGAAAGTGCTGATATTGGATCTTCCATATTATTAGAGTGAATGCAAGTGAAGGTCACCTTGCCCAGGTGCTGTTTACTTATTAAGCCTTTCCCATAGTGTCCAATGAAAACTCCTCAGGAATCAAAGAGGGGAGAGAGTGACCGTGTGGCAGAAGAAGCCTGAAGTCAGACATGTTGCTTTACTCTGGCTATCTAGTCAATAAGTGACTGCGAGCCCTATGTGCTCAGTCACTGAGCCCTGGCTATATTTTGGCACTTTCATAATTGTCTCATTTCTACATCATTTCTAATTACCATTTGAAAGAGTTGAATAATTAGAAGGAGATACCTATTTTTTGTATAATTTCCTATGTTTCTATAACATATTCTCCTAAATACTTCTGAAAAGGATTTGGCATGACATATTTAATAACTAAGAGCATTTAAGGATTTAACTGGGGGCTGTTGATTTGGGGGCAAAACCATTGTTCATAAGGTCCGCAGAGCTTCTCAAACCTGCGTTTGATACTATATGAAGGATAAATAGCTGATTGAAATCAAAAACCTCTCATTTAAGATAGGAATAGAGCCATGATGTCAGAAAATGCACAGAAATTCAATTGTGCAGAAAGAAGTTTTGAGGCCTTATTATGGCTGTGTGTGCGTAGGTCACCTGTGCGATGCAATTTAAACACATTTTCACTGAGGCCATTGTTTTTTGATTTGGCATTTCAGATGGCCTTGTGGGTCCCAAAATGTAAGCAAAGTCAGCCTGATAGTGTTCAATCCCAGGTTGAATACAGCAGGAGGCAGGAAAGAAGAAGGAAGAAACTCTGAGAAAGTGTGAACAAACCAGGGAAAAGGCTCCAGTCTTGATACTAACTTACTAGAAGACCTTGGGCAAGTCACTTTGCCTTTCTCATCCATGCAGCCAAGGCTGGCTTCAGGAGCCAACAGGGGAACTTCGTGCACAAAGGGGCCCAGGTGGAGCCTGTGGCAATCTAGGTGCTGGCCTGGTCTCCTAGGAGTGGGAATTGCCATGGGAAACTGCAGGCCTAGGGCTGGTGGGTCTTACACTTTTTCAGAAATCAAGATATTTATGTCTTTCAACTTTTAAAAGTTGGCAACTAATTTAGATATTTTTTAAAGTACTATACTTGAAATTTGGTACTAGCTTGAAATGTTTGCAAGGCCATAGGGAAACAGGCACCCTCACAACTGTGCTAAAACAAAATGGCATAGGCCCTATGGAATTTGGCTATATGTATCTAGCATCTGAATTTACCCTTTCGCCCACCAATCCTACTTTCAGAAATCTATTCCAAAGATATGCTGAAAAACATTCAATGAGTATGATGCTGTTCCTTATGGTATGGTAATATTTGTTACTGCAAAACACTAGAAACAGCCAAAACATTCCTAAAGCAAGAATCTGGTTGAATAAACCATAGTATATCCACATAATGGAGTACTGTGAAACAATGAAAGCAAATAAAGGATATTGCTACATACTACTTGAGGATAGGAGGAGCAGTGGAAAAAGGGTATATAGCACTGTGCTTCTCAACCTGTGGTCCCTGGACCTGCAGTATCAGCATCATTTGGGAACTTGTTAGAAATACAATTTCTCAGGCTCCCACGTTAGACCTGCTAAATCGGAAACTTTGGTGGTGGCACCCAGCAGTCTGTATTTTAACAAGCCCTCCAAGTAATACACAGGTTTGATACACAAGTTTGAGAATCACTGGTATAACAGGATTTTTTTCAGGGTACAGGGGGAATATACCTTTGGTTTTTTATTTATTTTTTATTATTATTTTTTTTAACAAAAACCTGTAAAACTAAAAATTGGTTACCAACAGGGGAATAGAGAGATTAGACTAGAATGGAAAAGAACATAGATTAGATTTCCTTTTTTTAATATTTACTTCATTTTTAAATTTTATTTTTTTAAAGGCAATGGTAGACTTCTTTGAATATGTATTTCTTTGTAGAGTTGACTTCAAAACCATGTTTTCATAATATTTTACATAATTAGACAACAAAACTAAGGTTTAAAAAGCATTCTCCATAAATTGAAAGCAAAATGAAACTGTATCCAGTTGGTGGCATAACCACACAAAAAGAATTCCAATTGATTTGAAAATATGGTTTGCACAAAATACAGCAAATGCATCTCTGGTTTAGTAATGATAGTATTTACAGTGGTGCTGCTGTTCTGAAATTATTGGCTGTGTTGTGGGATAAAGCAAAGAAATATATTAGTGTCATTTAGAACTGGAACCGAACCTATGTATTGGATACAATGAACACTGTTCAAGTGATGGGCACACTAACAGCCCCGACTTAAGCATTATAAGAGGTATTCATGTAATGAAAACATTTGTACCCCCTTAATATTTTGAAATTTAAAGAAACCTGGAACTGGTAGGAGAAAGAGAATAGACATAAGAATGTGACTAATTAAAAATGCTGTAGCCTGAATCTGAATTATAAGTATTAGTGTGAACTAAGGATATATTTTATCCTTTAAAAAACACCATATTCCGGCTGGGTGTGGTGGCTCAAGCCTGTAGTCCCAGCTACTCGGGAGGCTGAGGCAGAAGGATTGCTTGAGCCCAGGAGTTTGAGGTTGCTGTGAGCTAGGCTGACACCACGGCACTCACTCTAGCCCAGGCAACAAAGCGAGACTCTGTCTCAAAAAAAAAAAAAAAAAAAAACAAAAAACCATAATATTCCTAACTCTGCCCACTGAAATGTCCTAGAAATGGTTTACCGCATATCCAGAGCATCCCTGACACCCATACTGTGGTCTCCAAACACTATTTCCTGCCAAAGGGAATCGGGGCTCCATGAAGCATGGGTGTGGAGTAGAAAACACACACATAAGAAGGTCTGGAACGTCTTGTCACACCAGAAAACAAGGAAGCTACCAGTGACTGTAGATCAGGTCATGAATGCTCAAGAAGAGGGTCCTGCTAGCCAGTGATAGGATAATTTGAACTTCAGTAAAGACAATTAACTGAAAACAATCAAAACTCATTAAATATGTTTATATTCATGAATTTACAGTGATATTAAAAAACAATTGGTCACATTTGCAGGATGCTGGAGAAACAAGGTATATTTTTTGAAAATTAAAAGAAGGAATTAAGCATTGATCCTGCCTTTCCCATACAAACTACAGAGTAACTAATAGTTAATATAAGGAAGGTACTTTTTTTGGAAAACTTCTGACTATAAATGAAGAAAGAATAATAGAAACATCACACTTTTGTAACCCCTAATGAATTAACTACCAGTGGTGGTTGTCACAAAGAGCTACAAGCAGACATCATATGCTTCCTGTCGGAAGTACAACGCAACCTATGTTGTATTTGTGCCAAATTTTGGAACCTAAATCTGAGCAAGCCTCTCCTGAACCCCAAGGATTAGAACAGACAGGGCACATTAGAGGAAGCTGTAGAGATGTCTCAGTAACACTGAGACTGTGCAGGACAAACAATCTCATTTCTCCAGCAGCCAACTTGCAAGGGGAAAAAAGGTGAGAATTAAAGATTAAAGGAGACTAAAGAGATTAAACCAGTTGCTGTGTGTGAATTGTATATGTAAATCAAACAAGTAAATTATTTTTAAAAGGAAAGAATTAACAAAAATGAGCAGTAACTGGGGAACCTTCATGATATTATGGAATTATTTAAGTGCGATAATATATTGCGATGCTTCTTGTTTAGTCCTTATTTTAGAGATACATACTAAAATATTTGCAAGGAGCCAGGCGCAGTGGCTCACACCTGTAATCCTAGCACTCAGGGAGGCTGAGGCAGAAGGATCTCTTGAGCTCAGGAGTTCTAGACCAGCCTGAGCAAAGGTGAGACCCTATCTCTACTACAAAAAAAAAAAAAAGAAAGAAAGAAAAAGAAAAGAAAAATTAGTCGGGTGTGGTGGCATGTGCCTGTAGTCCCAGCAACTCAGGACGCTGAGGCAGAAGGATTGCTTGAGCCCAGGAGTTTCAGATCACAGTGAGCTATGATGATGCTAGTACACTAGCCGGAGCGACAGAGTGAGCCTCTGTATCAAAGAAATAAAAAGTAGTAAAAAATAAAGTAATAAAACATCTACAAGTGAGATGATGTCTAGGATTGCTTCCAAGTCATGGGAAAGCGGGGAGCAGGTGGGATGTAGACGATGGCAAGGGCTGGCTGCTGGGGCTGGGCGACGGATGCTCGGGGAGTCATTACACCATCCCCTCTGCTGTCTTATGTGCTCGAAAGTTTCTGTAATGAAAAATGTTTAACCTAATCCCAGTTTAGTTTAATAGGAAGGCTTCTCGGTACAGAGTCCCTTTGAATCAGAAAAAAAAAAAAGCATTAAAGTTACAAAAAAAAGAAAAAAAAGGCTGTTGTGGGGTCACATGTGAATCCAGCATGAAGTGGTTTCAAAGGTAAAAGGAAGTGAAAAGTCAAAAAGAGCAGAACGTGGCCCTCCCCCCAAATCGTCTGTGGCTCTTTCGAAAGGTAATTTCATTTTAGATTTTGCAAAAGCCAGTAATTCACTGGGCTCAAATTAGTTTTTCCGACTGACTGTCTTAAAATCAAAAGTTTTAAAAGCCTAGTTTCGGCCACTTCCCCTGTCTGTTTACCTCTTTCCCTCGGCAGTGTGAGGACAAATTGTGAAAAACGGAAACCCACCAAAAAGGTGACTGGGTGTCTCTAATGAAAAACTAAGTGTTTTCCAGTTTATCCCTCCAGATTACATAACTCAGTGGGATCTCTGCATCTTTCATCCTCTTTGAACTTTTATACAACTCTGTAAATTTTAGATAACTGACAGCAACGTGAATGATTATTGACCAGACATGCAAATGAATTCTGATCCACAGAGGGACAGTTGATTTCTTTATGTGCCCATCCCCATGGAAGAAACCAGTTTTGTATCTATTTGAAAATTCATTTCAGCATTTGTGATTGACCTACCTGAGTGTGATACTTTCATTTCTCCTTTGATCTCGTTGTGATGTCTTATTGCTCTCCTCATTAATAGGTTAAATAAGATCTTTGACAATGTTCATTTTATATTTGCGTGGAAGTCATGATTCCACCTTTTCCAAAAATTATCCTCTGGAAAGCAATTATTAACATTTCCTGATATCCGATAATATGACTAGGCAGCCGAAAGATGAAGATAGCCATGAAAGTAAAAAGAGATTTTAGGGAATGGGGAATAAATCATAGCAAAAGGCGAGACCCCCGCACTTGTTAGTTGAACATGTATTGCATTTGCAGCACTGCTTCCATGCTAGATGTGGGGAGAGGAGAAAACTTAGATCCTGCTCTCAAATAACTTTCAATGTAGTAGGAGAGTGGGGATTCAGTAGTTCAACAAACATCATGTGCCAGATGAACACACTATGTGGCCCCTAACCCAGAGGAACACACAACTTAATGTGGGAGACACACGAACATAAAATGTTACTGTCATTTGGTAAATGCTACAAGAAAGGTAAATACTGGGTGTTGTGGAGCCCAGGGTAGGAGCAGTTGGCTCAGCCTAAGAAGGCTCCTTGGAAGAAATACAGCCTAAAACTCAATCTCAAGGGAGGTTTAGTGTCTATCCCGTGGAAAGTGAGGGAAAGACAGTGGGCAGAGAAAACTCGCGTATGCAAAGACTCGGAATTATAGTGGCAGCTTTCTCGTGCCTGGCACATACTTCCAATGTGTTCTTACCACGTGACATTCAAATCGTCTTCTCTTTCCGTCCTGTGCCACATGTCTTCCTGGGGACTGTGAGCACTTCGGGGCAGAAACTTTATTCTCATCCCTTTCCTGTTTGTCTTCAGACTCATTGTAACACAGCCGATGCTCAATAAATGTATGTGGGACTCGAATGGGTTCAAGTGTGTGTGGATTCTAGGTACAGGATAAGATATTAATAGAAAAATGGGCACAGATGATGCCACAGGGGCTCAGGAGACAGGCCAGTGTGATTGGAAAAACAAACGTAAAGGCCTGAATGCTATATCTTTTTATTGGTTTTAAATGAATGTTGGTATCTGTGCTTTCTTTGCCTGTAAAAATCTCTTTCGTTTCTTCACAGAGCGAAGAGTTCCACGTTTATACCCAGTATTGCACTAACTATCCCAGGTAACTTTTGTTCACTCCCACATCGTTTCAAGTCAGTCGGTCCCGTGTCTGTGGGTTGGGCGTTGTATGCCTGGCCCTGCGCCGAATTCTATGGGAAGAATGCAAAACATGCTGAGAACAGATTACAGGGGCACCCAGACATTGATTCCGGCTTTGAGGCTCCCAGCAGAGGCAGTGTAGGGAAAAATTCTGAAAGACTTTGTAAGAGACTAAAAAGATGGCTAAGTATCTCCAAAGAAAAACCAAGTGAGCCAGCTGCATCAGGCTGTAAGCCTGGTCTGTGAAGCCTTTTCTATGTGTGCCATGTTTTTAAGAATTTGGGAAATACTGCTAGTGAGCTTATATAATCTAGCCAGGGAGAAAATATGTTTTATGTTTGCTGTATAAATTTTATGAGCTATATAAGTTTTGTGGAGTTCAGAGAAAGGACACAGGAGGATTTTAGTCTCCTCCTCTTAGTGTTGGTCAGGATACTGTGCCATGACGATTTATTTGGTTGGCGGCCAACCATGCGTCTCCCAGGTTTCCCTAAAAAAAAAAAAAAAAAAAACCAAATAACAAAAAACCCACATGCATATTAGAGCATTTATCATAGGTCCTTATCTGTAGACTCACCCATCATTTACAGTTTCACTTAAGCAATTTTCCCTCCTAAAGCATTTGTTTCCACCTCAATGATGAAGCTATCAGGAAATTGTAGGAGGCCCCAACTAAATCCCATGGCCCTTAAACTGAAAACCAGCTTGCACCACACCCTAATTCAGAGAAATCACAGAATCAGCCCTCAATTTATCCACAAAACTTCCTGAAGAAAGGAAAAAACATTCAAACTCTGAAGAATCCACAAAGTTCTAGACTGATTATCAGGATCTAAAATGACAGCCTCGTGTAGGAGATTATGTCTCTGTAAATTTCATTATAAACATACCATTTGAAGAAATAACTTCTCTATATAAACTTCCACAGTTGCAAATTCAGAAGATTTTCTGACTTACTAAGAAAGAAGAGTACAAAACAGAGGCAGTCTTTTTATATGCTAGGCTGCTTCCAAGTCAAGGGAAGGCAAAATCATTTGTGCAAGAATATTTTTAAGAGCCTGTCATTCACGGAGCACTGTTGTAAGGTCGGTCTATATTGGTAGGAAACAGGAACAAAGATCTCTTGCCTTCAAGCAGTTCATATTCTTTTGAGGGTCAGAACTCAACTAAGTGCAATAGTGGACTAGCATGTTAGATAAATATGAATCAATATAGGACACAGTCAGTAATGTGTAATATAATAGAAGCTAAAGATACCCAAGGTAGGAAGTAATCAGTTTCAGTAAGAATAGCTAAGGATAATTTTCTGGAGGAAGTGAGGAGTTTTTTTGTTTTGTTTTGAGTCTAACTTTGAAGAAACATGTTAGCAGAGAGGTACTCAAAAAGTGTTCTCAGTGAAGAAGGTGTATCCGGTTCTTGCCCAATTGTGTGCTTTTCAGATTCATAGGGAAATATTTTCTCTTGCCCCCTCGTCTGCAATCAGTTTGCTGTCTGAGGCCCGACAATCCTTTTTTCCCCTGTCTTAACAAGCCATGAGTGCCAGGTGTTTGGGCCCATCTGACAATGTTTCTTCCCCCTTTGGATCCAGGCTGGTGATATTAAATGTCAGCACACCTTGACAGGTGTCCACTTTCTTCATACCAGTCACACCCCAGTGACTTTCCTGTGAAGAGACACAAGCCCCCACCTCCCTCCTTCCCTGAGGCAGGGGCGCAAACCTGGTCAGGTCATTGTCCTCAGATGCCTGCCCACGCCCCAGACTTCTGGGAACTGGAAGCTGAGCGTGCTCCCAGTTTGTGGCAGGTCCTCATTCTTGAGCAAGAGCTCAAGCCTTCAGGTGGCCAAAGGGCTACACAGTGGCTGATTCTGATTCTAAAGAAACTTAGAAAAGTTCCCGGGTTACATGATGTAGCCGAGTTTTGAAATCTCAACTCAAGGACAAAACAAATCAGTTTGAACAGATATTTCTCAAAGCAGATGGGCCTAAAAGGGATTCTAATGGCTTAAGTGTGAGACTTCCATTTACCTTCCTTTCATGGAATCTTATTTTGGTCTTTGGCTCTATGTGATTTTTTTCAGTTAATCCTGGAAATATATTACTCACTTGTATAGAAAGGAGCTGAAATTATTTCCACCTGCTTCCTTCTACATTATGAAGCCAGAAGATTTTAATTTACGTGTGTGTGTGTGACCTCACTAGCCTGTTAGCTTGCTTTGTGTATAAGACACAAATGTTTCAACAATTCCTTTAAGATGTTTTGGGGCTAAATGCGTTCCCTGTGGGGGAGCTGGGTGGAGAAGGAATTCTCGCCCATGTTTCCAATACCCTGCACTGAGGCACACTCCATAGGAGTAAGGCTATCTAGCCTTTCCAGAAGCTGTATTCAGAGTAAGGAGAACCACTTGGAGGTGGAAAGGGAGATCTGGTCAAGAATCCTTAACGGGGCATTAACCATGGGCAGAGGTCTCTAAGGAGGGCCACCACGTAAGGTCACGCAGTTTGTGCATCAGATAAAGTGACCAGGAGAGGGGATAACAAATGCCCTGGCAGGGGACTCAACCTGCTGGTAAGAAGAAACTCCTTTTTCTTAGTACAAAGGTTGCCTACTCCTTATAATCTAACCCGTGGAAACTGAATACAGACGTGCAGTGTGAGCACTGCACAGTAGAGGCTAAAATTCCACTCAAATACCTGGGCAGCCATAGCGCTACTCACTCTGGGCACAGGGCCTTTTTCTAACTCCCCCTCCCAGAGGGATGCTTTATCTAATCTGCCCAAAGGCGTGCTAGTCTGGCTATAGCTCTGTGGCCACCCTACCCGTTTTAGGGCATTTACACTTAACAACTGGCATTTAAAACTTGAATACCCGTGTAAAAAAGCATTATGATTTAGATAAAAACATTTACTCTTCTTGCAGATCAGTGGCTGTGCTCACAGAGTGCATGAGGAACAAGATACTGGCCAAATTCTTCAGGGAACGTCAGGAAACTCTGAAACGCTCATTGCCTCTGGGGTCCTATCTCTTGAAACCAGTTCAGCGGATTCTCAAGTATCATCTCCTTCTGCATGTAAGTTTCTGCCTGCACTCGAGCACTTGCCAGGCGATGGGGATTTCGTGTGTATATATTAAGTTTGGGGGAAAATACCAGAAAAGGCTATGGACATATGGAAACATTTTCCACACTCATATTTTACAAGTGACTAATCTGCTTTGAGGAATTAGAGATATTCGTATTCTAGGCCCGTAGCCCCATTGACAACAGCCAAGTACAGAGATTAATTTTAGCTCTGATTCTGATCGGGCTTAGGAGTGCCTCGCACTGGGCAGTGACAGTTTCAGGCAGGGAGCTATCGCCTAAATGAAAAACAGACTGTTTAATGTTTTGTTTTATTTCCATGAGCCCCGGTTCAGTAAGCAGCTGGGAGGGAGGGGAGGCTATTTGTCATAGATTGGCTTTTGTACGAGAGCAAAGAGAAAGGGGCTGAAAGGGCGAGGACAGATGAGCAGTGTGGTGAGTGATCTCCCAGCCAGGCTCAGCCTCACCCCGGGATATCTTTATATTCTTTTCCACTACTCACAAGATTCAAGGAGGCTTTGGAAACAAAGATAGTCGAAGCTCTCAAATTCTCACTTCTTATCCTCTAACGAAGTTGACACAAATGGAAAAAAGTTTGATCGAGGTGATCTTCATTCTGTAAGGAGGACTTGCTCACCTTTCGACAGCAGAGAGACAGTGTAGCAGAGTGATTCGGAACAGGGCTCGGGGGCAGGACTGCCCGGGTCCAAATCCTATAAATTGCCCACATTCACTGTGGCTTACAAGCACTCCATAAAAATAAGCTGTTGTTTTTATTGTATTATTTTTATATTACATTAAAAGTCCCTTTTTTAAAGGGATTCGAATCCCGAGCACCTGTCTGTCAACATGTCTGTAGTTCACAGGTATCTCTTCTTAAATGATTCCAGGTTTCCGACTTGCATCATCATGTCAGGTTTGCTCAGTTCACACACATTTAAAATTTTAAGAATTTTGACAGTCCAGCTTTACCAGAAATTCCTTAGCTTTGTCTGTTTGCCTGGGTGGCTCATCTTTGGGGATTCTTATATCCTATGAAGCCACATCAGAGATATTACTTTAATTTTTAAATTGATCCTAATGTCCTCTTAGGTTTAGTGGGATTAATTAGCTGCATCCAAATATCTTAAATAAATAATATCTGTCCCAAGACAAATCTCTGCTGAACCCTGTTAATATGACATCTAAGCCTAGTGTGTCCCAGTAATCCCTAATGTGGTCTTCCAGAAAGGAGAGGGCCACCAATCAAAAGTCTGTGATCTCAGCGAAGCATGCGAGACAAGTCAAGATCCTTACAAAAAGTTAATTAATAGGAAAAACAGCCCTTACCCTCTGTGTTAAGAGCTGGCAATGAAGAAAAAAGAGAAGAACAGTATTTGGATTAATCCAAAACTAACTTGTAGTTGCCTTTGAAGTCTTTTTTGCTCTTACAGTTGATGAGAGTGTTCCCTCTGTCATTCACATCATTTCACAGCTGCATAGCGATGCACGAAAATCCCCCCAGGAACATCTTCTGTACTTCTCAGTCTGTACTTCTCAGTCTGTACTTCTCAGTCTGTTTGATGAACAGAATTGCCTGTCAGGCTAAATCAAGGAATTATTATTTCTTAAAATTTGCCATTGATCTTGAACTTACCTGGGAGTCGTTAGTTTCGTTAGTATGGTTTCATAGGGCCTTTTCAACAGCTGAGTCTGAATATGGAAAGTAAATGTAACTTCCTTACCCATTTCTAACTAGATGAAAAACTTGAGTACTCAGTAAAAGTAAACAAATATTTACAAAGTGTTATTATAGCAATAGAATGTTGCCCAGGCTGGTCTCGAACTCCTGGGCTCAAGTGATCCCCCCACATCAGCCTCCCAAGTAGCTGGGATGACAGGTGTGCACGATCATTGCCAGGGGCTTGCTA
Organism: Indri indri; assembly: GCA_004363605.1. Classification (NCBI taxonomy): domain Eukaryota; kingdom Metazoa; phylum Chordata; class Mammalia; order Primates; family Indriidae; genus Indri; species Indri indri. Next base: position 204,001 of record RJWJ010000242.1, read on the forward strand.
TGTTGCCCAGGCTGGTCTCAAACTGCTTGCCTCAAGTGATCCCCCTGCCTCAACCTCCCAAAGTGCTAGGATGATAGGCATGAGCCATGGTTCCTGACTCTGTTGTTTTTAAGAAGATGTAGCTTCAATTTAATAAGTATTTATTGACCACAGAGCTGTCTGCTAGGCATTGTGGAGATGATAGAGAAACAAAGGAACTGTGTATAATAGTCTCTATCCTTAGGCTCTTCGAGGAGTCTAGGGACAGGTATTTTACGTGCTCGGAAGAATTAGAACAAAGATCGTGCCCTTCTCTCATGTCCCTGGGATTATGGACCTCCAGTGCTAAGATAAGTGCTAATGTAACATACTTCTGACCGTCAGAGAATGGAATACTTGAACCATGCGATGTCTTTCAACACCGAAGGCTTGCCTTTAGTGAACTTCATTTGGGTTTTAAAACCTTAACCACGTGAATATGCATTTGCTATAGAGATTTTTTTTTAAAGATAATGTCCATTATATTTTTGAATCTATTACATATTAAGTTCCTGTGTGAGACATTTGTTTCCTCTGGGAGAAAAATAATAAAGTATGTTTTTTTATCTTGTAAGAGTGAGAACTAGATTGCTAAGAACGGTGTTACACTGGCCACCAGGAAGCTCAGAACTCTATAGCTATAAGATCAACTCTCATATCTATTATAATAACTATAATATCTCCCGGTAAGACTTAATGGACCATATAGATCTTTTATCCTCTTTGTCTTGGAATTCTATTCTATGTTTGTTTGTCTTATCCCTGTTTTTATTCCTATCTTACCATTATTTTGCAGGTATTTCTGGCCTCAAAATCTTAAGGAACGATGGTAGTGTGTAAATAAAATAAATAAAAGTAAAATATAAGGGACTAATCATAGAGGTGCCATTTGTTTCATTGGCTATATGAGAAAAAATGGAAATTAACTAGTTCTTTTTTTTTTTTTTTTAAAGGAAATAGAAAATCACCTCGATAAGGACACAGAAGGCTATGACGTGGTGCTTGATGCTATAGACACGATGCAGCGAGTAGCCTGGCATATCAATGACATGAAGCGGAAACACGAGCACGCAGTTCGGTTACAGGTGGGCCTACGAGGTGCCGGTGCCCAGCAGTGTTGTTGGTACATTGACTTGTCATCCTCTTCTAAATCAGATATTAAGGCGGCTCAAGTATTGCACTTCATTCATGGTCTTCAGTACAGTTCTCTCGAAAGAAAGGTCAGGACACCGGTAATACTGATGATTGTTTAGTACAGCTATTTAGTACAAAGTTACATTGCAACTTTTAAGCTATAGTTTGCTCATAGTCCCTTTGATGACCCAAGTTAAAAATTTGAGTCTCCCAAGACCTTTTATTAATTACAAATTAGTAATTCTTGTTGAAAGAAACTGTCTCTAAGACATTCGAAGGCTTTTTAAGCCTTTATTCCTCTCTTGCTAGTTCCTTTGAAATCACGAGAGGGTATAGATGCGGCCATAGGCAAGGGACTCAGAGGAAGGGCCGTGAAGGCTGGAACCAGCTCCTTTGCAGTTTCACCTGGGACATGACTTCCTGTCATTTTAGTTTCCTCATTTTTTAAATAAGACAGAGAAGTTTGCTAAGGTCCTATCCAGCACCAAAATTTTGAGCCCTAAATCCTTGGAGACTTTTTTTTTTTTTTTGAAAGATAGAGTGTCTCTCTCTCTCTCATCCAGGCTAGAGTGCTGTGGCATCATCATAGCTCACTGCAACCTCCAACTCCTGGGCTCAAGTGATCCTCCTGCCTCAGCCTCCTGAGTAGCTGGGACTACAGGTGCCACCACACCTGGCTAATTTTTCTATTTTTAGTAGAGAGGGAGTCTTGCTCTTGCTCATGCTGGTCTCAAACTCCTGAGCTCAAGCAATCCTCCCACCTCAGGCTCCCAGAGTGCTTGGGAACTTTTGATAGATTCTGGGCCAGTGATCATGTCCTGAGCACCTCAAAAGATAATATACTATTATCTTTTGAGATAATAGTATATCTCAAAAGATATACTATTAAAAACAACAAAATGCATAGGGCCAGAGGTCAGCTCCAGGTTCCTGGGTGTCCCTAGAGTGAGAGAGAAAGGCCCACAATGACTGCATGCTATACAGAACGGCCAAGCCTATCTCTGGGAAAAAGATATGTTATTTGGCTCATAAGTCAGAACAAATACTAGGTTTCGGGTATAGACAGCCAGAACGTGGTGTGATACCACTGACTATCAAAAATTGGAGGAAGATGACATTCTAATCTTCCAGACCACTTTTATTTTTTACAGCAGTAACAGAAAGTTTAACGCTTTATCATTCTAGTGTTTTGCAAACATAATGTTGACCTCTATTGCATACAGTCATCCCCTCTTATCTGCAGTTTCACTTTCTACAGTTTCAGTCACCTGTAGTCAACCAAAGTCCAAAAATATTAAATGGAAAATTCTAGAAATAGTTCATAGGTTTTAAATTCTGAGTATTGTGATGAAATCTCATACTGTCCTTCTCCCTCCCACCTGGTACGTGAACCAGTGTATCCACGCTGTCTACAGCTGTCAATTTAGTAGCCAGCTCGGTTTTTATTTGTTTTTGCTGTCTCCCCACCCCACCAGCTTAGTTCTTAGATCAACTGTTGAAGGCCGGGCGCAGTGGCTCACGCCTGTAATCCTAGCACTCTGGGAGGCCGAGGCGGGCGGATCGTTCTGAGCTCAGGAGTTCGAGACCAGCCTGAGCAAGAGCGAGACCCCGTCTCTACCAAAAAATAGAAAGAAATTAATTGGACAGCTAAAATATATATATAGAAAAAATTAGCCGGGCATGGTGGCGCATGCCTGTAGTCCCAGCTACTCGGGAGGCTGAGACAGTAGGATTGCTCGAGCCCAGGAGTTTGAGGTTGCTGTGAGCTAGGCTGACACCACGGCACTCGCCCCAGGCAAGGGAGTGAGACTCTGTCTCAAAAAAAAAAAAAAGATCAACTGTTGAGGTATCACAGTGCTTGTGTTAGTCAACTGCATTTTAATTAATAATGGCCCCATAATGCAAGAGAAGTGATGCTGGCATATTGTTACGATTGTTCTATTTTATTATTAGTTATTATTAATCTCTTACTGTACCTAATTATAAATTAAATTTTATCATAGGTGTGTATGTATAGGAAAAGGCATACTATAGATAGGGTTTGGTGCTATCTGTGGTTTTAGGCATCCACCAGGGGGTCTTGGAGTGTATCCCCTGCAGATAAGGGGGGGGTGGGGGCAACTACTGTATTTGGAAATGGCTAAATGGCTGGTTTTTCATATGAATCTGCTTGGCATTCTGAAGTCACTGTTAAATCAGACCGAGGCTCAAACTTATCTCTGTTTCTACCCATTTCTATTTTAAACCAGTGAAGTTTCTGATTATCTTGTAGGTTCCTGAATTAAATGGTGCTTGTGAATGTTTCTACTTTTGAAAATAATTTTAAAAAAAGACTTCCTTTAGAAATGCCATTTTTTTTTTCCATGATGGGGTCTCACTATGTTGCCCAGGGTGGCCTCAGACTCCTGGGCTCAAGCAAATCTCAACCTCCCAAGTAGCTGGGACTTATAAGCATGTGCCACCGTACCTAGCAAAAAATGCTGATATCAATGTATGGTAAATACCAAAGAAATGTCAGTCATGTTATCAATCTATATTTATCAAGTTCCATTAAAACACTAAAACATAAGTTAGGGGCAAAGAAAGGTTCATTTCCTTTCCCCAAATAAGTGAATTTAAAATCAGGAAAATTCTGAGAAAGTGTCTCTTGGGTAATTTTACACAGGCTCTAGTTTTGAGCTGCTTATATGTGACATGGACCTCAGTATCTTGAAGAAAGTTTTCAAGTCAATAGCTCTGAAGGTTTGTAACCAGAGAAGAGGGGGAGAGAAAGTCAAGAGAATGAAGCCTACCTGAGAAGGTCCCATATGGGAGTTGGGGGGGGTGCCCCTCTATCTAGCTTTTGAAAGATGTAACTGCTGCTGCCAGCCACAGCACAGGGATTATTAGATAATAGAAATAAGTAGTTGGCAACTTATCAATTAACAACTTGATTCATTTCTGTTAACCCTTAAACACAGATTTATGTCATAGACCGTTAGATACCCGTTCGGCCATTAGACCCTTTTGTGGACCATTAGTTACTGTTGGTGAGACTTGACAGATGGGCCACCAGGTCCTGGTGCCTTGCTTTCCGTGTCCTGTTGAATCCCATGACCCCATTCCCTTTCTCAGGAGATACAGAGTTTGCTCACTAACTGGAAGGGGCCAGACCTGACCAGCTACGGGGAACTGGTGCTCGAGGGAACCTTCCGCATCCAGCGAGCCAAGAACGAGCGGACGCTCTTCCTGTTTGACAAGCTGCTCCTCATCACGAAGAAGAGAGATGACACGTTTACGTACAAAGCCCACATCCTGGTAGGTCTGAACGCTGGCCGGTGGCAGGCGAGGACTGGCCGGTCCCGTCCTCTCCCAGCGTGCCTCACCCTCTGCTCTCCCTGCCCCAGTGCGGCAACCTCATGCTGGTGGAGGTGATCCCGAAGGAGCCGCTCAGCTTCAGCATCTTCCACTACAAGAACCCCAAGCTGCAGCACACAGTTCAGGTAACGGCAGGGCCCTGGCCTCCTTCCCCGGCCTCCCTTGTGAAGCATGAGTGCCGTGTGCCAGGAGGCCTTTCCAGAGCTTTCCGGCCACATGGCGCGTTCTCCCGTCTTGTTGGAGGGCATGTGCGTGGCCGAGGCGTGAGTCGTCTGACTGCGACTCTGTCTTGGTAGGCCAAGTCCCAGCAAGACAAGCGCCTCTGGGTCCTGCACCTGAAGAGGCTGATCCTGGAGAACCACGCGGCGAAGATCCCAGCGAAGGTAAGGCCCGGTGTCGGTGAGCGGAATTGCAGTCCCCGCAAGGTGTCCGGTGGGACCAAACGTTTAACTTCAGAATAAAGAAAATTGAGGGCGAGGGTGTGTGGGGATCCATTACAGCAGCCGTTTATATTGGAAAGATGCACGCGCGTGGCAGGCTCCGTGGAGGTGGTGGTGTCTTTCCTCTTGGGGCTTGGAAGAAGAAAAAATAAGGAAAAGACTGTAAGAAAACTTCTAGAGAACTAATAGAAAATGAAGTTATGAGCATCGTTCAGAGGTGCGCTAAGCACCTGCGGTGACTGGAGCTGTGCCAGGCTCCGTGGCAAAGCCGGGACATGAGGCGCAGACCGAGAAGGGACTTACGGTGAGGGAGCCCCGCGAGCCATTACTGTCTGTCGACCGTGAGGGGACAGGCGCGAGCAGGTGTCGTGGAGGGACAAAGTATTCAGTGCCGTCGAGTGGGGGAGAGGATGGAAAACACCTTTACCTCAGTCTGGAAGGATGAGGAATATTTTTATTAAGCAGGGGAGAGGGAAGCCAGGCTGAGTGGCCACATAAGCACAGAGGGGAAGGGACGGGCGCGTTGTGTTCACGGCACTCGGGTGGTGCCTGGACTGGAGGGCGCGTTCCCGGGGACAGGCAGGAGGTGGGGCCGGAGCTGGAGGGCTGTGGACACACACACTGGGAGTCGGACTGTACCGGCCGTGGGAGACTCCTGCAAGTTTCGAAGGAAGGGGAGATGGCGCGGCCCCGTGTTCTGAGAGTACAACTTGGGGACAGTGAGACAAGTTGCAGGAGTGAGAGTGGAGGCAGGAGGAGGTTAGGAATCCGCCACCATAGTCCAGAAGAGAGAGAAGGAGCAGCACCACCGCGCAGCCACAGCCCCAGAGGGGCCACGCGCCACCGAGGCAGAGAGGACCGGCATGGAGGATGAGTCAGGAGCGTGGTGTCCTGAGGCCTGAGCTAGGCTGCAGAGGGGAGGAGCGAGGGGAGGAAGAGCTACTCCCACTGTTACCCCTGCCAGACAGGTCAGCACAGGTGACAATTCGGGACTCTGGAAGCCAAGGATTGGGAGGCTCCCTCACTAGACAGTCACTGAAGCCCTGAGATGTGACAGGGTGGCCCGCAGAGATGTGCAAAGGAAAGAAGAACTGCTGGGGATCCCAGCACGTGAGGGACCGGCAAGGGCTGACAGCTGGAGAACAGCCAGAGACGGTGCAGCCAGGCAGGCAGGCAGGGGACCAGTGTGCCCACTGGCAAAGGAAGGGATGTCAGGACCAGGGAGTGGAGAGACAGCCTCAGATGCTGCAGAGATCAGAAAAGAGTCAAACAAAAAACTAGATTTTAGATTGAGCAACTAAGAAAAAAGGTCAAAATTACAGACAAAGGGGGAATAAGAAGTAGAGTGGGTGTAGACTTTTGTCTTTTCTGAACTTTGTAAAAAAAACAAAAACAAAAACATAATTTAGGTATGGAGAGGCGAGGTCAAAGCAGGACTTCTTGTGCGGGTGAGGAATACTGAGTCCCTAGTAGGCTGCGGGGCAGGAGCAGGGGAACAGGTGAGGAGGGGCACTTGTTGGAACGAGACCCACGGGGTGGGAGGGAAGAGGGTCAGAGGAACGGGGGCTGGTCTTGGGCAGGGCCGGAAGGAAAAGGATGAGAGAAGGCAGAAGAACCTTGAGGTGGACCTGAGGGAAGACGAAGGGTTTGATTTCACTGATGCAGGGGATGAAGTCGTCTGCAGGGTGGGTGGAGAGAGAAGGGGTTGGGTACCGAGGGCGAATGGAAAGATTCCAAACAATTGCTTAAAAAAAATGGACTAGTCACTAGAGATGACTGAAATAATTTATAAAAGGCACCAAAGACCCAACTGAAGCTGGCCACCATGAAGCTGTGCGATGATGTCATTTCAAAATCTGCTCAGCACTTTGGGAACTAGGGGCGAGGAACCGCAGCACACGCAGGTTCCTGCGGGATGGGAGCGGCAGGGCAGGGGAGGGAGGGTGCCGATGAGCGCACAGTTGCAGCCATTGAGCAGGATGCCCAGGCTGAGTGGAGAACAGATGCCAACTGCAGAACTAGGCACGGGTTGAAGGATTGCTGGTGTTGTAGTGGGAGAACTGGTTTAGCAGGAGTTAAAGCCTGTGAGATGGGCCAGGGCGGTGGCTCACGCCTATAATCCTAGCACTCTGGGAGGCCAAGGTGGGAGGATCCCTTTAGCTCAGGAGTTCAAGACCAGCCTAAGCAAGAGTGAGACCCCATCTCTACTAAAAATAGAAAAAAATAGCCAGGTGTGGTGTTACATGCCTATAATCCCAGCTACTAGGGAGGCTGAGGCAGGAGGATCACTTGAGCCCAGGAGTTTGAGGTTGCTGTGAGCTAGGCTGACGCCACGGCACTCTAGCCTGGGCAACACAGTGAGAGTCTGTCTTGGAAAAAAAAAAAAAAAGAAAGAAAGAAAACGCATTCTACCTAACAACAGCAGAATACGAAATTATTTAAGAAAAAAAAAAAAAAAGCTGCCGGAGGAGGGGCATTTGGAGTCCTGCATCAGAGATAGGCAGTTTTGGGTGTGATCAGGCTCTGGGGGGGGGCTCTGACTCTGTGTTGCTGTCCTGGAGTGGAGAAAAAAGGTCATCAGAGATAAAGTGGTCAAGGAACTGGGATGAGGGTGGCAAGCGATTATCCACATGTGTGGTGGCGTGGTCCAAATGGGGCTGGGAGGAGAGAGATGCAGAAAATGGAATGAGAATCATGAGAGGAGAACCGGGTGGAAAACAAGGAGGGCTGCGATTTCTGAGAAAGGAGAGAGGCTGCTTTGCTCTCTGTGTATTTGAAAAGCATCCGAAGCCTGTTCTCAGGGCAGCCGGCGGTGATTTTGTACTCGGGAAATGAATGTGCACAGGTATGTACTTTGACTTGAGCATGAGTTTCATTTCGGCGGGGTGTTGGGAGATGCAGGGGAGCTCGTGAGGAGAGGCGGCTGCATCTTCTTCATGGCTAGTCATCTGGTTGCTGGCCTCGTGCCTCAGAATGCCCTTCCGAGCAATGGCGAGGTGGCTTTCATGCGCCCCACCTACCGTTTACCCGTCTGCTGGGAAAATCAAAATTGCCAAAGAGATTCTCAAAGGCAATTTCAAAACCATTATAAAATGAGACTAGCTCACATACCTGTCTTTTTCTCCCACACCAGGTGTGCGTATGCCAGGCAGTTTTCTTTTTATGGACTCAGATGGTTAATATCGTCAGTATAGAATTGTACTTCTTGCCCAAGTTGCTGATCCTTTTAGAATCTAAAGTTTTTTTTCCTGCTACAACTTATTGAGCACATGTACACTGTGCTAAGTACTTTATATTCTTATTTCACCCTCAGCAAAACAAGTTATGAGATTGGTCTTATTCAAAATATGTTTATTTATATAAAATAAAATTAATGCATAACAGAAAATTTTAATCCTGTCTAAAGTCAACGAAGCTGTGGGAAATTAGTTCCTCTCAAGTGCCGCATTCCTTTAATTCAAGGATGGTCCTTGGCTGACACCTAGTGGAAAATCCAGGAATGGTACTTTTTGAAATTAAAATTAAGACAGAAAAAAAACACTGAGTTCTTGAAGTTAGGTTTATAAATACCAGGTAACTTCTTAGAAATAGCCGTGTTGCCCATTCTTACATATAGTATATAAACTGAACTCTTGTCCAGATTAATTGAGAATAAAGGTAAAGGTAGGTACTTTTTTCATTTCATACATTAATATGGCTCTGTCAGTACACTTCCAGGAAATTGAGCTAGCATTTGTGTTTGAAGTTAATTCTAGCTAGTAATCTCAAACTCCAAATGTGCAGTAGAAATATCAGTGTTACAAAATTCTAAGCATTTGTTTTCTCAAAATTAAAGCGACTGGGTTGAGACTTCCTCCCCCTCTTTTTTTCACTTTTAAAAAATAAATACGGTTGCCACTTAGCCTAAATATTTTTACTGTGATATCATAGACATAGCAAAATGAGTAAAATTATTTTTAAAGTTACTTTTAGCGTCATATTTGTAGGGTAAGTTTTCCACCCTTGAAAAATGAAGATGACATTAAAGAGACAAGAAAAGCTACCTAAACTAATTTTTTATCTTCTTTGAATCCTTAGGCAAAATGATTGATGTTAGGGCAATTCACTTATCTCTCCATATTCCCCTAAACATCAGTAACACAGTAATAATAACACAAAGAAGCCCCAAATCATTAAACTTCAGAAGCAGGGTGGTGTCGTGTTAGAGTGGGGAGAAGTGAGTGAGTGCAGAGAAAGAAAAGTCATGGTTTATCAGGCACAAGCCCCCAGGAGGGTGGGTGGGAGTTCCTGGTTGAGCCCATTACTGCATCCCAATAACCACCCTGAAAGGGAGGCCCTGTTATCCCGTCCTACAGCTGAGGAAGCACTTGGGAGGTGGGAGATCCGCCTACCCATCAAGCCCCACCCCTGCCAGCCCCTCTGGGAGATTTTGGGGTACACAGAAGAGATGGGAGGTGTTGGGGGCTGAGGGAACAGGGAGAGAGATGGGATGACAATCACATAGCATTCAGAAGGAGGAAAGCAATGAGAGGAAACTTCCAGCAGTCATTTTACAATCAACTCAAAATAATTAGAAGGTCCCCAGTGTCACAGGGAGGGCTGGTGATACAGATACCAGGCTCTAGCCTTGAGCTTTTGGTTCAGTACATCAGGGTTGCGTGGCAGGAAGCTGCGTTTTTTTTTTTTTTTTTTTTTTTTTTTTAATAAGCTGCCCTGTGGACGCTGATGATCAGCTGGGTTTAGGAACCAACCTCCCCCCCTCTGCCCCTTTGCTGGGTGGTTGTGTAGCATCTCCTGCCCGCATGAGGGTGCGCATCTGTTTGAATCCCCTGAACTGCGTTAATACCTAAAAGAAATAGCGAGTTGTTAAAAGATTTTTAAAATCCATTTGTTCAGGTGAGATGAGATCTGTGTTAGGACTGGGTGTTTAAAGAAAAAATAATAACAATAATCGCAATTATAGCTGTGATTTCTCTCTCACAGGCCAAGCAAGCAATCCTTGAAATGGATGCCATCCGTAAGTTTTGTTTCCTTAGCATAATTCAAAATGTCATTATCTCCTTGTATCTATCACGTTTTCTATCTTAAAGTTTATAAAAATGTCAGTCGTAAGAAAATAGCATCTGTACTCACTGTTTTAACAAAAAGGGCAGACAGTATAGTCCCTTAGTGCAGCGACTTGTTTCTGAATTGATTCCCCCTGGGTTACCTGTGAGTCACTTGATGGCTGGCCACTCACTGTCCAGGTTTCTGCATCTACTAACAATGTCAGTTATGCCTCCGGGGTCAACTCTCCCCACAGCCACCCAAAAACAGGGCCTCGCAGTGTATTTTCCACTTCATCCCATCCTCTAAAAAGTCCATGTTAATTATCTGCAAGAATTTGGTAACTTGATAGTTATTGGTTTTTCTTATGCAGTAGAAAATTCTGAAACACAACTATCCCACATATATGAGAGTATTTCTAGGCTTATAAAAGCAGGCAGAGAATAAATATATCAGGTCCTTAGACCTTCCCCAATAGCACTTATCACATCTTTGTTATTTCACAGATTACATAGAAGAAAAAGAGAAAGCAATGACTTTGAACACTCATAACCAGGGCTGGTGGAAACTTGTACTTAAAACAATTCTACTTTTATATAAACCTTTCAAAACACCTTACTTACTTACTTTTTTGTCTGTGTGTGTGGTGATTTAGCGTCTCTCTCTATCATCCAGGCTGGAGTGTAGTGGTGAATCCTAGCTCACTGCAGCCTCAAACTCCTGGGCTCAAGAGATCCTCCTGCCTCAGCCTCCCAAGTACCTAGGACTATAGGCCTGTGCCACCACTCCTGGCTAACTTTAAATTTTTTGTAAAGACCAAGGTCTCACCATATTGCCCGGGCTGGTCTTGAACTCCTAGGCTCAAGCGATCCTCCCTCCTCGGCCTCCCAAAGTGCTGGGATTACAGGCATGAGCCACTGCGCCCAGCCTGAAACACCTTGCTTTTGAGAAATCTTCCTTCAAGTGCAGCCATCAGCTCCCTCACTGTCCGGCTGCCCTTTTTTAACTCTCCAGGGAAAAAAGAAGCGTCAACAGTGTAGGAGCAGGAGCATCACTTGTCCCCACTATCGTAGCTGTGGTTCCCCACTTTGTACCCTGCAGACCTGAGAAGTGACGCACGGCATTCCCGACCACAGTGCTAGGCTGTGCTTTTCAAATCCCCACACTTTATTCAGTGGAAATTGTCTTAAGATTTTTTTTTCTAAGAGCACCCTGAAGAGCAGGTGAGATCATGGCTGCGTGTGTGCAAATTGGGAAAGACCCAGCAGGGGGTGTGGAGAAGTCAGCGGTCAGCTATTACTGTGGCCGGCTCCATGCAACAACACAATTTTAATTTCATTTGTTCCCAGGCCCTGGGCTAGTGCTTAGAAACCAGTAAGATTCTAGAGTGCCCAGAATTATCTTAAGACACTAATTGGTGCCATAGGCCTAGGCCAGAGCATCCCAGCCTGAGGCAAAGACCTTATTTGCCCAGCACTGAGTCTGAACTTGGCTGAATGTGAGCAGGGTAGGCCGGTCCATCGGACCAAATGGCCTCACTATGTAACTTTCCGCTGGCATCGGAGATGAGCACACGGTCTTTACAATCCTCCGAACTCTGAGATTAAGACACCCTTGAAGAGCCTTACCCCTAATTAGAGGAGCACTGGCTTATAGCTGTGTCCTAAAATTGTTTGCCCTTAGGCTTCAGGATAAAGATGATCATTGAACATGCTGCAGTACCTTGTAATTAGACCAGAACAGGCTGGGCGCGGTGGCTCACACCTGTAATCCTAGCACTCTGGGAGGCTGAGGCGGGAGGATTGTTTGAGCTCAGGAGTTCGAGACCAGCCTGAGCAAGAGCAAGACCCTGTCTCTACTGAAAAAAAAATAGAAATTAGCTGCACAACTAAAAACATAGAAAAATTAGCCAGGCATGGTGGAACATGCCTGTAGTCCCAGCTACTCGGGAGGCTGAGGCAGGAGGATTGTTTGAGCCCAGGAGTTTGAGGTTGCTGTGAGCTAGGCTGATGCCACGGCACTCTAGCCCGGCCAGTAGAGTGAGACTCTGTCTCAAAAAAAAAAAAAAATAGACCAGAACATCTTATTCCCACGTTCCCCTAGATGGGGCAGAAAGACACAAACCCAGTGAAGTTAAATTAAAATGTCTTTTCTGGTAAGAGAATCTAAAGCTTTCCTCACATGTTCAAAGGCGCAACATCCAGAAAAATATTAAGAGTCATTGCAGGCCGGGTGAGGTGGCTCACGCCTGTAATCCTAGCACTTTGGGAGGCTGAGGCAGGAGGATCACTTTAGCTCAGAAGTTCAAGACCAGCCTGAGCAAGAGTGAGACCCCATCTCTTCTAAAAATAGAAAAATTAGATGGATGTGGGGGTGCATGCCTATAGTCCCAGCTACTGGGGAGGCTGAGGCAGGAGGCTTGCTTGAGCCCAGGAGTTTGAGGTTGCTGTGAGCTAGGCTGACTGACAGGTGACAGAGACTCTGTCTCAAAAAAAAAAAAAAAAAGTCATTGCAGTAGAGGACAACTTTCACAGGGGCGGCATGGAGGGAACTCACTTTCTAGGAAAGGAAAAGCTGATTTGCAGCTTTTTCTGTTGGAGAGAGAGGGAGGGAAGAGGGAGGGAGGGCAGTTAACTAGCTGACAGAGTCCTAAATGTCCCATGTCAACAAAAAGCCCTGAGATACGCATTCTGCACCGATTATGGGAGGCAGATCATACCCATGTTTGAAGTGGAATAAATCCATAGAAATCTAAACTAGTCATGTCCATTTTCAAGAAGTCCTAGAGTACCTCACTAATGCTTATCTTCGCAGACCTTCCCGGCTTCTGTTACAGTCCCGAGGGGGAGACGAAAGCTCTCTGCGGCTCTAAAGAGGGTTCTGCTCCACAGCGGCTGAGAAGAAAATCTGGTAAATAGAACGTTGTCATCAAAATATAACACTAATGGGAGACTGGTGCTGAAAGTCCTTTTCAGTCTGACAAAAAAAAGACATTTTCTGTCTGGTTTCGAGCTGACTGCCAGTTTGAACACATCTGAGGCTGCCTCAGGATGGGACTCTCAAGCTTTTGTTCTACAACTCTTTTCTGCTGAACTCTTTTTGTTTCCCAGTGAATATAAAACATATCAACTAATTTTGCCTTGTACAGCCTCTTACTGCTGACTTACAGATACGTAAGCCCTGTTTGCCCTTGCTAATGAAAAATCGTATCCTATGACTGACACACACAAAACATGATCCACACCTAAGATCCTAATTCACATTTGCTGCACCAGACTCCATGAGGTATTGTCTTGGCCCTCAAATGTGTGGTTTTATTTGAATCAGAATTTGAGTATTTATTCTATGCCTTGCTAAGGACTAGGAATGCAAGGATAAAAAACACATGTGATTCCTGCTTGCAAGGAGCTCATAGCGGGAGACACACGAAAAATGTGAATGAATGCCAGTCTGTGTACGATGGGGCTATGGCAGAGGTTGGATGGCAGGAAGAGGGAAGACACGGAGGTTAAGCCCCTAGGAAGGAGAAGGGAGGTTTTCACAGAGCAGAGGACCAGTACTCCGATGGAATCTGCAGGCTGAGGAGAGGCGGATGGCGCAGGGACAGCATGTGCAAAAGCCCTTAGGCTTGAGCCAGCGTGCCTTAGGACAGACATCTATTGCCAGTGGTTCAGCCTGGCCGGAGTGAGGAATGGAGCTGGGGGTGGAGGAAGAGGTGGGCGAGGTGAAGTGCAGAGAGACGTGGCTAGAGTTGTGCAGATAGGAGCCCGATCTTGGAGGCCCAGTAGGCCACCCATGGTTTTTGAACCTGATCCTGCAAGTTGCCGAAGGATATTAGGCAATGAACTCTGAAAATGTTTGCCTTTTAAGGACAGAACTCTAGCTCCATGTGGAGAATGAAGTGGGCGGGGAGACCAGGTAGGAGGTGGTCCCACTAGCACTAGTCCGAGTGAGAGATGGAGAAGGCTCGGATTAAGATGGGGGTGGGGGGAGATGACTGGGAACCCCCCAGGACAGTGATGGATGAAAACGGGAGGAGAAATGGAGATTGACGTCCTGGTGGCTGGCTCGGGAGGTATCCGAGAGAGGAGGTGCAGATGAAGAGGCAGCTTGGGAGGGGACAGGTGGGAGGAGATTGAGATACTTTGAATTTGGAAGGCTGAAGCTTTATAGCCTCTGGCATAAAAATATACAACTGAAGGCCTGGTGCAGTGGCTCACGCCCGTAATCCTGGCACTCTGGGAGGCCCAGGCAAGAGGATTGCCTGAGGTCAGGAGTTCAAGACCAGCCTGAGCAAGAACAAGACCCTGTCTCTACTAAAAATAGAAAGAAATTAGCTGGACAACTAAAAATATATACAAAAAATTAGCCGGGCATGGTGGCGCATGCCTGTAGTCTCAGCTACTCAGGAGGCTGAGGCAGGAGGATCGCTTGAGCCCAGGAGTTTGAGGTTGCTGTGAGCTAGGCTGACGCCACGGCACTCACTTTAGCCAGGGCAACACAGTGTGACTCTGTCTCAAAAAAATATGTATGTGTGTATATGTAAATAATATATAAATAAATAAAATTGACAGTTATCAGCTTATAGGTGGTAGTTAAGGCTAAGGAAGGTGCTCTGCTGGCAGTAGCATTGATAAAGTTGGATTCTGCTTTTCTATGATGTGACTTCTGATTCCACAGCTTAACATTTATCCTACCATTTTGACCGGGTGAATTTCTTGCTCCTAAGTGTCTCTGAGCAATGGGGATTTAGGTAAATTTGATAGAAAATTTCTAGAGCTCAATCTGTCAATAAACAAATAATTCATTTATAAAGAAAAAATTTTGATATGGTTTTGCAAATGATGCTTTATTTTTTTCTCCCAGAACCTTCCTCAAGAGCACATAAAGTTTTGAAAACCAGTGGTAAGTGCTAAAATATATTTTCTTATTTCATTCTTGTTTATAGCCACTAAATTAAACCATACATTTAAAAAAAATACCAGATGAATTACAGATTGACAGATTTGATTATAAGATTAACTTCTGTAAATAAGTGTCTCATTATGAAATATACAAATGACATAAGATATTTGTAACATAAATGACAGGCATAAAAAGATTAATATCCCTGTTATATAAAGAAACCCCATACATCACAAAAAACAGACAAAGGACTCTTTTTTAAAGTACAGAGAATATACTTGGGCAGCTTCCCAGAAGAAACACAAACTGCCAATGAAATTTTAAAACGGTCACCCGTATTAGTAACCAGAAAAACATTTAAATGAAATAAATGGAGGGGGAGACAGCTATGAGCTTGGACAAAACATATAGACAAATAGGCGCTCCAAAACTATTGGTGGGAGTGTAAATGTGTGAATCATTTCAGAGCAAAATCAGTAATGCCCATTTGAATTTAAAGTGTGCACATGCCTTCACCCGCCAGTTTCACCTGCATAAACGTCCTCACCCAGAGGTGGCTAGATGTATGCATGAGTTTCTTTGCAATAT
This sequence comes from Indri indri, assembly GCA_004363605.1. Classification (NCBI taxonomy): domain Eukaryota; kingdom Metazoa; phylum Chordata; class Mammalia; order Primates; family Indriidae; genus Indri; species Indri indri. The sequence continues at coordinate 219,489 of RJWJ010000242.1, forward strand.
TTGTAATAGGAAACTCCATAAAATGCCCATCCAGTGAGACATGGTTGAAGAAAGTGTAGTACATCCATACACAAGATGAAATATTCTATAGCTGTTCAGAAGAACAAGAGGATCTCTACCTACTATAACAAGAGTGTCCACATATTAATATATTTAGTAGAATAAACAATGTTGCATATTGCATCTTTATTTTAAAAACAGTAATTTTGGTGCAGTGAGAACTGTGCAGGAGCTGGAGGGACGGACACGAAACTGTCACTGTGGTTTCCTCGAGGGGTCGGGATTCCTGGGGAGGGAAGTACTTCATACACTTCTGTAATTAAACAGTTGTCAAAGATGAGACGCACATGATCGGTCTACCCGTACGGATATCAGTAAGGAGGGGGCTGTGTAAGTCTCCCCCCTCAATTCCATTTGCAGCACTCCTTAGCACAGCACCAGGGGGACCCTGTTGATTAAAAGGCTGCATCTTTCAGTTAAATAAAATGCCTAAAAATCAACAGAAGCATAGTTGTCTTATCTTTACATGATTTTCATTGCTCGGGGCTTTGTTTTTTTTAATCAGACAATGCATATTTTGTTTGGAAGTTTTTGAAACTTATTAACATGAGTTAGTTCATTGCTCTCAGGGATTAAGGAAGATACCTAACCTCAGATACATGCATAGTAAGGTGGTTTTATGTACAGTAGAGGATATATAATTGGGATAATAATTGAAAGGTGTTTTCTGAAAATTAGATCTAAAGGGCCCAGAAGTCACTTGGGCTTCAATCATTAGCAATAAGTTTATACGTCCTATAAAATATTAGTACATGTTTATATATGAGGTACATTTTTAATTCTCTAACTTAAACTTTTATTTTGCAGAAACAGCACAAGACATCCAAAAGGTAAGCTCTATCATATTTCTTATTTTGAGACACCATTTATAGGTGCCCTCTCCTGTATATTTTATCCCAAGTGTAAACAATTATTTTACATTTTGGAAATTTGATATTTTACATTTACTTTACATTTTGAATTATTTGTATTTGATGTAAGCAAAGACTCATTCTTATCAACTTCCTCTCTCCCCCCATCTCTTAGAACTAAGGCAATTATTTGTTCATTCCTCTGCCCACCTCTCGCCTCAGGAGCTGTAACCTTACCTTAGGCTGTAACACCTGCAGGGTACTAGCCTGAGCCGCCTCACGCTGCCATGTGCCTCTGCCGGGTAGGACCAAGGCCCTGGCCTCCTGCGCATAACCCCCTCCTCAAAGCATCAGCCTTCGTGCAGGGCGATGAGGAGCCCCCTTCTAAGAATATGGTTCTGCAGGTATAGGAGGTGTGATGATATACAACAGAAAGAAACTTTGCTACGTCAAGTTTTTATTCTTCTTCCCCTGGTAAAAGGTTAGGAGAGGGGGAATGAGAGTGGTATGCTCTGTTGGAAGATCTATATCCAAATTTATTACTTGTGAAAAACAGGTGTTCTATCCTGACCTGAGTGGTTTGTCCACTGTGGCTACGGATCAGCTGGCTTACTTAACAGCTCTTAGAGAATTGATCATTGTCCTCTATCTGTAAGGATGTGGCTATGAAACTATCTCCCCATGATTCCGCTTGCACCATGGCTTAGCACAGGGCCAGAGTGACCCTGTTGATAAAGGGAATATCTTTCAGTTAAGACCAATAAAATGTCTAAAAATCAACAAAATCTTATCTTTAAGTGATTTTCACAGCTCCGGGCATATGCATTTTTTTCAGGTACGTGTTTTTGTTTGAAAGCTTTTGAAACTTAATATTAATTGGTTCACTGTCATGAAATATGGCATGAGGCTTTGATTTTTTTAAAAATATGCTTTGTTTTCGTGAGTTGGGGTCACTGCAGAAAGCTCCCTGCTCTTTAAAGCAGACAAAGTCGGATGGTAGAACCAAGCCCTTCTCGGTACCAAGTAGGGGAAATCTCTCCATCACAGAGGTCTAGAAATACAATCTCAAGAGCTTCTTGGAAACTTTCTACAATAGTGCTCAAGCCAAGTCCATATGGGGACTAACTAAACCTTATGAAATCTAAAAACAAGAGAGAACAAAAATACCAAAATGCTTTTTTTAGTGATAAAAAGTTCATCTCCTAACAGTAATGTGTTGAATGAATACTAAATGCAGAGATGGCAGATTCACTGATTATTAGAGAGTTTATAATAGGAAATATTCCTTAATAATAGCTTAATATTTCTCCCAAAATATATATTCTGCGGTTACGTGTGCATGTAGTGATTAAGCTCATATGTAGGCTGTGGATTAAGACATGAATTCAAATCCATTTCTGCCATTTATAAACTGTACAACTACAGGAAAATTGCTTAACCTTACTAGGACTTAGTATCCTAATTTACAGAATTGTTGTAAAGATTAAATGTAATATATATGTTTTAGAAGTGCTTAGTATAGTATTTGGCACACAGCAAGTGTTCCATAAATGATAGCTATTGTCATTATTAAGTAGCCATAATACTGAGAACATGGGGGAAAACAGAAAAAGTTCAGTGGCTCTGGTAAAATTGAGGTGTCTAAGTTACATGTTTCTATGTTGTGACCAGTCATATACTGATTATTTCTTAATCTAAGAGCTTCTTCAGTGCTCCTGACTTATTCGATGTGAATTTTCAGCTTCCAAAAAACTACTGTCTTCATTTCAACTGTAATTACCTTAAAAATATACTTCGATATTAAAAATTCAGGTTTCTTTCCTAATTTTATAAAACCTCTAGGAATTTTCGGGGATAAAAAGATCTTGAGAAGGATTTCTTTCGGCTACATGAGAAACATGAAATCATTTTGCTACCCTTTGAAAGTGTTTTGTCATAATTTAACTAGTTAATAAATAATAACTTATTTTACTTTATAAAAAGTAGTTACCGGGTGCCTATATTTTTATGAACATTATACCAGTGCAGTCTAAGGTGAAAAGGAAGAGATACTAAAAAAAAAAAAGAAGATATTGAAAGCAATAAATATTATATAAATATTGTGTATGTATGTGTGAAGAGAAATAAATGACTAATTGAATTTTTTTAAGTTTTAATAGAAAAACAACATTTAGGATAAAATTTTATTCTTCTCTACTGCCCTCTTCCCTCCCTGAGAGATATTCCAATCAATATGTATCCCAGTTTCATTGACAAGTGTTGAAAAGTTCTTCCTAACTTGACATTTCCAATAGGTGACTGTAGCGTTTTGCTAGAAAGTATGTACCTGGTATTAATTAGTTTGAACGACCTTAACCCTTTCAACTCTTTGAAGCTAATCCTTCTACCTACAGGGTAGTGTCAGAGGGTAATCCGCTCCCGTCTGCACCACTGAGCTCCATCAGGGAGGGTTCCAAGCTATAAAAGACCCCATTGTTTTCTTTGATTAGAAATCATTAATGTCACTCATATTTTACTTCCTAACAGGAAACTAAATGTTACTTAATTAAATGTATTTTGAAAGAAAGTAAAAATATCATTAGCTCATCAGTGGATTAAATTACATTTTTATAGCAAAGACTTTGCCTAGAATCTGTAAACCAAGGCAATGCTGGCTGGCTTTGGGGTGGGCCTGCAGGTGTAAGGGAAACCCTGGGTGTATGCAGTCCCGTCACCGCAGGAGCTTCTGGTATACGAGAAGCCATAGGACTCCTAGGAGTCAAGCACTGGGTCTAAGCCTCCTTAGAAAGTCTCAAATATAAACCAGATATCATGCCTTGAAACTATATATATTCATTGCATAAACAAATATGTATATTCACTTATGCAATGAATATTTGCCAATGGCATACCACATTTATTTGAAGTATCTAAGAGTTTTCCATATTTAGCTGACATCCTGCTTTTTGGAGCAAGGGTTTTGGGGTCAGACCTAGGTTTGAGGCCTAGACTTCACTACTGACTAAGTAGAGCAACTTACTGAATCCTTAAGAGCCTAGATTTCCTTTCTGTGAAACTGGTACAGTCATATCTAATTCACAGAGTGTAAATATTGAGTTTAGAGAATGTCTGCACATTGCCCAGCCTAATTTCTAAGTACTAATTAATTGTTGTCCTTTCTGCCCCTTTGCAAAAACGTGAAGTGCTTTTCAACTCAGTTAAAATCAACACTTTCTCCTGATCATTTCCTTAACGAACATCACAGTCTAGTGGCAGAGGCAACGTGTAAACTCATTTAGGAGAAATTCCTAAATGATGTATCGTCTCCATGTTCTGTAACTCAGTTGGTAAGTTTCTCTCTTTCTCAGGTTTCCAGAGAGGAAGGCTCTCCCCGGCTGACCTCAGCACGGCCAGCTGCTGCCCAGAGGAACAGTCAGCCGAGCAGCTCTGCCACGATCGGCGTGTTTCGTGGGAGTGGAACCGTCAGAAACATCTGGACGGATCACCAGATCAGGCAAGCCTTGTTTCCCAGCCAACGGTCCCCACAGGAGAACGAGGATGACGAAGATGACTATCAGATGTTCGTGCCATCCTTCTCCTCCTCAGATCTGAACGCTGCCCGACTGTGTGAAGACAGCACTTCGAGTCGCCCTTGCAGCTGGCATATGGGACAGATCGAGTCCACAGAGACTCCCGGCTCTGGTCACAGGGTCGTCAGGCGGGCCAGCAGTGCTGGTGAGAGCAACACCTGCCCTCCTGAAATAAGAATTAGGGACAGCGATGGCTCTCAGTACAGCCCCCAGAGGGAACTGCAGAGCAGCCCCCAAACAGAAGAACAGGAGGGGCTGACTCCCTTTGGGTCGTCTATAGAGTTAACGATTGATGACATAGACCACGTCTATGATAACATAAGTTACGAGGACCTAAAACTTATGGTTGCGAAACGGGAAGAAGCTGAATCCACTCCCCCCAGATCAAGCAGGGACTCCGTTCGCCCCAAGAGCACCCCAGAGTTAGCCTTCTCAAAAAGGCAAGCTGGCCACAGTCAGAGCTCTCTGCACACACAGAAAGATGGAGGTCTCACAGGTCGGGAGGCATCCAGCCAAAGCACACACGAACTCCAGGTGGTTGAAGAAAACATCTATGACACTATAGGGCTCCCAGATCCCCCATCGCTGGATTTCAAGTGCAACAGTCTAAAGCGTCCAAAGAGGAGCACCTTTTTGGGTCTGGAAGCCGACTTTGTGTGCTGTGACAGTCTGAGGCCATTTGTTTCCCAGGACAGCCTCCAGTTCAGCGAGGACGAGACGCCTCAGCATCAGGGTACCTCTGATAATGACTATCTGAGCCTGCTGTACAGCTCTTCCAGCTGTAACTTGTCTGTCGCGGACAAGCCTACATCTGATAAACTGTCTGAAGAAGTAGATGAAATCTGGAATGACCTGGAAAATTACATCAAGAAGAACGAAGACAAGGCCAGAGACCGCCTCCTCGCAGCATTTCCTGTGAGCAAAGATGACGTGCAAGACAGGCTGCATGCTGAGAGCTCCCCCGCGCTGGGCCAGGACACAGCACACTCCGCATCCACGCTGTCACTGCCCGGGAGCCAGGCTTTCCTGGCGCCTGTGAAAAGCAGGACCGTGAGAGTGAGCCGGGCCAACTACCCATTCGAAGAAGACCTGATTTCTAGAGAAGGCTCCTTTATGAGTCTTAACCGACTCTCTCTGGCCAGCGAGATGCCTCCTGTGGACAACCCGTACGACCTGGCCAGTAGTCTTTCCCAAATAGACCCAGAAAACCCTGACCTGGGGACGGAGGCCACAGATAAGACAAAAAGCAGGGTTTTCATGATGGCTCGGCAATACAGCCAGAAGATCAAGAGGGCAAATCAACTTTTAAAAGTGAAAAGTCCGGAGTCGGAGCAGCCACCGGCCAGTCAGCATCCTAAGTCCGTGCACAAAGATCTGGCAGCCATCTTGGAGGAGAAGAAGCAAGGAGGGCCTGCCATTGGTACGTTCACTGCTTTTCTTCTTCTTGAAAGTAAGATGCGAGGACGGTTCTCAGATTCTAAATGTCCTTAGAATGGACACACCTGTGAGAACACTGACATTCAAGCTTTATTATCTCAAAGACACAGATAAAGCCATTACTAACCTTTTCTCACTTCACATCCACTGAGTTATGCAGTTTGTAGCATGATTTGGCCTCAGAGGGTTTCGTTGTGCACGTAACACTGTCACGACAGAACTGATATTTTAAGAAGTTTCTCCAAGGTAACCTAAAGTGTGAAGAAAAGCAATCAGTTTGCATTTGTGATATCTCAAGCTTTTCTCTGTGTTTTGGTAATTTGTTAGGAGGTGGAGTAACTTGTGTAATCTTTTAATGTGTGGAAGCATACAGAATGACTACTCCTCGCTTCAGAATCCTGACAAAAATGTCTACCTCTGCTAACAAAGACCGAAAAGAGTCTTTTTTGCACTTTACTTAGTTGTTCACACTGTAACTCAGTTGTTTCCTCACATATTTCGGTTACTACTCAAATTTTTAAAATAGCTGCTGTAATGCATTTAACACCATCTCATTTGGTGTTCTCATATATGCTTCCAAGAAGTTTAATTATTCAGACTTCCTCTGCGTGGGCATAGCTAAACCAGGATCTTAGTGTGAAATTGGTAAGATCCAGGCCTGCAGGAACAACATGTTCATGGTTTGACTGTTTTGTTTGTTTTTTTTTTTTTTTTTTTGAGACAGAGTCTCGCTCTGTTGCCTGGGCTAGAGTGCCGTGGCATCAGCATAGCTCACAGCAACCTCAAACTCCTGGGCTCAAGCGATCCTCCTGCCTCAGCCTCCCAAGTAGCTGGGACTACAGGCATGCACCACCATCCCTGGCTAATTTTTTCTATATATTTTTAGTTGTCCAGCTAATTTCTTTCTATTTTTAGTAGAGACGGGGTCTCATTCTTGCTTAGGCTGGTCTTGAACTGCTGAGCTCAAACGATCCGCCCGCCTCGGCTTCCAAGAGTGCTAGGATTATAGGCGTGAGCCACCACGCCTGGCTGGTTGACTGTTTTGAAGGCCAAAATTTTTAATACCAATCTCAGGGGAAGAGTGTAAGAGTGAATAAAGCACATAACTGTCACGGAAGGAAAAACCTGAGGGTGGTTCTCACCTGAGGAACTTGTACCTCCAGACCTAGAGAGATTTCTGGGCATGGGCCTAGGAATCTGCATTTTAAAACAGTGTGGCCTTTCCATCATTATTTTAAGAAATTCTGCCCTAGATTTTCTGACAAAAGACTACCTGTCAGTGTCAAATGAGAGGAGTCTATTCTCCAATGAAGTAAAAACTGAATGAGTTAGTTTCAGGATGGGTCCAGATAACCAGCTTCATCAGGACACGCACATTGGGACAGGGTGATGTCACTAACCTCCTTTCTTTGGATTGACTTATCTACTTCCATGGAAGCCAGAGAATGGGAAGGGGTGTTGAAATCCTAAATGAATCACAAGGTACAAGACAAGAATCTGTAGAGTCTTGTTTTAAGTTTGAGAGTATTTAAGAATTGTCTAAAGCTTTAATCTTCAGTAAAATTTCTTAATGCATAGGAGCAGTGACACCCTGGAATTGATGCCTGAAGGATTATAAAGACTCTTTGAGTTCTTCCTCATCTTCTTTTTAATCAAATAAAGGTTAATAGTAATTTTTGTATGCATGTGAGAGAGATTTTTCCCCTTGCGATAATGTGCTGCAAGTAATTCATGTCCCTTTTCCGATGCTAGTGTTGTTAAGCTGGTTTGTTAAACTTAGAGAAAGTGACTGAGTTCCTGCTGCAGAAGGACTATTTTTAGGCAGACAGCATAGGTGGCCTTAGAGTTGTATGTTGGCCATTGCAACCACTGACTGTGGGCTGAAGCTTCTCAGAATAAGAGAAGATATGATACAAAGGTTTCTGATGGTGATGGATCATGCCTGCAGTAGGAGCACATATAATAAAAAGTATGATAGGAATCGCCTGGGCCAGGTTGTTTTGAATATAGACCATCTGCTAATAGGCAAAACTCTAATCTAGATAGAAGCATGTCCTTCCACACCGAGTCATTAGGGCCTACAACTACCTTGAACAGTCTTTTTTACCCACCTTTTAATTGTTAAATGATTCCACAGTGAGGTTTCTGTTTCTTCCTCTCACTTTTGGTGGTTCTTTTTGTTTTGCCTACTTGTGTCATCTTGGGGGATCACATAGGATCTTTCCTTAGCTTTGCATCTGGGTCCTCTCTTGACATGGTGGGCTACTATCAAAGTTCTCCCCAACAAAGGGGAGGAGATCTCTCCAGAGTCATCTTCTGAGAGCGCAGGAGCACGTCCCTAGGGCCTGCCATCTCTCAGGACCTGACCTTATATCCACGCCTCTTCCATCTGAGTGATCGAGACCACTTCCTGTGCCCACGAGGCTTTCCATCAGTTGACATGATGACTCCTTTTCTCTCTCTTGTTTATCTGGGCGCAGGACGTCGTAGTCGAATGGACCGATTCTCCAGACTTCTTCGTATGGGCCTTGCCACTTTGCCAGGAGCTTGCTCTCGGTGTTGTGCGGAAGGAGGAGCGCCCTATTCACCTGCTGAAACTCTCGAGCACCTTTATTGAACTCTCTAGCCAGGGTCTACAGGCCCCGGGTCAGATTTCCGCCTATAAATCACTCAACCAGGTCTAGTTGCTTCCGCATTTTAGAACCTGTTGTAGTCACTGGCCATTTTGTTCCATCAGACCTCCCTCCTAATAGTTTTTGAGACCAAGGAGGCCTTTCGGTTTCTGGTTTTTTGGTGACGTTTCACGTGGGAGAAAATTCCATATGGGCTTGAGGAATTTTCCTCCTTGTGTAAAGTAGGGAAGGCACGATTTTATGCTTCTGTCTATGTCTCAGACAACATTAGAAACATTGATTTTAATCCTCTGTCTTGAAAACAGCATGTGTGATATTGCCCTTGGCAAGGATTATTTCAAATTTTTATCTGGAATCATAAGAATCCAACTTTCAAACCTTCAAAAGAAGGAAATAAACCATAGACATCCATGAGATTCTCATGTAATGATCATGTATGCGTTCTATAAAGACTGTTAATACCAGAACTAAGGATATGGGGGAACCTTGATCCAGCTAACACTAGGCTTTTTAGGCTAGAGGTGTCATCTGGGGCTGGCTGTTCCCTATACATCTGGCTGGTGGAATCTATTTAATCACAGCTGATGCTCTGGCAACTTGTCTTTTGTTCACATTGGCATCATAGAAGTTCTAGACTCTCTTAGAAAATCAAGTTGAAACAAAAACTTAGATAAGCATGGTATATTGTCTAGTGAGATTCTTTTTAATCAAAATTGATAAATGGTCCGCTCTGTTACTCAAAGAAACCGTGTGCCCATTAAAAGTCATCTGTAGGAAGCATTTTAATCCAAGGCTGTCTTCCTGCTCCCCCTTTTCCTGCTATGACCTCATTTCCAGGCTGCCTTTCCAGCCTCAGTGGTATGGTCCCAGGAAGAGCACATCTATTTTTAACACTATGCTTAAAGTCAAAGGGACTAAAAAAACTGATAATGAAGTTGTTGTTCAGAATAACTTCTGTTTAGAACTAGGTGCTCTATGGGGAGTTCAGCAAAATGCACATCAATGTTCTCCAAGATCAAAAGCTCAGAGACTAGCTGGCATAATAAAGTAGCCTACATAAAACAATTAGCAATGCAAATTGTGAGTCTGCACGCGTGTGCACACATACACAGCCAACAGCTAGGTGCACACTATGTAAGACTTTAGAGAAGGGAAATCAGTTAGAAAAGGATTCCAGGACAGAATAGGATAGGACTTAAGAAGATCTTGGGAGATGGGCAGGAGTTGATTAAGCAAAGGAAGACGTGAGTATGATACGGACAACAAAGGCATGAGAAATACTCTGGATATTTTAGATAATACAGGGTTTCGAAGTATCTGGGCTAAAGTCAAGAGCTGATTGTTCTTACAGGACTGTAGGGTTGGATTTTGATACTGGAACAGTTCAATGAAAGTTTTAATTAGTTTTGCTGCATTACTCCAAAACTATCATTTTTTTGGAAGCTTGTGAAAGTTCAGGGCCTTCCTGATCGAGCTGTGGGATATGAGGCTCAGGGCTGTCGTGTGTGAGAATGGCTTGGACAGACCATCTGCTTTCAGGCGGGACTGCTAGCCCACGAGTGTGTTAAATGTCCAGCTGCCTTTCAGTTTCCTAGTTAATGAAACATTATAGGTTTGGGGATGGTTAACATAGGTACACTGGTGTCCGTGTAGACTTTTACACTCTTTCTCTTAAGGTCGTGGTAAGTCTTTGTTGGTATTAAGAGTCTTTACTATGCCATTTAAGGAGTAATTTCTCAAGTTTTTGTTACTAAAAATTTCAAAACTAATAATCTCTGTCCTTCCAAGGAATTTAGTGTTGAAAACCCAAAAGATTTGAATATAGACCGGTAATGAGAAGTTGGACTATTTACCTTGATTGCAGGGAATTGGGGGTGAGGGAATTGAGGGAGTTGCAATTAAAAGGCATATAATATCAGGTTGTGTTCTCTCCTCCTAGAAAGTAGACTAAAAAGAAATGGAAGAAACTCAACTAAATGAGTATTTAGTTTAAATTCAGGGATTAATTTTACTAGTAACGGGTCATTAAAAATATAAGTAGCTTAAAGAAGAAAACATAATGTCGCCTGCCGGTTGTCATATATGGGATAGATTCCCTTCACAGAGATTATGTCGATGTGGTCTGAACGGTTTATGGGACACATGGAGTTCTTTGATTCTAAGGTGGTCATGTGGGTACCTGCATTGGGGAGGGGTACAGCTCTTGAAAGTGACATCTTTGGGCTCCCACTCCTAAATCATTGCCGACTCAAGAGAATCCTTTCTGTGTATCATGGTTTGGTTAACGTCTTTAGAAATATCTGTGCCTTGGAGTGGGGCCAAGAAGAAAATGGCCTCATAGCTTAATTTTAAGTGGCAAAAGCTTTTGTGGAAGTTTAACTGTCAGGTCCTATTCTTGAAGCAATACTAGAGAGCATTAGATAATTGAGCATACACGGATGGCTCATCGTTAATGTCTTGGTGGTGTAGGCTTTAGTGCTCAGCTTCTTGGGGATGAGAAAGGAGATGTGAGTTAGTCAATACGTGTGGCTTGGTGTAGTACTGGAGGGGAGGATCTCCCCTAGATATTGGTCCTCCAGACACTGGCAGTGGAGGGCTGCCTGGAAGCAAGAAGTGCAGGAACAGCCACCAGGAGCAGACTCCTCTAGAAGTAGTTGTCTGAGAGCAAGGAGAGTGGTGAGAAGCCAGGGTAGCCACTGCACTGGGGATTGTGGCCTTGATTCTTTTAATGACTACTTGAGTTATTTTTCATTGGCCAAGGCTTAAGTGCTGACTTTCTTGTTTTTATTAATATGCTGCCTGTTTTTAGCACTGATACTGCTTCATGCTTATAAAGAACACTAGAAATTTACATTACATGCAGTGGGCACTGGCAGACCTGCTGTTGAGATAACATAATGCAGAATTAGATCAAATTAAATGAACTTTTAGGTAGCACTTGTATCTGCATTAAACCGTGGATTATTTTATTAGTTTGTGTTGCTTAGTGTTCAATGATTATTCATCCTCAGACATCACTTTAGTCCTGTCTACTGTTAAAATTTTTTTTAATATGTTGGTTAGAATGTTATATTCTTATTTTTAATCTATGTAGGAATAATCCCATGTTTATTTATTATGTCAATATTTGCCTTCCAGGTGCCAGGATTGCTGAGTATTCCCAGCTGTACGACCAGATTGTATTCAGGGAGACTCCCCTTAAAATTCAGAAGGATGGCTGGGCCAGCCCTCAAGATCCCTCCCTCCTCAGGTCTGCGTCACCTTCCCAGGTCCGACAGGGTAGCGAGAATTGGCTTCTGCATTCGACCTACAGTAATGGAGAGTTAGCAGATTTCTGTCCCCAGCCAGAGCAAGACTTGAGGTCAAGATATCCCACTTTAGAGATCAGTACAAAAAGTACGCCCCGACAATTATCTGCAGCTTGCTCTGTGCCTTCTCTTCAAACCTCCGATGCTCTGCCGGGTTCCACGCAGAGATGCAGCGTGATAGTCAGTCAGCCCAACAAAGAGAACTTGTGTCAGGGCCATCTTTACAACTCTTTGGGTCGGAAAGGAATCAGTGCAAAGTATCAGCCTTATAACAGGTCCCAGTCATCTTCCTCAATCCTGATAAACAAATCGATGGACTCCATCAACTACTCTAGTGAAATGGAAAAGCAGCAGCTGCTGTCTCTACACAGAAGTTCCAGGTGCGAGAGTCACCAGAACTTGCTGTCAGGAATTGCTGACTCACAGCAACAGGGCACTGAAAAACTCTCAGATCTCACACTCCAAGACTCGCAGAAAGTTTTGGTAGTAAATAGAAATTTGCCCCTAAATGCCCAAATAGCGACACAGAACTATTTTTCCAATTTCAAAGAGACTGAAGGAGACGAAGATGACTATGTGGAAATAAAGTCAGAAGAAGATGAGGCAGAGTTGGAGCGATCTCATAATCGGAGGAGGAAATCTGACTCGAAGATGATGGACGCTGACTTTTCGGATAACGTCTGCAGCAGCAATACATCTTATTCTTTGAACAGCCCATGCACTCCCCCAAAGCCAATAAACAGCAAGCTGGAGCTTTCGCCGTATCTGACATCATGTAGTGATTCTGACAAACTGAGTGACTATCTTTGGAGGGGGCCATCTCCCAATCAACAAAATATTGTACAGTCTTTAAGGGAAAAATTTCAGTGTCTCAGTTCAAGCAGCTTTGCTTAAGGTTTTAGTAACAGCTGCCTGAATTAGCTTCTTGTTCTCCTAAGAACTATAGATATTGATGAGGTGTTTTATATGTACCAGATTAAAACCATTTTGTAATAACTAGAGATGTAAAATATACTTTCTTTAACAGCACAACTTTTTGCAATGGCTGATGATACAGCCAGGATTGTACTGTAGCAAATGTCAGCATCTAACGGTATATTTTCCGATGCTGATTGTCTTCCTGTTTCCTGTAAGTCAACCTTACTTGAAAATTTTTAGGCTTTTTTTTTTTTTTTAACTTGATGGCCACCGTGATGTTTTTTCCCTTATCCTGACAAAGTGCTTATATGATAAGAAATGCAATAATCCTCTCATATTATCCAGAAGCCCCAAGTAGTTTTATCCTGTGACTCAAAGGCAGCAAGGAGACTTTTTCACATGGTTTAAGAGGAAAGGACAGGAAAGCTGTTTAAAGAATTTTGGCAAGACCTTAGAATAATGTAAGTTGGAGATCTCTCACTGGAGCATAGTCTGCTGTGCCCATTTTAGTTTCCATGCCAGTATTCCTGCATCATTTCATCTTCACGTACAAATTGTGTGACTATTGAAAATTAAAATGTAGCAGGACCAATTTGCATTTTGTTTTTTAAGCAAAAACCTTTACCTGTATTTCTGGACAAGGCCTGGAGAATGCGCTGCTCATCGTGTTGAGTATATAATTTCTGGGGTGAAATGAATTCTTTCCTTAATGGCTTAAAACCAAGGTCAATAAAATGCAAATTCACTTAGCCCTTAGAAAAGATAGGATGACTTCTGCGAACAACTTGATTGTCTCTTCATATTACAGTTGAAAGGGGGAAAAAAAAAACCAAAACAAAGACCTCCATGGCATTGTGCGTGCCTGTCTCTAATCAACACAAAGTGAACCATAAGCTAAAGTAAGACAAAGCAGTTTAAAGCTACCTTTCCCAAAGGAGTTTTTCACATGCACTTTCCTGAGTCTTGGACTCTGCCAAATGGGCTACTTGATCCTAGCCCTGAGGAGTCGCTGGCTGCAGGAATAGGGCAAGAATTAATTTTCTAAACCATACATAACATGGAGCCTTTTTTCAATTCTTTTGAGGCATATGAAAGAACCATCTTTTGCTTACTAGGTTCTAATATCTTTTAAGTTGTAATTATAGTCTATACAGGATTTCATTGTGATACTATATACTACTCCCACTCCTTATGAAAGGAAACCAAAAAAAAAAAAAAAAAAGATGTGAGTAAAAAGCAAAATCAGAGAAGCTAAAGAGAAAAATAAAGGCAGATTTATTGCTACCTTACCAAAATATTCTATTAAGACTGTGGTTGTTAATACAGCAGGAATGTTTTCTCAAATAGTGGCCTTTGTGTTCTCATTTTAAGTAGTGGTACATTCTGTGGCCCTTTCCCACCCTCTGTTTCCATTTTAAAAGATGAATACTTTGTGTAGGGAAAGGGGTCAGGGTTTCTCATTTAAAGGTAAGCAATAATATTGAATAAGTGACATCATAATTCTTTTCCTCTTTTTAAGTCCTATGTCTTTTTTTCTTAACCGTAAAACAAAATGTGACCATTCTTATTTTACAAATAGGTACCTAAGGCATTTGTTTTTCTTTTTAAATAACAACCCAAGTTTATTGCTTCTCCACACTACTCTTACACCTTATAAAACAAAGTCCATATTGAATAACATGGTTCTGGAAACATTCCTCCTTTCACTGCCTTCGTTTAAACATGGTATGGGTTTTCAAGATTAAGAAGTATCAAAAAGGAAGCATCATAAGAAAGTATGTTCTTAGACTTGCTATAGGAATAAGTGCATTTGTACTACCTATAAAAAACAGCTACCTGACTCTTGCCCCAGGAATTCAGTTTCCCATTTTCGCTTCTTAGTTTATATGACCAAAATTCTAATAGTCCATAATAGACACTGTTGTCTGACTCTCAAAAATTATTCTCCACACCAGTGTCTTGTACGACTTTGATGTCACCTATAGGAATACACCCCACTGCACAGCGGTGGACGTCGTACTGTATAAAATATCTCTGTGGTTCTTAGGTTCAAGGACAAATCCGTAGTTTATAGATCACTTCTGTTGGCCAGGACACAGGTTTTGAGAGCTGTGTGTGTATAATCATGTTTGTATTTTTCCCCAAAGTTATCAAATAATTGCTTTTGTTTAAAAATAGTTTCTTTTAGATGTGGGGTGGGGATGTATATAATTGGGGGGAAAAGTTATATGTACTTAAAATTATGTCAAGTTCTTATTAGTTTCCTGTACTGAAGGTTCATTTTTTTTTTTTTAATAAGTTCACTTTTCCACCTACTTTATTCTTTGTGGGGAAAAAAATGCACCTAGAAAAACAGTTTAAATACTGTATATAAGATAATAAAAGTTAGTAATTTCCATTATTTAATAAAGTTTGTAAAGTACAAAGTAAATTATAGTGTGAATTAATGTATTTATTCTAGTACATCAAGATTTTTCCAAACTACATTTAGCTATACGACCTTGTCTTTACTATACTATGTTTCACTAGCCCATTACAGACTGTTCTGTATCTTTGGATTACTTTTGAAATACTGAATTTAGTGTCTGGGATGATTTTTGTTTTCTTGATAGGCAGCTAAATTAGATCAATCACTAAATTACCTTTTTTAAAAAAAACTAACAGAAGACATCCTTTTAACTATTTCATTATTGAGTTGAAAAATTAATGTAAAAGTTCTTGGCACAAATTAAGGTTTTTTTTTTTTCATTTAACTTCATTCCGCATTTTCTTTAATAGACAAAAATTTTTATAGGGAACAAATGCATGATAATATAAATCGATAATCAGGGGCATTTTCTAAAGCAATTCCCTTTCCAAATATAAGCACAAAGCCCTACCCCATTATAATGAAAGTGTAGGTTGCCTAACTTGCCTCACACAGGAAAATAGCTTCAAAATTTTTCTTTAGAATGTTTGAGTGTGAAGAGTTTCTAACTTCACATTGAGGAGCCCTGAGATCTGTTTTGCCTTGAGGTTGAAAATGGATGGGTTTGCTGTAAGTCTTGAGGGTTCAAGTTAGAGAAGCAGATGACAGTCGAAGAACTGCCCTGTGTAAATTCTACACATAAATTCTTAGGGGAAAGAAAAAGGTTTAATCAGGTTTGTGATGCACTATAAATACAGCCGTTGAACGAGAATAATAAAATTCATCTATTGTCTTTTGATGTGAAAAAAATTAATCTCTATTTTGAAGGGCAAATGTTAACAATACATCAAGAACTCTGACATCCTCTAATGTTATTAGGTTGGTACAAAAGTAATTGTGGTTTAAGACTGAATTTTAAAACATATAACTTTTTCTATCTGGATAGTGGTAACTATATCACCTGGAAAGGCATTACAATAAAAGAAACCACTTCAACTTTTTTACCAATCTATATGATCTATATGTATGTCTTCAACTTAAACCTTGTCCTATTCAGAGATAAGATCTGAAGCTTTCTGTTGTGTGCTTATTCAGTGCTTTTGTCTAAATATATATGTATATGAAGATGTAAGCATTCTCTCACATTTAGTTTCTCACAGTTTTCTTTCCTTACAGGTAGTTTTGAGTATGGAATTCCAAAGATACCGTGGAATTGTGCTGCATTTAAAAGTTTCATTAATGCAAAATGATTGCACAATCTATATAACGGTAAATAAAATTTGATTGGTTTATAGAATATTCGAGAGCTCTTTCACAGGAGATTAAAAGTTCCCTTTTTGGAAGAATATTCTAAAATTTAGCATGTGCAACCATTGTCTGATTTGATCCTTTGAGGTGGAAATGTTTTTACCAGCTCAGCACAGTGCTGGGCAATTTGTAGGTGTCTAATACATGTTTAATGATTGAATAAGTAGATTTTAAAGATCGTTTGACCCCCAAAGCATGAGAAAAACACATTCAAATCTGAGGCACAGAGGAAGGAAATATAACAGCAGCAGCTAAGTTGCTTTTAAAAATTCACAGTATCCTCAGAAATCCACTGTTACCTGACTTTTCTTAGTGCTCTTATTTGGTAGGTCGGGCAAAGGTGGCATTTTGGAAGGACTCCGTCCCTTTTCCATCTCATGGCTGATGGAATTCTAGAGGCATTTACTCTGCAGGTTTCCAGTAACCTGTTAAGCTAAGCATCTACATGGGTACATGAGGGTGGGATTACCTTAGCCTCCTCAAAATTCCATCTAGACCAAATGCCTGTCGGAATAGCTGCTTTTGATGATGTGATGAGAGCACACAGCACCCCACTACGCAGGCGCCAGGTGCTGGGTTAAGGCAGGTGAGATGGAGGGAAGCAGCCCAGAATGCTGACATGTTTGGTGCCAGAAGACAAACTTGCCTACTTTACCATTGTGATGCGTGCCCGCGGGCCAAGTCCACTTTATGTATCTCCGAAAAACAACAAAGCTTTATTTTCCTGACGATGGCTTACTCACATGCATCACACAATAGGAAAGGAAGAGAAGCAGGCGGTTCCACCTCATTAGTTCTAAAACCATGCTTATTCGGCTCACTGTAAAAGAACAGGGCTTGGATGGTGATCAAATCATCTGCTCCATGGGGCAAATACAAACCCCCAAATGTCCTCCTGTTTGTATAGCGATGTATGGCTCACCACAGAGTTCTCACGGAACCACCAAACAAGAACGTGGGGTAAGCAGATTCCTTCTACAGACCAGTTATATCAGAGGCTGTAAACTGCGGGCCCAGGGGCTTGTGCAACTTTAAAAAGGCTTAAACATAAATCCAAATTTCCAGCTTAAAAAAAGAAAAAACACCTATCCTTTTTGGGTCCGTATTCTGGCGAGGCGATGCTGCAAGATATGAGGGGGGATCTAAAGATGAAAGTCACCCTAAAAGGTGGCAACCTGCCTGCACCTTTAGGGGAGCCAGTTCCTTTGTTCTCCACTATGGACTTGGTCAGCAAACTTAAAGCAGCCAGGGAGCACTCGAACACACGTTTTGGATAGAAAGTAAAGGCTCTCCTGCCGGTGTGGGGACCAGATGTCAGGTCTGAGTTCCCTGGTTCTTGGTTCCCAGTACGGAAGAATGGTTACTGGTACTGAGTCGATGGAGCAAATGAGCAGACCAAGCAGATGCAAGCAGGCAAAGTGCCAGAGTTTATTAAAGCAAAGTGCATTCCAGAGAAGAACAAGTCAACCCCTGGGAGTGGAAGAGACCGTGAGTTTAACAAGATTTTCCCTTTTATGCTGATTCCCTAATTTTATGTTAAGAGGGGGGTGGAATATTCCCAGAATGGCGAATCCTTCCCTTTTCTATCCTTGTAAGGCAATTTCCAGGGGTTGCCATGGTATTTGTAAACTGTCATGGCGCTGGTGGGTGTGACTTATTACTATGTTAATGAGGGTAGGTCATTTGAGGTTACTGTCACCTTATTTGTGTGCATGCTTCAGACACCCTCATTTGTGGCCCTGATCATATCTCCACTTTGTGACCTTTTTACCTCTTTCTGGTTGGTCAGTCCTTGGAGACCCCCTATCGTTCGTAGACCAAACATCTGTTCAGTCCTGGCAAGCCCCCTTGATGTGTCACCTGTTCTTTCTTGGAAGCCCCTTCTGGTCAGTTTGTTCCCTCTGTGGTGGACACAGCATCTCCTAGTGCCACCGATTTCTCAGTGGAAACCCCCAGACAAACACCTGTTCCCCTTCCTCCTTGTCCCAACCTAACACTCCTTTTAGGGTAAAAGAAATGTATGTCATTGAAAGTCTGCAGAATGTATTGCTTCTTTGGGGGAAATTTTATGCCTGGTCCACTTCACTAGTTACTACTGAATTATCTGCCTGGCTTCTATGAGCCTCCACAGGCTTCGGGCTTGTGATACCAAGTATTCTCCATTCCATTCTCCTTTAATGTCATGAATTCATCTAAGGCTTAAACTACCATTTATACTGTTTCCTAAAACACCACCTCTAGCTCAGCCTTCCCTCCTGAGTGCCAGGAGGATTTTTTCCTACAGAACATCTCCACCTGAGTTGTCCAAAACTGATGTCATTGTCCCCATCTAGTCTCCTTTATTCCTCAGAAGCACCAGCTCTAGTTTGCAGTCTTTTTCTTGGACTACTGTAACGGCATCCTAACTGGTTGTCTTGCCACCCTCTTCCCTACTTCCTGTCTCGTTCACCTCCACCTTCCCAATCTTAGCCAGTGTAATATTTCTAAACACAAACAGAATAACATCCTCCACAATGTCCTCCACAATCTCTCTGCCCCCAAGTTGCCCTTCCCCCACTCTCCAGGAAAAAACCTACTTTGTCCTCAACACTCAGCTCAGAAATGACTGCCAAAAACTGTGACCACCTTGCAAGCTAACGAGGTAGCCTGCCTCAGTTTCATGGAGGCTGGCAGAAGACTCCAGACTCTTAGGTCAGAGATCAAGGGCAGTTGGACAGCACTGGAGGCAGCGTGAGCTCTGCATTTGCGTTGGTTTTCCTCTTTTCTCCCCTTTCAGAGCAGCCCAGAGCCTCACCTTTGCCCCTGGAGGGAGATGTTGTTATCTTTACTCTCTGGACAGCAAACAAATCTGCCCTCTGCCCCAGAGAGAGACACTGTCTCTTCCAAGGCTGTATGCTCTATAAATGTCCTTGAACTGATACCCTTGAATAAGAGATAAACAAGACTTGAAGAAATCCAAAATGCAAGAGACCCATAAAGAATTGTCTCAAAACAAGGACAACTTCATGACATACAATACATTTTTAAAATTATCACCCAATACTATATTATTAAGGATGGAGAAGGTTACTTCCAATTAAATGAAAGTATAAATTAATATAAAATATTCAGAAATGAATTTTGTAATATGGATCAGTAGCATTAAAAGTTCATCATCTTTGACCCAGTAAATTACACTTCCAGGAATTTATTCTAAGGGAAATCATCAGTTGCAGTCAAAGATTTATGTAACGAACGTTTCCGTGCATGTCTCACCTGCAGAATCAGGCACTGGTTGGTAACGACATAGATTTTGCAGATCAGCATCAGTGTGCATGCTACCCACACTCCTAGAGACCAGGCCTGCACCTTCCAGGGCCATGTTTCCAGCCTAAACACTCAGAGACCGGGCCCAGGCCCCTCCCTGGGAGCTTCAGAACAGCTACATCAAACTCAGAGCTTCTCCCCAAGCCCAGCAAACTACCAATCCTGGAAGACCAAGGTCTCCTCATCCACTGAAGGCTAGGACTCCCACGGAAGTGCAAACTGTCTTGACCCTTGAAAAGTCCCAGTGTCCTCTCTGCACTTTAGCCTTTCAGTATTTGCTGGGTCTGTCTCTTTGGCATCCTTTGGGCCACATAAACCACCAGGCCTCATGTTCTGTTACCCCGGGTTGTTGCCCCGTCACCATCCCTCCTGGCCCAGGTCCCTACACTGCTTTCTCCTTCCTGACCCGCTTCGCACTGCTGCTGTTCTTCCCACATCTTTCCTCTGCGTGCTCTGGTTCCCCTTAAGGTCCATATTCGAACACCTCTACATCCTTATCCTTTTGTTTTGAGACAGAGCTTTGCTCTTTCACCAAGCTAGAGTGCCATGGCATGATCATAGCTCACAGCAACCTCAAACTCCTGGGCTCAAGTGATCCTCCTGCCTCAGCCTCCTGAGTAGCTGGCACTACAGGCATGCACCACCATGCCCGGCTAATTTTTCTACTTTTAGTAGAGACAGGGGTCTCACTCTTGCTCAGGCTGGTCTTGAACTCCTGAGCTCAAGCGATCCTCCCACCTCAGCCTCCCAGAGTGCTAGGATTATAGGGGTGAGCCACCGCACCCGGCCCATCCTTATCCTTTTAACTGAAGCTGTTCCTTCCACTCATTTCTTTTTCTAACTAACACTGAACCCTTCCTTAAGGATGTCGCTACTCTTAAGGTCCTCTTCAGGGGAGGCTGTTCATTCTCCTACAGTCCAACACCTCAAGTCCAAGAGGTAGTGGCAGCACTTCATGGGTCCATCCATGCTGGTGGCTGGACACCATTCCTTCTCTGTCCTCATGGATGAATGAGCTGTGGCATGGAGGCTCGTGCCATTCGGAATGCAATCTTTGTGCCACTGACTGCTATCATGCATCGACCTTCTTGCCAAATGCCCTTATTCAGTGAAGGTGTCAGCACACAGCTTATAGTCAGTGCTCTCCTCACCCCGCATACTCACTGCCCTATATACCACGCCTGTGCTGAGCACCCTCTATATTTTGATGGATGACCTACCCAACATCCGGTCTTCGTTCCCTGACCTGCTCACCACCAGTGACCTTCACACCATTCACTTTAGCCACCGTACTGTCCCTCCAAGTGAAGTAGTTCTTTGGCTGTATCTCACACACTTGGCTATGTTGTATTTTCATTTTCTTTATCTTTTCTAATCTCCTTTGAGATTTGGGCCAGGGGTATTTAGAAGTATGTTATTTAATTTCCAAATACTTGGGGATTTTCTAGATATCTTCCTGATGTTGATTTCTAGTTTAATGCCAGTGTGCTCACAGAATATAGTTTATATGAGTTAAATTTTTAAAAATGTGTTGAGGTTTATTTTATGGCCCAGAATATAGCCTATCTTGTTGGCTATTCCATGTGCACTTGAAAACAATGTATATTCTTCTGTTTCTCTCTAAATGCAAAAGGTAAGTGTAAGAAGAAAATAAACCCTGTCAAAATCTAAAAAAAAATAAAAATAAAAAAAATAAATGTCAGGTCAATACGGTGGACAGTACAGTTTACAACTTTTATATCCTTGAGGATTTCCTGTCTACTGGATCTATGAATTACTGAAAGGAATATTGACATCTCTAACTGTAATTGTGGATTTGTCTGTTTCTCCTTGTAGTTCTTTTTATTTTGCTTCATTGACTTAGGTATCAAAAAATATTACTAGAAGAATATATGTCAACTCACAGAATTAATGGGAATTTCAGAGCACCAGACTGCTAAAACAGGTAAGAAGAGAAAATAAGGATAAATTACCTACCTCTGGGCTTCCTGTTTTATGAG
Organism: Indri indri; assembly: GCA_004363605.1. Classification (NCBI taxonomy): domain Eukaryota; kingdom Metazoa; phylum Chordata; class Mammalia; order Primates; family Indriidae; genus Indri; species Indri indri. The sequence continues at coordinate 241,286 of RJWJ010000242.1, forward strand.
CTGAAAAAGAAACTTTTTCTTGAAGCCACTGTGAGTCAGGTTTGCTGTTGCTTGTAGCCAAACACACGTCTAAGACATTCCCCTCAGTTTTTCTCTGACTCATCTGGTTTTTTTCTTCCATAGTCTCCGCTGTGGCCTTGTCTTCCTCTGCTCATTTCTTGTTTGCGTTCTTCGATGCTATTCTAGGTCCTCTTGTCTCCGATTTCTATACACTCTCTCAGGGATCTTATCATAACCATGGGCCTAGATTTCACCTCTGTGTTTTGGTCCTATATGTTTAACAAATCTAAATCTCCATCTTTGAACTTACTCCTGAGCTACACATCCCTGGATCCAATGTCCTACTAAATATCTCACCTTTGATATCCTATAGGCACACAAATCTCGATAGGGCTAAGCCTGTGGCTTCTCTCCTCTGGTTTTCCTCCGTGAATAGCGCCTCCCCCGACCACCCCTCCTAGCAAATACTTCAAGCCAGAACGGGGCTTCATTGTTGACAACTTCCTTCCATGTACCTTCCATACCACTCAAATACTAAAAGCAGCCAGTTGTTCCCTTACTTATTTCTTGAATCCATTCACTTTTCAACATTCCACTGGCCAAGGATGTTCTCAGGTACTCATCACTTCTTCCGCTGTAATGGCAACAGTCTCCAGATCTGTCTACTGGCTTCATTTGCCATCGTGTAAGTTGTCACCAGTGTGATCCTTCTAAAACACACATCTGAGATTGCCACTCTGCTGCTTCTAAACCCTTTGGTTGCTCTCCACTGCTCTCAAAATACCATGCAGACTCCTTCGTATGGTTTCGTGACCTGCCTAGCTCTTCCGACACCCTTGCCAATTCTCCTCATTCCCCTGCCTCCCCCACTCTGTTTTCTGATAACTCTCAGTACCTCAAATTCATCATGCTCTCTTGCACTCCAGGCTTTTGCTCATGTGGTTCCTTCCATCCATAACACTAATTTCCAACAATGACCCTTCCCTTAGCTTAACTCCTAAATCACCCTCAAGTCTTGTCTTTAAGTGCCACCTCCTTCAGAATGCTTTTCAATGGCTCTCCTGGTCTAGGCAGGTGGCTCTGCTTGGTGCTCTTCTAGGACTCTGAACCAGCACGCTCTTACAATTTCCCATCACCGCGCCTGTGTTCTACTTTACAGCTCTATGCATAGACTTACTGAGACCTAGGTTTGTGTGTCTTTCTTGCTCACAGTTGACTCCTTAACTACATGCCTAACATGGAGGCTGGAATAGAATACATTCTCTCTCTCTCTCTCTCTTTCTCTCTCAAATGCTATTTTTTTTTTTTTTTGAGACAGAGTCTCATTCCATTGCCCGGGCTAGAGCGCCATGGCATCAGCCTAGCTCACGGCAACCTCAAACTCCTGGGCTCAAGCGATCGTACTGCCTCAGGCTCCCGAGTAGCTGGGACTACAGGCATGCGCCACCATGCCCGGCTAATTTTTTATATATATATATTTAGTTGTCCAGCTAATTTCTTTCTATCTTTTTAGTAGAGACGAGGGTCTCGCTCTTGTTCAGGCTGGTCTTGAACTCCTGAGCTCAAATGATCCACCCGCCTCAGCCCCCAGAGTGCTAGGATTACAGGCGTGAGCCACCATGCCCGGCCTCTCAAATGCCATTTAACCTCTCGGATATATATTCCTTAGCTTATACTGAAAACACAAGCTTTCTTTGACATATGTCCAAATGTTCTCTCAAAGTGCACTAAAATTACCTATATCCATTAGGGAAAGAATATTAGAAAATGAATTTTTAAAGGCTTCAGCCTAATAGAGCCCTGCCCTCCCACTGCAGCTGACCATCCCTAAGTTAATCAATACATATTTGAGTAATTCAAGTTTCAGGTAAATTGGAGATTTGGATAGATCTCTCAAAATGAGGTCACAACACTTGCCTTTAAAACGAGCCCAGGAATATGAAGGATCTTGAGCTTACTTCCATGATCCCTCCTCCTGTTCCTATTCTTCTGTCCTGCAAGGACCCAGGATGAGTGGAGAAGAACCCAAATACCTTTCATGCGGAATGTGAGCACCTCGGCTTGGGCTTGGGCTGTGTTGACCTCAGGGCCAGGCCTGGGCCTCTGAGAAGGGAAGGAAGGGAGCAGAGGCCTCCGTGGTCATCCACAGCAGTATCCAATCTAAGAGGCCGAGCAAAATATTTTAACTGACTTCATCAGCACAGGCATTTGTTGTCCTAGATCGCCAAAAGATTTTTTTAAATTACATATGAAGATCACAATGGGCTGGGTGCAGTGGCTCACACCTGTAATCCCAGCACTCTGGGAAGCCGACGGGGGAGGATTGCTTGGGAGTTGGAGACCAGCCTGAGCAAGACTGAGACCCATCTCTACTAAAAACAGAAAAATTAGCCAGGTGTGGTGGCATGCGCCTGTAGTCCCAGCTATTTGGGAAGCTGAGGCAGGAAGATCGCTTGAGCCCAGGAGTTTGAGGTTGCAGTGAGCTTTGATGATGCCACTGCACTCTAGCCTGGGCAGCAGAGCAAGACTCTGTCTCAAAAAAAAAAAAAAAAAACCCACAATGAATCATATTTTAATGGGACAGCCCTTAGTTAAGCGTCAAACATTGTAAAGAAATGATGTGCTATTAAATGTTGCTACATTTCTCATATAAAATGTTCCACTCTTGGTTTTATTCCACTATTTTCATGGTTAAGGCAGAGTGGGAGACCTCATTACTTTAATAGAATTTGTTGTAACCTATAATTCTTTGGTTCAAATTTGTTTTATTACCTTCATGCCAAAACCAACTCATTTTCACCTAAAATTGCTTAAGATTAGAAAGTATAACATTAATAATTTGAAAAATCAATGTGGCCTTCAGGTGAGGACCATGATTATACATTAACGTACTATCTAATTAAAAGATGCAGAGTGTCACTTTAAAGGTGTGGTTCCCCATGAGTTTTGGAGCTGACTGAGAGAACAGCCTCCAAACTGCCTTCTCCAAAACATCTCTGCAGCACATATATATGGCCTGAGTCATTTCCATATTAGGGATTTTCAGTAACAAGTTAGTTTTTGCGGCTCACAGTTGCAAACGGTTTGGCTTAGGTGGTTATTAACTTGAAGATCTTTTCTATTCAAATCTTTCATCCATATCAAATTATTTAATCAAATGCTGGGAAGTCCTCTTGGGGAACTGTTGGGCCATGAACTTCATAAAAATGCCCTATTTTTCCCTGCAATTCAGGATGGTCAGGGTGTTGCTGCTATGCTGTTTATCCTCCAATTCTCTGTACTGTTTGTTCTCATTAGCTTTTTTTTTTTTTTTAAGAGACAGAGTTTCACTGTAGCCCAGGTTGGAGTGCAGTGGTGTGATCATAGCTCACTGCAGCCTTCAACTCCTGGGTTCAAGTGCCTCCTCCTGCCTCAGCCTCCTGGGACTACAGGGGTGCGCCACCACACCTGGCTAATATTTAAAATTTTATGTAGATTTGGGGTCTTGCTATGTTCTCCAGGCTGGTCTCAAACTCCTGGGCTCAAGCGATCCTCCTGCCTTGGCCTCCCAAAGTGCTGGATTACAGGAGTCAGCCACTGGGCCCAGCATCTTCTCATGAGTTGTGAGTTTTCTAAGAACTGTTTCTGCAAAGGGTAACTGATAAATGTTACCACCATAGGTGTGGGCCCCTCACTGTCCTACTTTCCGGCCCTTCCCCAGCACACAGAAGGAGGGTCTCAATGCCTAACTATTGAATAAGCAAATAAAAGAATGCTCAGAACAGCATTACTTTGCAGATCAAAAATCCGGGCCAATTCCCCCATTCCCCCTCCCCCAGCTGTGAGCAATCACTAATGTACTTTCTGTCTCTATAGATTTGCTTATTCTAGACATTTCATAGAAATGAGATCACATAATATGTGGTCTCCACAGACTTTTTAAAAATCACTATTGCCCCACTCATTGGGTAGAGTAACAAATGTTACTACTGTGGCAGAGTTACGATTTGCAACTTCTCAAGAACAGGGACTGGGTAATTTTCATCCTGTGACCAGTACCTGGTGATTCAGTAGTGTTCAATGAATGTCTGATAAATGAATGGTCCCCATAGTAAGGATGAGATGAATAAGCCTCCAAAGGGTTACGTGACTTGCTTAAGATCATAATGGCAGTAGGAGAATGGGTGATTCATGTCTCATTGCTTACATAATATTCCCTTGCTTCTACAAAGCCCAACTTCTGTAAATTTGTTTCCTAATTTGCAAAATGTTAGCAATATCTACCTCATAGGGTTGTGAAAGTGTTAGCTATTCCTGTACCCATCTTGTCAGATGTGGCAATCATCCTACAATGAAAAAGACAGACAATAGTGTAAGACCAGGAACATGATCTTGCAGTCAGGCAAACTCCCAGCTCTGCCAGTAAACCAACTGACCCCAATTTCCCAAGGTTGAAAATCAGGACAGGAATACTCAACTCCCTGCATTCGTTAGAATTAAATAAGGTTGTCTTCCCAGCGCCTTGCACAGTGCTTAGATAATGAAAAACCAGCATCTCTAATTTGGACTACTTTTATTCCTACCTTACTTGGGAATGATAAGATCATAAAGTTATAAAGTTAGAATCTGATTCCCACTTTACTTGGGAATTACAGTCGGCCCTCTGCATCCTTGGATTCAGCATCCCTGGATTCAACCAACCCTGGAATGAAAACATTTGAAAAAGAAAGTAAAAAATAACAGTACAACAATAAAAAACACTACAAATAAAACATAATACAGTATAATTACTTACATAGCATTTACAGTCTATTAGGTATTGTAAGTACAGCAGGTCCTAGAATAACATCATTTTGTTCCATAGTTTTGTTATAACTTTGATGAGACAGGGAGGATCCCTTGAGACCAGCCTGGGCAACTTAGCAAGTGACCCGGTCTGTACAAAAAATAGAAAAATTAGCGGGGCATGGTGGACCGTAGTCCTGGCTACTGGGGAGGCAGAGGCTGGAGGATCGCTTGAGCCAGGAGTTGGAGGTTGTGGTGAGCTATGATCACGCCACTGCACTCCAGCCTGGGGCAACAAGAGCAAGACCCTGTCTCAAAAAAAATTAAAAAGTATATGGGAGGATGTGCCTACGTTACATGCCAATACTCTGTCATTTTATATCAGGGACTTGAGCATCCTTAAATTTTGGTAGACTCAGGAGGTCCTGAAACCAAGCAGGACTACATAATCCTTTTAAGGTTATAACGAGCGTATAGCTAGCTCCGTTTTACTGATGAAGCCCTGAAGGTTCACAGAGGTTCAGTAACCTGCCTAAGGCTGCAAAGCCATCGTTAGAACTCCGAGGCCTTTTCACGCCTACCTAGGCCACCGCCAGCTTAGTAAATCCAAGCCCCCCCATCTAAACTTGAGGTGCCTGTCCAGGCAGTAAACTTCTACTTGAGGACCGAGGGTCCTATCAGCATTTTAGGCAAAAGGGAGGATACACGGTCTCAGGGCAGGGTGTGGGCCCCACTCTGATGCCCCAGCCTCCCACTCGTATCGCCAACCAAATGAAAGTGCTGGAAAGCCTACGCCTGACATCCAGGCCGCTCCAGCGAGCCGCCCCGCGGCCCGCAGGCCCCCGCCCCCGCGACGTCACGGTCACTAGGTGCTGTGCTCCCTAGGGGCCCCTGCTGGGCCGAAGAGGAAGAGCCAGGTCCTTCCTGCCTCTGGCCCGTTACCTGCCGGCCCTGCTCTCCCCGGCACCCACCCGGCCACCCTCCGGAGGATCTTGACGCCGCCGCGTCCCCGCGCTCTGCAACCGCATCTCTGCACCGCCGCGCCGCACCATGAGCAAGCGCCTGCCGCTCGTCCTGCGCCAGCTCCGCCGCCAGCTCCAGCCCCCGGGCCCGCCACGCCGTCACCGCGTGCTCTGTCGCGCCAGCAGCACCGGCGGCGGCGGCAGCGGCGGCCCGGAGGGCTCGATCGGGCAGCGGCGGCTGCAGGACGGCCAGGCCCGGAGCAGCTGCAGCCCCGGCGGCCGGGCGCCTGCGGCGCCGGACTCGATCGTCAGGTGAGTGTCCAGCCTGGCCCCCGCGCGCCAGGCGGCCGGAGCGCTCCGGTCTCTGCGGGTCCCGGGCGCCGCCGCTGAGGGGCTCGTGGGGCGCGCGGCCGGGAGTGCTTGGTGCGGACTAGTTGGGCGCGCCGGCCGGTTGGCGGGGGAAGCGCAGGCCGGGGATGGCGGGAGGAGGACTGGGGCGCCCGGGGCCCAGCGGGCTGGGGGATCCGGCGGGCGCGAGCATCCCCGGCGGACGCGAGCATCCCCGGCAGGCGCGGCGCGGACCGCACGCCCCACACGCCCCACACGCCCCGCTCCATGTGCGCCGCCGGCCGCCGGCTCTGATGCAATCTCTCCGGGCGCGATCAGACAGGAAAGGGGCGGCGCGGCGGAGGGTGGGAGCCGGGAGGAGGGGTGCCCGCTGCGACTCAGCACCGCCCCGCTGGACTGTCCGTCCGTCCACTCGCCCAGGGTTCGGGGCCAGGGCGGCCTCCCTTCCCGGCTCAGAAGGGCGGGCCCGGGCCCAGAGCCCGCCCGCCCGAGGGCTCCGCGTCTGCGGCGTGGGCTGCTGGCTGCCCGCGGTGCACTGAAGTTTGTCCTCTCCCCGGCGCCGCCGGCTCTGCGAGGGGGTGGCTGCTGTGATCGCCGGCACCATTTCCTGAAAGTTCGTTGGAGCCGGGCCCGCCGGGTAATCCGCGGGATGAGCCGAGAGGTCGCAGCCACCTGGTTTCCGGCTTCCTACCTGGAATCCCCCCGCGCAGCTGTCTCGGGAAGGCTGTCTCCGGCCCGAGCGCACTGGGGGAGCCCCTGGCGGTCCCCCGCTGGAGGCGCCACCTGCGCTCCCCACGCACTCGCTCCGGTCCTCAGTCTCCCCGCCCCTCAGTGGGAGAGGGGAGCAAGAGCCTTGGAGAAGTGTGGTCGCTGGGACGCAGACCGTGCAGAGCGGGGCGCCCGGGACGCACCTGGAGGTGGCACGGAAGCCCCATCCTGCCTCTCTCGGAACTAGGATTAGCAAGGCGTTCCTGCATGCCTTCGCCCTGGGCAAGCTGCCCCACCTCCTCTGCAAACAACCTCTTTTCTTTCTAGCCTTCATTCTGAAAGTCATTGCCTGCCCACCCTCCGCCTCCCTCTCCCTCCCTCCTCTCCTGCCCTCCCCCTCCGCCTCCCCTCGCTCTGTAATGTGAGTTTCTGAGGCTGTTGGTTTATTTAGTCCACCTTGTTCTCTTTCTGAACGTTGGGTTACTTGAGGTGAGTGGATTTTAACCAGGGCATAGCTGAGCCTCATCTTAGTGGTTAGAGTCTGAGAGCAGCATGAGGGGCAGAAACCACCACCCTGTCGCCCTGTCTTACTTTATGGAGAGTACTTATTATCTGAAAATTTCTTGTTCATTTATTTATTTGCTGATTTCTCGTTTGTCTCACCCTCCTGGAATGTAAGCTCCATGAGGGCAGGGAGCTGTCTTCTTCCCTGCTCTATTTGCGGTGCTGGGGAGAGTGGGTAGGCGCTTGTGAAATGGTCGGTGAATGAATGCATCAAGATTTGGGGTCATCTGCGGGTTGTATTCATGCATATAGTTTCCTTTAAAGCCATAACTGCCCTACAGATGAGTAGTCAGTAGGGGGCTTCTAGATGGGCTGTACTGGGTTCACCAACCTCAATCGCCTTAGGAGAATGGGGGGAAATAACAGTACCTACCTCAAGGGGGCATGAAAACACTTGCACAAAGCAAAGCTCAGGGCTGTTGCATTCTAAGCCCTCCACAAATGCTGGCTATTGTTTTTTAATACTCTTAACCAAGGGTCGGCAAACTTTTTACGTAGTGGGCCAGACAGTAAATATTTTAGGTTTAGTGGGCCAAGAGGAAAAAAAAATCAAACAGTTATATAAGTACTTTTATAACAGAACAACAAACTTCCACAATTTTTTGGATGAAATTCAAAATATTATTTGTGGACACTGAAATTTGAATTTCATATAATTTTCAAAGGCCATGCAATATTATTCTTATTTTGTTTTTTTTTTTTTTTTTTAATTTAAAAATGTAGGCTGGGCATGGTGGCTCACGCCTATAATAATTCTAGCACCCTGGGAGGCCGAGGTAGGAGCATCACTTGAGGCCGGGAGTTGGAGACCAGCCTGAGCAAGAGTGAGACCCCATCTCTACAAAAAATGGAAAAAAATTGGTCGGGTATAGTGGCGCCTGCCTGTAGTCCCAACTATTTGGGAGACTGAGGCAGGAGGATCCCTTGAGCCCAGGAGTTTGAGGTTGCAGCGAAGTGTGATGATGCCACTGCACTCTAGCCAGGGCAACAGAGCGAGACTCTGTCTCAAAAAATTAATAACTAAATAAAAGCCACTCTTAGCTGGTGGGCCATAGATTGTTGGCTCTTGTTCTAAATTAGTAGAAAGTGTTATATCAATGAATTAGTGTTTCATAGAATTATGGTTAAGAGTCAGGTACCTCCATTTGCAGTGCGACTTTATCATTCATTAGCTGTGAGAGCATGGGCAAGCTACTGGATCTCAGTTTCTTTATATCAAACAGAAACTGTAACATCGCCTTTTTGTAAGATCGTTGTGGTCATTACTGTCATCTAGTCATCCTATGACCTACATCTTTAATATCTCTGAAATGGGTATTTGTCCTTCAATTGATTGTGTCTTATAGTCGCCGTTGGCTAGGTGGCAGTCATGGTACATTTGTCATTGCCAGGACCTGTGGGAACTTGGTCATAGCCATGCATGTTGCTGTACCTTTCAGTTGAGTTATGTGCATGGTTTACCAAAACTCTCAGCCCTGCAAGAGATTCCCCCAGACTTGTAGGAAAAGGAGGGGAGTGAGTCTGGCTAGAAGTCACCTGGAATAGACATCCAGGAGTCTAAGTGGTCTAAGTGTGTTCTTGATTCATGGACATGTATCAGAAATGTTAAAGAATGAGCTCCCTCAAAAGCATAGTGACCCGTTATTCCTGATGGTGTGACTAGATTAACATAATTCTGCAATGTTTCAGTCAACAAGGCTTGTAAAGGTCATTTTAGGAAATCATATGATTTCTGGTTGTTGTCTGACAACCCTCCATTGACATCTGGTAGAATCAGGAAAGCGCCAGCATCAAAACTTGCAGAACGGGTGTCAACAACTGAATGAAAACCCCAAGGACAAAAATGATGTGATCTAAGAAATGCTGCCAACACTCTTGTGGCACAGAGGGTGACACTGTGTGGAAAAGAACTCCAAAACACTGACAGACAACAAGAGCAAAAAATAATGACTTTGAATCCAAAAAATCAGAAGAGTCAGATCCTGATTGTGAAGTTTCAGAATACCTTAATCAGTATCAATTTATCTTTTCCTTTATACACACACACACACACACACACACACACATATATATATATAATACACACACACAGACTTATATACACATATCAGTGGTTTATGGCAAAAAAATTGTATGTCTAAGTAAGACTAAAAAATTCTGCCCATACTTATAGAATAAACATGCTGTGTTAAGAAAAGATTGTGCCATAGCATTTTTTTTTCTTAGTGGTTCATAAAACGATAGTGTGTATTTCATTCTAAGATTTGATGGAATACAGTAAATAAGATTATCCTGGCCGGGCGTGGTGGCTCACGCCTGTAATCCTAGCACTCTGGGAGGCCGAGGCGGGCGGATTGTTTGAGCTCAGGAGTTCGAAACCAGCCTGAGGAAGAGTGAGACCCCGTCTCTACTAAAAATAGAAAGAAATTAATCGGGCAACTAAAAATATATAGAAAAAATTAGCCAGGCATGGTGGCGCGTGCCTGTAGTCCCAGCTACTCCGGAGGCTGAGGCAGAAGGATTGCTTGAGCCCAGGAGTTTGAGGTTGCTGTGAGCTAGGATGACACCACGGCACTCTAGCCCGGGCAAAAGAGTGAGACTCTGTCTCAAAAATAAATAAATAAATTAATAAGATTATCCTATTTAAGCTCTCAGATCAGCCTTGTGCATAACATAGGAAACAGGCCAGGCTCCTTTAATAGCTGCCCAAAATACTGTGGACTTCACTGTCCAGAGGAGGAGAGCCCAGGGGAGGTGGAACGACCCTATGATATCTACTCACTGCTCGGCTCTGGGTAAAAGACAACTTCTGGTTTCATCACCTCCCAGCCAGCAAGAGGGGAGAGGGGCCAGGTGGCTGGTGCATGTTCCTGGTAGCTGTACATTCCTCACCTCCTTCTGCCTGCCAGAACTCAGTCACATGACCCCACCCAGCTGCAGGTGAGGGACACTGGAAGATACACTGTCTAGCTGGGTGGCCGTGTCCAGCTAAGACTCAGAGTTCTGTTGTTAAAGAATAGGGAAATGCATGGAAGTACTATCCATTGGAAGTACCCAGTCATTTCCGCCATCATCATCAGCTGTGTTATTATTACTGTTGTATCGAGTGTGTCTACTCATTTCCAGGGCAGTGGTTTGGTAAACTGCTCTGTGCTGCTTCTAACCTGGACTAATTCTCTAAACACCAGTGGCTGTCTTTTGAGGCAACTGCTTTGGAAATATTCGCTATATTTATAGAAGGGTACTAATTTTGCCCTTGAAAAAGTTGAGAAGTTGAAATGTAGAACATTGTTAATCAATAGGCTCAGCATTCAGGGATGTATTTAAATTGTTATAATAATTTTCAATAACACTACCAGCTGCTTTCTCTTAAATGCTTTGGTGCGGCCACAGCTAGCCACAAGGAAGGCTGGGGGACATGGCTATATTACAAGGCAGCCCCTCTAACACACGTTATTGTGCAGACACCCAGAGGGAGAGGAGTGTGAGTCCGTGACACTAGCAGTGGTAGTGGACACATTCAATGTAATAGTAAGAGTAACAGTAATATTATTACCCTTAACAATAGAGTTCTGGATTTTAGCGACGCATGGCAGCCCAGCTAGAGAATCCCACATTCCCTCCCACTGTTCTCAGTCAGAATGGAAGCTGACAAGGCCATTTTTCTCCCCCAAGGTCAGGAAAGTCACTGACTAGAAACACGTATGCTACTTTTTAGATTTGTTGAGCCTGGTGTCTCCTTTCTTGTTTGCTTTGCTTGTAACTGGAAGAATAATGAGTAACCCAAAGAATGAAACATTACACACAGGACAAGTTATAGGGTGCCAGCACTAGTTTTGTTTTACTAGTTTAGTTGGTAACAGTGTCAAACTCCCTTTATCTGCCTATACAGGCATGCCTCTGGGAGAGCGTGGGTTCCCTTCCCAGACCACCACAATGAAGCAAATATTACAATAAAATGAGTCACACTAATTTTTTGGTTTCCCAGTACACGTAAAAGTTATGTTTACACTACACTGTAGTCTACTAAGTGTGCAATAGCCTTATGTCTAAAAAAAACTATGTATATCTTAATTAAAAAATAGTTTATTGCTAAAAAATGTCAGCAATCATCTGAGCCATCAGCAAGTTGTAATCTTTTTGCTGGTGGAAAGTCCCGCCTTGATGTTGATGGCTGTTGACTGGTCAAGGTGGGGGTTGCTGAAGGTTGGGGTGGCTGTGGCAATTTCTTAAAATAAGACAATGAAGTTTGCCACATTGATGGACTCTTCCTTTCCAGAAAAAATTCTCTGCATCATGCGATGCTGTTTGGTAGCATTTTACCCACAGTAGAACTTCTTTCAAAATTGGAGTCAGTCCTCTCAAATCCTGCTGCTGCTTTATCAACTACTTAGTTGATGTAATCTAATCTCTTTTTTTGGTGTTTCAACAATGTTCTCAGCATCCTCACAAGGATTAGATTTCATCTCGAGAAGCCGCTTTGCTCACCTATAAGAGGCAACTCCCCATTCATGCCAGTTTTATCGTGAGATTGCAGCAATTCAGTCACATCTTTAGGCTCCAGTTCTAATTCTAGGTCTCTTGCTATTTCTACCATATCTGCGGTTACTTCCTCCACCGAAGTCTTGAACCCCCAAAAATCTTTCATGAGGGTTGGAATCAACCTCTTCCAAACTCCTGTTAATGATATTTTGACCTCCTGCCATGAATCACAATTTTTTTTTTTTCTTTGAGACAGGATCTTGCTCTGCCACCTGGGCTAGAGTGCAGTGGCATCATCATAGCTCACTGCAACCTCAAACTCCTGGGCTCAAGTGATCCTTCTGCCTCAGCCTCCCAAGTAGCTGGGACTACAGTTGCGTGCCAGGATGCCCAGCTAATTTTTCTATGTTTAGTGGAGATGGGTCTCACTCTTTCCAGGTTGTTCTCGAACTCCTGAGCTCAAGCAATCCTCCTACCTCGGCCTCCCAGAGTGTTAGGATTATAGGTGTGAACCCCTGTGACAAGCCCCACAAATGTTCTTAGTGGTATCTAGAATGGTGAATCATTTCCAGAACGTTTTCAATTTACTTTGCCCAGATCCATCAGAGGAATAATTATCTATGGCAGCTATAGCTTTATGAAATGTATTTCTTAAATAATCAAAATTACTCCTTGATCCACAGGTTGCAGAATGGATATTGTGTTAGCAGGCATGAAAACAACATTAATTTCCTTGTACATCTCCATGATAACTCTTAGGTAACCGGGTGCATTGTCAATGTGCAGTAATATTTTAAAAGGAATCTTTTTTTTTCTGTGCAGTGGGTCTCAAAAGTGGGCTTACAATATTCAGTAAACCATGCTATAAACAGATGTGCTGTCACCTGGGCTTTGTTGTTACATTTGTAGAGCACAGGCAGAGTTGATTTATCATAATTCTTAAGGGCCCTAGGATTTTCAGAATAGTAAATGATCACTGGCTCCAACTTCAAGTCACCAGCTGCATTAGCCCCAAATAAGAGAGTCAGCCTGTCCTTTGAAGCTTTGAAGCCAGGCACTGACTTCTCCTCTCTAGCTATGAAAGTCCTCAAAGGCATCTTCCTCCGCTAGAAGGCTGTTTTGTCTATGTTGGAAATCTGTTTATTGTAGCCACTTTTATTAATGATCTTATCTAGATCTTCTGGATAACTTGTTGTAGCTTCTGCATCAGATGTTGTTGCTTCACCTTGCTCTGTTATGTTATGGAGACAGCTTTTTTCCTTAAACTTTATGAACCAACCTCTGCTGGCTTCCAACTCTTTCTTCTGCAGCCGCCTCACCTGTCTCAGCCTTCATAGAAATGAAGAGAGCTCTGTAGGACCTTGCTCAGGATTGGCCTTTAAAGGGATGTTGCAGCTGGTTTGATCTATCCAGACCACTGAAACTTTCTCCATATCAGCAATGAGGCTGTTTTTATCATTTTTATTTTACGTTTACTAGAGTTGCACTTTTAATTCCCTTTAAGAACTTTCCCTTTGCATTCCCAGCTTGGCTAACTGCTTGGCTCAAGAGTCCCAGCGATCAGCCTGTCTTGACTTTTGACCTCCCTTCCACACTAAGCTTAATCATCTCTAACTTTGGATTCAAAGTGAGAGATGTGACTCTTCCTTTCACTTGAACACTTTGCAGACATTGTAGGGTTATTAATTGGTCTAATTTCAATATTGCTGTGTCTCAGGGAATAGAGAGGCCTGAGGAGAGGAGGAACAGTAACAGCTGGTTGGTGGAACAGTCAGAACATACACAACATTGATCAATTAAGTCCACCATCTTATATGGGCACGGTTCATGGCACCCCAAAATAATTTTAATAGTAATATCAAAGATCGCTGATCACAGATCACCCTAACAAATATAATAATAATAAAAAAGTCTGAAATATTGTAAGAATTACCAAAGTATGACACAAGACACACAATGATCACATGCCGTTGGAAAAATGGTGCCCATAGACTTGCTGGATGCAGGGTTGCCACAAACCATCAATTTGTAAAAAAAAAAAAAAAAAAATATCTTCCCAAGTGCAATAAAGCAAAGCACAATAAAACAAGGTATGGCTGTGTTTTCTTTTCTATCCCCCCCACCCCCCCCACCCACACACTGTTTTAAAAATTTGATTCCTTTTTAACTATTGTTGACCTATGTATAGACATGTTCCTTTCATTTTATTGAGGGGTAGGCAATTCTGTGAATGTCCTTGAGAAAGTTATTGCTGTCAGTGTGAGTGTTCTTAGTGTTTAAGGGTACTTTTGGGTGACAGGAAAAAAATATGTACTATCATAAGAAAAAAGTCAAGAGCCAGTGTAGTGTAACTATTTTACAGGTGAGGAGACTGAGGTCCTTAGAGACTAAGTCAATCGCCCACTTGCCCACGCTTACAAATGAAATTCCCAAATACCAGTCCTGGGCTGTATTTCCACTCAGTCAGTGTTTCAGAACTACTTGGACTCCTTCAAAATTGCTGAGACCTACTGAATCAGACTTTCTGGCGTGAGGCACAGAAGCATTTATTTATTTATTTATTTATTTAATTTAGAGACAGAGCCTCACTTGTGATCATAGCTCACTGCAACCTCAAATTCCTGGGCTCAAGTGATCCTCCTGCCTCAGCCTTCCAAGTAGCTGGGACTACAGGCACACAGGCCACCACGCCCGCCTAAATTTCCTGTTTTTCATAGAGACAGGGTCTCACTATGTTGCTCAGGCTGGTCTTGAACTCCTGACTTCAAGTGATCCTCCTGCCTCAGCCTCCCAAAACTGCTAGGATTACCAGCGTGAGCCACCGTTCCTGAGCAGCACAACCTTTATTTTTACTAAGCTCTCAAATGATCCTTATGCCGAGAGCTGCTTAGGACCCACACTTCAGTGCCTTCCCAGATCAAGCAGAAATAAAGACACAACATGCCTAAATTAGCAGTTAAAACAGGCTGGAGAGAGCACAGCATATGGACCTCAGTCACCCATTATTGGACAGATGGATTTTAGTGCTCATTTATGAAGTGATTTGTAAACTTTCCCATATGGTCTCCTTTATTCAACACAATAATTCACTTGATTGGCTGGGGATTAAGTTGCTTTGTCCCCAGTGTTTCAAAACAAATAGAAATGTTCACAGGTCACAGACAGTTGCCTGCCCACCTGGCCTACTTGTAGCTCAGTTAACAGTAGAAAGGGTGATCCTGATTTTGAAGCCTTTAAACTTTTTCTGCGCACCCCTCCCTCCTCGACCCGCTCCTGGCAAGCTAAGGCGTCCTCTAGTTACCTTTGTCCACTACGTCTCTGAAACCTGGGAGAAGCTGCCTTTTTGTTCCTGGCAATTTATGGCTGATGGTATCTGGCTGGAGCTTTTTCACCTTGAATTTTTTGCTAGGTGCATGCAAGACCCTGCGGGAGACCAAAAACAAAATTTAAAGATGGTCTTAACACTGAAGCTTGGGCACTGCCTTGGCTGAACCTTTAGTCTGTTGTGGGGGGGTGGGGGTGGGGACATGATAACATTTCCTATGGGTGGTGGTGGTGAAGGCGCCTCTGAAGTCACTCATCCCACATTTACTTAGGCCTGCCCCACCCTGGGCCAGCACTGTCACCTTCAGAGAGGTGAAGGTGACCCCTGCTGGGCTTTTAGAAGGTCCAAATGCTTCTCTCCCTAGGAGATCTTTGTAGCGTTGTCAAATTTGATGTGTCCCCTACATCTCTGCTCCCTTTCTTTTCCTTCCTCCTTCCTTCCTCCCTCCCTGGGCCCTGGACCTTACCCTGACCCACCACTTCTTGTCCAACAGTGAGTGCCTCCCCTGCCCCATCCTTGGTCCCCTCTCCCCACCTTCATTTGCTTTCCCTGTGGACCCCAAATTTGGTTTTTTTTTTTTGGAGGGGGGAGTATGGTGGAGGAAGGAGATTACTTAAAATAGAAACCCAAACTTTTTATTATAGTAAACTTGGAAGACGCAGGAGAAAAATTCACCCCTAGAAAATTATCGACATCTGCTTGGTCTCCCTCTGCATATTTTTAGAATTGGATTGCCACATTTTACACTGCGTTCGTGTGTCTTGATTTCATTGTGATCCTGTCTCTCCCCTCCACACTGTACTGTCAACCTAGAAGGAAGAAGCTGAGGCAAAATTATTATAAGTATTAATAAAAGTGGAGGGTTTATCTGGGCCAGGCTTGAGGATTGCCCCTGGGCAGCACAGATTCAAGTGGATTAGCAGCAGTTACAAGTGGATCTTTAAAGGGAAAATCCACTTCTTCCTGCGGCTTATCCTCTTTAAACTGCTTTTAAAGGGATGATCTAGTCTGGAACAAACAACTGCCCCCAGGCATGGCTGTGGGGAGGGGATGGCTGAAGTCCCACCCTCCTGGTCTCTGGGCCTGCGTTGCTCACTCACACTGCTCTGAGCTATTTTTCTTTTCTCTGTATACTTGGAGCACATCCTTCTTTTGTCTCATTATTTTCACTTGTAATAACAAACTTTCTAAGAAAATGTGTTATATCAAGCCTTTCTACTCGTTAACCAAGAAATGACTGTATTATTTTTCTTTCTCAATGTAGAGACATCATTCAGAATTCAAAAGAAGCTTTGAGGTTATTGCAAGAAAAAAACCCTGCCTTTAAGCCAGTTCTTGCTATTATTCAGGTAAGCCGGGAACTGATTCAGTCCTACTATTTTAGGATGCCTTTCACTCTAGAAAACTGTATGCAAAAGACCATCTGCATTTCTCATCAAAGAAGAGATGGCTCAGGTGGAAATGCTGTTGGTTTCCCTTCCTTTGGTCATTTGCTTCCTTGGGGTCTCAGTAGGTCCCGCCCTGCTTGAAGGTGTTGTCTCTTGTGAGTCTTCCTCTCTGGGGTAGCTTTCAGAGGTCAGGAGGTAGGTGCCCACACAAATTGCATTACACAGGATATATTTTGGTCTGTGTGTGCTCATAAATGCTCACATGATATGGTAAAAAAAAAAAAAAATTCCCCTTTGTTTCTGTTGGAAGACAGATGCTAGATGAAACATGGGTATTTGGAGATCTTTTGATGCTCTCTCTTAAAGCCTGCTATGAGCTTCATGGGCCTGAAGTCATTGCCATGTCAAAAGGGCTTTGCAAGCCATGAACATCTTTGGCTTCAGCCGCTTGGTTCTGAGCTGCAGTTGGCACTGTTTGCCATCCCGATTGGCACACGTGTGTGGTGGCAGGTGCCGAGGGATAATGAGGCAAGCCAAGCCTGTAAGTTAACACAGCCCGACAGTTGGGGGTTTGGCACGCACTTAATGTATCAAAATAGCAGCCTCTAGTTCCATCGATGCTGTTTTTCAAGGCTGTAGAGCTCTGCTCAAGTTACTCACGTTCTTTGGGGTCTGTATCCACATCCCCTTACAAAGAAAGACAAGTTGGAACAATAGAAAGAAATTTAGATTGGGAGCTTGGGCCTCCTGGGAATCTCCTTACTTTTTGGCTTTGTACCTAAGGGCAAACCACTTAAACTCCTATGTTTGTCCTCATTTACGGAGGGATGCTCGCTATGTTACCATGTATGTCTTAAAATATGAGGGATATTTTTTTCGGCTAATTTTCTTTTTCTTTTTCTTTTTTTAAGTAGAAAGTGGGTCTTGCTCTTGCTCAGGCTGGTCTTGAACTCCTGAGCTCAAGCGATCCTCCTGCTTCGGCCTCCCAGAGTGCTAGGATTGCAGGCATAAGCCACCGTGCCCAGCCAAGGGATATATTTTTTTAAGTGACATAACTTGAAAGCCTGAGAAATTAATACTTCCGTAAATATTTGCCATTAGTCCCTTTTTAGAAGCAATACAGTTCTTTTTCTGCATTTTCCTTATCATCTTTGTAATTAGATCATTTATAATCACAAAATTGGTCTCTGTATTTGTTTTGTGCCTTTTCAAGATACTTTTATGTTATTACATTTTCCTTCCTCCCCTCTCCTAAGGCAGGTGATGACAACTTGATGCAGGAAATCAACCAGAATTTGGCCGAGGAGGTGAGGACGGTTGAATTTTTAAATTATTATTATTATTGTTAACAATGTATTCTCTTATAGTGACAATCAACCTTGTGTTCCCTTTTCAGGCCGGCCTGGACATCACTCACATTTGCCTTCCTCCGGATAGCAGTGAAGATGAGGTAATCGCGGCAAAGCGCTTAGCGCTGAAACGCTTCCTTTCCTCTTTAGACCCAGTGGGCCTGTTCGCACCTCTCAGTTGTGGCTGCAACAGATCCAGCCTTTTCCTGTGGCTGCATTTTTAGAGAGAAACATTTTTTTCTCCAATGTGAATGCTTCTTGATCTCTGTCCTTTCTTGTATGTTTCTCCTGAAGACTTGAGCTGCCACTTGGCGGTGTTAGTTGTGTTTCTTTAGCTGTGGTGGCAGCGTCATTTAGTGGAAACTGTCAGGCTGCAGGTGTCTGCAGGACAGGTTCTGGTCTGGCTCTGTCGTGACAGGTTGGTTGACCTCGGGCCATTCCCTTGGCTTCTCTGGGTCACAGTTGCCCTGTTGATAAAATAAAAGAACAGGACCAGATGGTCTTCAGGGTCTTTTCCAGGCTAACATCCGTGTTTCCTTCAGTGGCGTATTGGGGAGACGGATAAAAAACACCCATAGTGTTCCTTTCGCTGCTGTTCCGATGCTGTTCCACGTGATCTGGTTGTTTCTGCCAGCAGGGAGTCACGGCCTCCCCAGGTGTCATTTCCAGCCTGGGAGAAGCAGCCTCCCTGCTAAGCAGAGGTGAGGAAACTGGACCTCCGGCCACTTGTCTATTCAGGTCTTTCATCTGTTTTTTAATCAGATTATTTGGTTTTTTGCTACTATTTGTATTTTTGCTTTTGTTCCTTGTGCTTTTTTGGGTTAGGCTTCATGGGATAGGAAACCTCAAATACCAGAATCTTAAATAAAATTTTTTTTCTTAAGCACGAATAGAGTTTGGAGATAGGCAGTCCTCGGCTGGTGGCATCAGCAAGTTGTAGAAACTCAGGCTCCTGCTGTGCCCCTGCTCTGCCAGCTTTGCTGTGCTGCCTGCTGGGCCAGAATGCAGACTCAGCTCTACCTGTCACACTCACAGTCTAGCCAGCGTCAAATAAAAAATAAATCCAGACTTAGTCAGGAGAGTTATTTGAAAGGATTATTGCAAGGTAGGGAAACGGACTTTGGCCGGGGAAGTGGGAGGAAGGGTCGCCTGAGGGGTAGTAGACCAGAGAATGTTTTACTCTGATGTCAGCCTGTTACCAGGAGGGGCTGTCCGCTGGCTCCGCCTGAGGGAGGTCCATGTCAGGGACCTGGGGGAAGGCGAGAAGCTTACCCAGTGTGTGGTTAACAAGCATTTGATCTGATTGATCAGTGCGGACAAGCGATTCCCTGAGACGAAGAATGAAACTTGTAGGGGCTGCGTGTGGCCTTGTCCTAGGTTGACTGGGGGCATCTCTGAGTCTTACCTCAGTCACCATACACAGAGGGTGGGGGGATTTCTTAACCTTCCCTCTTTTCTAGGATCAGGGAAAGTTCAACATTGTCACCAGCAAGAAAAAGGAAGGACAAGGACAGGCCCCTACTCTCTTCCCTTTAAGGACATTTCCTGACAGTCACAACTCTGCCGCCGCCCATTGGTCCAGCCTCATTGCCCGGCCACACTGCGGGGGAGGCTGGGAAGTGCAGCCTGTGGACCAGGAAGCCCTAGATCATTTATTAGCACAGCTAAAAATCAACAGTTTATTACTAAGAAAGAAGGGAAGTGGATATTGGGCAAACAGCATCTGCCACGCTTGCCTCTGTAATATGTTACAAATAGTTAAGTGTTAAATATGTCACAAATATTAAGACACCTGTGATACCAGCATTTACAGCTTGCAGAGAGATTTGCTGTCCATTTGCAGAAGGACATTTACTGTCTGCAGCAGAATTTGCATTTCTTTGGGTTGTTTTGCCACCGATGTTGATAGCCCTTGACTTTTTTTGCTGTTGTTTATAATTGACACATAATAATTGTACGTGTTTGCAGGGTACAGTGTGATGTTTCAATATATGTATATAGTGTTCAAATCAGGGCAATTATCATGTCCATCACCTCAAACCGTTATCATTTCTTCATAGTGATAATTTTCAAGATTCTCTTTTCTAGCTATCTTGAAACATACAGCACATTGTTACTAGCTATAGTTACCCTACTATGTAATAGAACACCAGCACTTGTTCTTCCTATCTAACTGTAACCTTGTACCTGTGGGTTGACCCCTCCCTACCTAAGCCCCTCCCCTCCCTAACCTATGGTAACCACCATTCTGTTCTTTATTTCTATGAGATCAATTTTCCTAGATTGCACATGTAAGTGAGATCATATGCTATTTGTCTTTCTGTGCCTGTCTTATTTCACTCAACTTAATATCCTCCAGGTTTCATCCATGTTGCTGCAAATAATAGGATTTCATTACTGTTTATAGCTGAATAGTATTCCATTGTATCAATATGCCACATTTTCTTTATTTATTCATCCATTAACATAGCAGTCCCCAGCCTTTTTGGCACCAGGAACCGGTTTCAGGGAAGACGATTTTTCCATGGTCGGGGCAGGCAGAGCTCAGGCAGTGATGTGAGTGATGGGGAGTGGCTGGAAGTACAGATGAAGCTTTGCTCACTCACCTCCTGCTGTGTAGCCCAGCTCCTGACAGGCCAGTGACCAGCGCCGGTCCACAGCCTGGGGATTGGGAACTGCGGCATTAACAGACACTTAGGTTGACTCCATCTCTCAATTATTATGAATAGTGCTGTAATAAACGTGGGAGTGTAGATGTTTTTTCAACATACTGGTTTCAGTTCCTTTGGGTATGCACCCAGTAGCGGGAATTGCTGGGTCATATGGTAGTTCTTTTTGTAGTTCTTTGAGGACTGTCTATAGAGTAATCTATACTGTTTTTTTTTTTTTTTCCGAGATACAATGTTGCTCTGTCGCTCAGGCTAGAGTGCCATGGCGTCAGCCTAGCTCACAGCAACCTCAAACTCCTGGGCTCAAGTGATCCTCCTGCCTCAGCCTCCTAGGTAGCTGGGACTACAGGCATGCGTCACCACGCCTGGCTAATTTTTTCTATTTTTAGTAGAGATGAGGTCTCGCTTTTGCTCAGGCTGGTCTCAAATTTTTGGGCTCAAGCGATCCTCCTGCCTCAGCCTCCAGGGTGCTAGAATTACAGGCGTGAGCCACCGCACCCGGCCTATACTGTTTTCTGCATGGCTTCGCCGATCTACATTTCCACCAACAGTGTGTTAGAGTTCCCCTTTCTCCACATCCTCGCCAGCATTTGTTCTGTTATTGTTGTTGTTGTTGTCATCTTTTTGATAATAGCCATTCTAACTGGGGTTAGGTAACATCTCATTGTGGTTTTGATTGCATTTCCCTGATGATTAGTGACATTGAACATTTTGTCATGTACCTGCTGGCCAGTTTGTATGTCTTCTTTTGAGAAACGTCTGTTGAGGTCTTTTGCCTGTTTTTTAATCACATTATTTGTTTTTTTGTTATAGAGTTGAGCTCCTTATATATTCTGGATATTAACCCGTTGTTGGGTACACAGTTTGTAAATACTTTTTCCTATTTTGTAGGTTTTCTCTTTGCTCTGATGATTGTTTCCTTTGCTGTGCAGAAGCTTTTTAGTTTGGTGTAATCCCATTTGTCTATTTTTGCTTTTGTTGCCTATGCTTTTGAGAACCTATATAAAAACTCCTTGCCCAGACCAATGTCATGAAGTATATCCCCTGTATTTTCTTCTGGTAGAAATTTTATAATTTCCATTCCTACATTTAAGTTTTTAATCCATTTTTAGTTGATTTTTGTAAAGGGCGAGAGATAAGGGTCTAGTTTCATTCTTCTGCATGTGAATATCCAGTTTTCCCAGGACTGTTTATTGAAGAAACAGTTTTTTCTCCACTGTGTGTTCCTGGTACCTTTGCCTTGGCTTGTTTTCTGACAAGGAATCATTTATTCCCTATTTTTCTTTCATGAAATTCTTGTAAAGTGAATTAGTATGACATTATGATGTTGGAAAAAGTATCTTAGTTTACTATTTAGGATTTTTGTTTTTGTTTTTGTTGCTCTTACCAAATCCTAGGTACAGGTAACAGTGGTGCCCTCACTTCATTTTGGGCTCTTAGATTTCACAGCCTCTGACCACCCTCCACCTCCATCATTCTGTTAGCCCTTTACTCACGTAACCTGCGTTATTTTTCTGCATATCATTTTTCACCTCCAGAGAGTATATTGCTGTTATTACTTATTTTTTGGAAGAGCGTCTGGCCTCCTCCACTAGAATGTAAGCTCCACCAGGGCAGTTTTGTGTACAGCTGTATTTCCTTTACTTAGAACTGGTACAAAGTTGGTAAGTGCTCCAAACATATTTGTTGAATGAAGAATGAAAGAATGCTGAATAAATGAAACAAATTTTCTTTCTGATTTCGTACATCAAATAGTTTTTTTCTCCTTACCAGGTAGTAATATCACAGTGACTTTTTAGCAGGCAATGGAACAAAAATGGTAAACTAACACTTCCTCAGAGTGACATCCGTATGCACAGGCTAGTATCTTCATACTTGTGAGCAAATACTTTTGTTAAGTGAAATGAATCAGGATTTTATTTCCTTGCATAAAATAGAGAAAAACAGAGAGAGTACAAAGCATTGTTTATTTAGAGACGTTCCTAGCCATTCATTAGCTATTACATATCAGCTTTCCAAACTGTACTTTGGTCTTTTTCATAAATCGTGAATTTGTGTTTTCTACAAAAAGGAGTTGTGTGTGCTTAGCGTTTTTCTATCATATGCCTTTGTAAAGGCTTCCTATGTGCCATGCAGGTCCAGAGACCCTGAGGGCCTCTGTGACTTCTTGCATGTCATGATTCCTAAGCTTTGTTAAATACTTCGTATTTGAAACTCACAGGCTTAGCTGGGTCAGGTTGGAGCACCAGAGACTCATGCTTCCTGGAGTCCCTGGAAACTGGCAGTGTGTTTGGCTTAAAACGATTATTCACCCAGCATTATCTTTTGTCTGTCTAATTCTTAATAGCTGCTGAGCTTTGGTTTGGTTTGGTTTGGTTTGGTTTGGTTTTGGCACAGAGTAGAGCAATAAGAAAGACAGAGAAGTCACTAAAAAATTCAGCCAAGGTTTTGTTTCTTTTTTTCAGCTTGTTAAAACATGATGAAAAGAGAAACTAGACCTCTTCATTGTGCTTTAGACCAAGGCTTCAACAAAGAGTAAAAAAAAAAAAAAAAGACTATAACGTGCTTCATGAATCCAGTTTTTTTTTTAATTTTTATTTTTATTTTATTTTATTTTATTTTTATTTTTTTGAGACAGAGTCTCACTCTCTTGCCTGGGCTAGAGTGCCATGGCGTCAGCCTAGCTCACAGCAACCTCAAACTCCTGGGCTCAAGCGATCCTCCTGCCTCAGCCTCCCAGGTAGCTGGGATTACAGGCACGTGCCACCATGCCCGGCTAATTTTTTCTATTTTTAATTGTTTGGCCAATTTCTTTCTATTTTTAGTAGAGACGGGGTCTCGATATTGCTCAGGCTGGTCTCGAACTCCTGAGCTCAAACGATCCTCCCGCCTCGGCCTCCCAGAGTGCTAGGATTACAGGCGTGGGCCGCCACGCCCGGCCATGAATCCAGTTTTTATGTAAAGTTTCTTTTGTTGGGTCTTATTTTCACAAAACTAATTTTTGGGTTTTTGTTTTATTTTCTCTTTAGATTATAGATGAAATCTTGAAGATTAATGAAGACACCAGAGTACATGGCCTTGCTCTTCAGATCTCGGAAAACTCATTTAGCAACAAAGTCCTCAATGCCTTGACACCAGAAAAAGATATTGATGGGTAAAAAAAATATTTAAAAAAAAAACAACCTATTGCTGAATCACTTTTTCTCCTGTAAATTCCTGCTATTTGTTTCAACTATGTCAGTAATTAGGAGATGAAAAAATCATTTAAAATATTTCAGGAGTTTGAGGACTTTTTAAATGCTGTATACAGAAAGCACATATTTTGGAAAATACACTAACCCCTTTATAGTGCTTGGGTGACACAGGTTTTATTTGAAATTTGAAGGAAAAATCATAACTATCAAGTGCCCTGATTCGTGCCATGGCATGATGTAAGCTTCATAGGACAAAGAGTACTGCCCATCTACCAAAGGGGATCAGCATGTTACCTGGGGATTAAAAACCCCATTTTCCTACATGGAAATTAGGAATTATTGTATCTTATACTGTGGCCAAAAAAGAACACGTGTTTAAGGTCATAAGGTTGTAAACAAATTTATAAGGTTAGACTCTTAATCTGGTAGTATATCCTTCAGGGGCTGGATTTAGAGGCTGCCACCTCCCTGAGACACCCAGGCATCTTCCATTCTAGTCTGTTATTGTGGCTTGGGGTAGACCAAAACACAGGTTGAAATGTTGTCACGAAAATCTCCAGTGCTGTAACAGATTAACTACACAGGGAGAAGAAGCCCTCATCAGTGAGAAAAACTTTCAGAATCTGAAGGTATCAAGGCATAGTTTCAAGTCTTTCATAAAAGGAGGCAATTATGAAAACTTTTCTAAATGTTTTGTTACTAATCTGGATTGACACTGTCAGTGTAACATAAAATATAATAATTCTTAATTTCCATGTAGGAAAATGGGGTTTTTAATCCCCAGGAAACATGCTGATCCCCCCTCGTAGATAGTTACAGAATGTCTTTTCTTAGATTTGAACAAGGAAAGGCACAGAAGCCATCGAAAATGTGTGGTCACCCGTTTGTTTTTTTTCCAGATTTCCCAAGGAGATAGATACTAAAGTCATGGGGTTCAGACTTGTGAACCCCAAGTCTCACCGGGTCATTCCAGATCCTTAGGATTGGTTCTGGTTTCAAGTGGACTGCAGGGCCATGGTGTTGCACTATTCCAGGGGTACTGTTGCACTGTAGTTCATTGAAAGGGGCTCTCTGGAGTTGTGGAGTTGTGAGGTGCAGCCCTGCGTAGCCTTATGCTACACCCTGGTATATGGGCAGAATCAGAAAACCCCAGGTAGGGACCAGAGTGAAGTTTCCTGAGGGGCTTAACAGCCTTTATTGCCTGTGCTCTCTTTAATTCGTGTGTAGTGTATTGTGTCTATCAGACATTGACTTGTATGTTATTTGAGACAATACATGTGAACTACATATAGGTGAGTTTTGACTGGGCTTTGACTTACCTGTTCCCTTATTTTCTGATCCAGAGTAACAGACGTAAACCTAGGGAAGTTGGTTCGTGGAGATGCCCACGAATGTTTTGTTTCACCTCTTGCCAGAGCTGTAATTGAACTTCTCGAAAAATCAGGTAGGGTGCTCCTTTAGAAATGCTGTTTTTGGGCCAGGTGTGGTGGTGGCGTGCGCCTGTAATCCTAGCACTTTGGGAGGCTGAGGCAGGAGGATCGCTTGAGCCCAGGAGTTTGAGGTTGTAGTGAGCTGTGATGACGCCACTGCCCTCCAGCCCGGGCAACAGAGTGAGATCCTGTCTCAATAAAAAGAAAAGAAATACTGTTTTCTGTTTATTGGTGTTTACATTATTTTTTCATAAGGATTTGTCTCTGTAACTGGAAAATTTTTCTAGTAAGATTGACTATATTATAATTTAAAAGAGAAATTGGTAAAGATGAGTGACTGGCCTGTTTTAAACGTGTTCAGTTTCCCTGGTGAAACAGTCAAAATAACCACAGTGAAAAATGTTTTAAGTTTCAATTTATCAAATCTGTCAGTATGTATAATGTCAATACGGATAATGGGCTGACGTGGTAACACCGTTCGAGGGCGGCACATCTCACGCATGCATGTGAAACCCAGTCATCACGCTCATGAACTACAGAAGGATCAAGACTGACCTTGAAGACTTAAACACAGAAGCTGATAGATGTAGTTCAGGATACAGAAACCTAGACTGGCATTTATTAGTGAGCAGTATCCTTTTCAATAGTCAGTACTTAAAAACTTTCCATCATTCTCCCCTTGACCTTAAATTTTTATGTTAGTGAAATAGAAATGAATATTTTCTCTTTCTTCATTATTAAATTTAATGATTAAATTACTGCCAAGTATCTGATATATTTAAGGGCTGTCTAGCCGAGAACATAAAAATTCAACTAACTAAATTTTTCTCTATGTCAATTTGGATAGAAAAGAGGCGGATGCCCCTCTCCCACCCCGAACATGCAACAATCAAACAAAAATTCCAAAAATATATGCCTAAGGTTTAGTAAAAGATTAACTTTCAGGATATTCCTTTTGAGCAGTAACCATTAAGGTCGAATCTCTGAGATAATCCATATATACAGCATTTTCCATCATACTGATTATCGAGATGGTGATTCTGACCCACTTTCACCAGAAAGTTCTCCAAGAAAGAAGAGCAAATCCCAGAGAGCAAATTATAGTGATGCCTTGTAGAAAGAAAATCAGCAATAAGAATTGGAACCAAAAGCATTCAGATAGAGAATCTTGGTTAATTACAGCACTCCATTCCTAGCTTACGGTTATTGTAGGGTGTTGCTAAGAAGACCAAGTTTTAAAAGGGCATTTTTCCTTGAATCAAAGCAGTATGGGAGGAAGGATCTGAAGTTTTGATTTTATTTTATTTTATTTTATTTTTTATTTTTTTTTTTTTTGTGAGACAGAGTCTCACTCTCTTGCCTGGGGCGAGTGCCGTGGCGTCAGCCTGGCTCACAGCAACCTCAAACCCCTGGGCTCGAGCAATTCTACTGTCTCAGCCTCCCGAGTAGCTGGGACTACAGGCATGCGCCACCATGCCCGGCTAATTTTTTCTATATATATTTTTAGCTGTCCAATTAATTTCTTTCTATTTTTTTTTTGGTAGAGACGGGGTCTCGCTCTTGCTCAGGCTGGTCTCGAACTCCTGAGCTCAGGACGATCTGCCCGCCTCGGCCTCCCAGAGTGCTAGGATTACAGGCGTGAGCCACCGCGCCCGGCCTGAAGTTTTGATTTTAATATTGAATTTTCATTTGGTTGGTAGGTGTCAACTTAGATGGAAAGAAGATCTTGGTAATAGGGGCCCATGGGGCTGTGGAAGCTGCCCTGCAGTGCCTGTTCCAGAGAAGAGGGTCCCTGACAATGAGCTCCCAGTGGAAAACACCCCAGCTTCAAAGCAAGGTAAGTTCCATGTCGGAAACATACAACCTTGAACGCTTGTGTTAGAAAAGAAGACGCTGGAAGTGTGTAAGCTAAGTATGTAACTTAAAAAGTTGGAGAAAGAAAATTGAATAGACCTGTAGCTGTTAGTGACATTGAATCAGTCCACTTACCAAAGAAGCAAACAAAAAAGGCAACAGGTGGTTTTACAGATGAGTTGTGTCAAACAAAGAACAGATCGTTCTGGTCTAATCTGATCTAATCTTTTCTCCAGTGAATGGACAAAGAAGGAGCGTATCCTAACTCTATGGGTGCCAAAAGCAGACAAGGCCCGGGTGCTAAAGGAAGATTAAGACCATTTTCACCCGTGAATATAGATGAAATAATCATGAGCAAAATTTTAGAAAACCAAATACAGCACCAAGTTGAGTTTATTTTAGGATTGCCAGGGTAATTTAACATCAGAAAATTTATTATTGTAATTTACCACATTATCAGATTAAAAACTGTATAGTCACCATAGTAGGTGCAGAATAGTCATTTGATAAAATGATCACTTGAGCCCAGGAGTTTGAGGTCGCTGTGAGCTATGATGACGCCATGGCACTCTAGTCAGGGCAACAGAGCGAGACTCTCTCAAAAAAAAAAAAAAAAAGAAAAGGAAAGAAATGCATGGGAACTATGAGCCAAATCAGAAAAGCATTTGTCGGGGCAAGGATGTGGATGAGGAGGGGAAGGAGACCCAGGGACCTCCATGCCTTCTTCCTTAAACTGAGCGACGGGCATCCAGGTGTGTTATATTATTCTTTTACTTATATCTGAAATAGTTAATAAAGTTTTTCATTTCAGAAACTGACAGTGGGCCAGTGGCTCACGCCTGTAATCCTAGTCCTCTGGGAAGCCGAGGCGGGAGGATCCCTTGAGCTCAGTAGTTCGAGACCAGCCTGAGCAAGAAGAAGACCCATCTCTACTAAAAAATAAAAAAAAAAAATTTAGCCAGTAGAAAAAAATTAGCTGGGCCTTTGGCTCTCTCCTTGGGAGGCTGAGGCAGGAGGATCGCCTGAGCCGAGGAGTGTGAGATTGCAGTGAGCTATGATGATGCCACTGTACTCTAGCCCGGGCGACAGAGCAAGGCTCTTTCTCAAAACAAAAAACCAAAAAAACTGACAGTGGAACTCACAGATTTCAAGCAAAGTGAAATTAAAGTGAGTGCAATAAATTACTACAGAACGTGTTCTAAAAATACACTTTCCTCATGTTGTGCGAGAATGGAAATGAGGAGCAAGTTGCAGTCCTGTCAGGAAAGGCGGATGTCTCAACAGATTTGGAATATTTGTGTCGCAGGTGGATTTACTTTAGGTAACTAACGCTTGTTTAAGACAGCTCAGGAATGTGGTTTTGCAATTAAACCTGAACCCGTTGCAGTTTTAGTAGTCACCACATGGTGGCAGCCTATCCAAGAAAATGAAGGATAATATTTTGCACTTCAGAGCCCAGAATTTTTGATTTGGAAGCTTAGTGGAAGAGGAAAATAAACTTTGCCCTGCACCGAACAGCTGTGGTGAAAAAAGAAAATACCTTCACTGGCAACTGAATGTTTTCACAGCTGCCACAGATACTATTGCTGGTTGTATCTGTATTTTTGAAAAACAAAGACATTTTTCTAAGTACTTTTTATTATGGAACTAAATCACTTATCACCTTGACTCTGTACTTTGGGATGAATCTCATCCTAACTTTGAGAATGATTAAATGCCTTGACTTTCTAGAGAATCTAGAAATGGGTAACATAACTGTTTTTGTATATGCAGAAATGTTCTCTCTAATAGTTGATGTTACACACACAATTTTTTTCCTAAGTTTTTGATACTTATGAAGGCACCACCATGAATGTTAGTGGCTGTTAACTTTAGGCCAGGCACGTTGGCTCATGCCTGTAATCCTAGCACTCAGGGTGGCCGAGGTGGGAGGATTGCTTGAACTCAGGAGTTCCAGACCAAGTCTCTACTAAAAATAGAAAGAAATTAACCAGACAATTAAAAATAGAAAAAATTAGCTGGGTGTGGTAGCACAGGCCTGTAGTCCTAGCTACTTAGGAGGCTGAGGCAGGAGGATCACTTGAGCCCAGGAGTTTGAGGTTGCTGTGATCCAGGCTGATGCCACGGCACTCTAGCCCAGGCAACAGAGCAAGACTCACTCAAAGGAAAAATTAAAAAAGTAAATAAATAGAGGCTGTTAACTTTAACTCTTAGTGCTTCATCTTTGCAGCCAAAATCACGGGAAGAAGTGATCAGTTGTCCCCCTCTACCGAGGCTACCTCCATATGACATGCTCCCCCCTCAAATTCCCGGTGTCCATGGGCAGCTGGCCCTGCACCAGCCACATACCTCCTCCCACCCCACATGCCTCCGTGCTTCTCCCTGAAGTTTGACTTGTCACACTTCCTGTGTCTGATTTTTACAAGAAACCCTTGCTTTTGGTCTCAGTAGGAATTCTAGCCTTCCTTGGAGCCGTGGCAATAAGCCGATTGTACCACTCAAAGGGTCAGCAGGGCACAGTGGTACACAGGCTCCCAGGCTCGGATTAGTGTACTGGGGGATCCGACGGGGACAGGCTCTGTCCACACTTCCCACACCCTTGGAAATGCTCCACTGTGGAAAACACCGGCAGGGAAAATTCAACAACAGATGGGGGTGTTTTTTGTCCAGCTTAATCGACAATGAATAAAAGCACATTTGAAGATTATAGTCCATTATTATTGACAGTGATAAAAGAGTTGGGGAAAGAAGAGGACAGGCCAAGGCTTGTGGCTGTTAAGTAGAGGGACGTTATCTTTGAAAAGTGTTTCTTCTATGCTTATTTGTTCTAGACATGGAGCCAGACTCCCTGTGGGACATCTGGCAGGGGTTTCCACAGCTGGGGGTGAGAGGTCTGGGCATCAGCGTGTGACTGTAACAGTGGAGGCCTGTCTGCCAGCTCCTAAATGCAGGTAGCCTTACAGGTGTGGGCCTCTAAGTTACCAGGCAGCCTGCTGCAGCCACCAGGAACTGCCTTCGAAGCTTTCGAGTCGGGCACAACATCTGTGTCCTCATTAAGCAGCGGAGCACAGGCTTT
Organism: Indri indri; assembly: GCA_004363605.1. NCBI lineage: Eukaryota > Metazoa > Chordata > Mammalia > Primates > Indriidae > Indri > Indri indri. Next base: position 271,399 of record RJWJ010000242.1, read on the forward strand.
GGGGGCAGACGGCCCTGGGTTCCTTCCTCCGCTGTCACTTAAGCGCTCTGGGCCTGCTTGCTCGTGTGCAGAATGGGGGTCGTAACTCTCCCTACCTCGCGGCGCTTATATAATAATGTGGGTCGATCAGGTGGACCAATCCAATGATAAGTAGATAAACTAATAAAACAGTGTGGCCTGGGGTCCGTCCCTGGAGGTGTGGTCTACGCGCCTCCACTGTCTGGATAGGGAAGGGGAGAGGGTCTGGCTCTCCGTCTGTGAGGTCCCCAACAAGCAAAACTGCCAAGAGACAGTGTGCCAGAGAGAGGAGGGACTGCCTGGAGTGGCCCCAGCTGTGGCCAGTCCAGGCTCACCTTCTGGTCCTCAGCTGGAGTCTTATCAACTTGAAGTAACGTCACAGAGAGAGCTGGGGACGGCTTCTGTCCCGGCCTTGTTACCTGCAAGCCCTCTGCCACACCGCGCACCTACTGCGCATTCTTCACCGTTCCTCACCGCCAGGCCCTGGGATTTTGAGGGACAGTTACATTGAGCCCATTAAATAGAAACAGAGCCTTTCTCTATTGTTCTGCCTACATCCAGGGATTTTCTACGGACACTGATGATGTCTAAAGTCTCCATGGAGCCTGAGCATGAAGAATTAAGATTTGCCCTCTTAGAGTTCCACAGAAAACCAGAATAGACTTCTGTGTTTGGTAGCTTTATAGCTTATGCCCATGGGCGTGTATCATTAAAAATTGAGAAGAAGTTCCTGCTTTGTTTTTGAGCATCCCTCCCAGGCTGTGAGATGCATCGTGCGTTTCCATGGGCATCCTAGCGTGGCGGGGGGGAGGATGTCTGGGCATTTGTCCAAATCAGCCATATGCTGTGGAGCGTCAGACGTCAGCAAGCCAAGGCTCTGGATCTGATGTTCTGGGCTGGGGCTAAGGAATCCCCTTCTTGCTCCACCTTCTTCCACCCCACACAGGCCCCACACTCACTTCCCGGGCCCCCGCAGTGGCACAACACTGTTGGTTCCACTCCTGGGAAAGAGCGTAGGTTTGGAGATGGCCTCTTCGTCACCCCGGTGATTGCACACGACTCCAAAGCCAGCCCGAGGCGAGGGAGGCCTGGCATGTGGTGTTTACGAGGCGGGGCGGTGCCCTCTCCACGGAAGGGAGAGGTTGGTAGGCACCGCGGGCCTCGCTCCCTCGAGTCCCTTCCGAACCTCGGGCAGCGACAGCTGGACGGTGGTGCCGAAACGGCCTCCAGCTGGGCCCAATCAGGTAAACCCCAGCTGTGTGCAGAAGAAATAACCTAGAAATAAGAGAACTGTTTTATTTTGTTTTCCTCAGAGGATCTCGTTTCTCCTCCTCCTGAGCACAGAGACCCTCAAAACTTGTCCTAACAGAGGTAGGAAAAAATATAGGTCTTTCACATTTGAAAGATCAAAGTGTCTGGCTTTTTTGAGCAAAGCTAAACGATTGCAAAGTTCTTTCCAGTTTAAATTTAGCGCACAGCGTGGCTTATAAAAGGCTTTTAAAAGGGAATTGGAAAATTCTAAATGTATTTGTATTATATATGTGAAAGGGTAGCTTTTTGAAAAAAGAATAATATCTCTTCCGGAGGGGAAGAAACTCTCTAGCTTTTACACTGCACTAGATGAGTGAGTTATATGACAATTCCTTTTAACGGTACAGGCAACACTTAAAACAGTAACTTGTTGTAGTGACAGTAATGACAGACAACACTGGTTGACTAAATGGCAACTCTGAACCACTGTTCTGAACTCTTGTTACCATATTGATTCGGCATGCTCTTCCTGCTGGGCACAGCTGTCCAACTCTCCATAGTACAGATGACGAAACTGAGGCTCAGAGAAGAGACTTTCCAAAGATCATATAATTTAAAACTGGAGGTGGCAGAAAAAAAAAAAAAAAACTGGAGGTGGCAATACAGCCTGTGTTTTTAACATGGTCTCGTGTAAGCTCTTCCCCTTTTTTTTGACTGACATAGCTCACTGCAAACTACAACTCTTGGGCTCAAGCCATCCTCCTGCCTCAGCCTCCCAGAGTGCTAGGATCACAGGCGTGAGCCGCCTCACCCAGCTAATTTTTCTATTTTTAATAGAGATGAAGTCTTGCTTTTGCTCAGGCTGGTCTCGAACTCCTGAGCTCAAGCAATCCTCCCACCTCGGCCTCCCAGAGTGCTAGGATTACAGGCGTGAGCCACCTCACCCAGCTAATTTTTCTATTTTTAATAGAGATGAGGTCTTGCTTTTGCTTAGGCTAGTCTCAAACTCCTGAGCTCAAGCAATCTTCCCACCTCGGCCTCCCAGACTGCTAGGATCACAGGCGTGAGCCACAACTCCCGACCTGGTGTCAGTTCTTATTCCAGATAATCACATAAAGTCTAATCTCTAATATTTAAAGCCAGAAAGCACTTGCCACCTGCCATCTCTCAGATGTAGAACATCAGAGAGACTAAGGCTGAAGACACTGGACTTATGTCGAGACACGGTTGTTTTATTCCACCTGTTTATAATCCCAGAGACATACGTGGAAGAGACGCAAGCTAAAGTAGACTGAAGGCTGTCCCCTTCCTGAGGCCTGGGGCTTGTCACCAGCTGTCCAGCCTCTTCAGAAGGGATGGTGTGCAGTCTTTGGAGAGGGCAGGGCAGGCACCCTGGTCAGGTGTGTGGACACACAGGACAGCCTCAGCTATGTGAGTTCCTCCCCTTCCCCGCCTGTTCCGGGCGAGGGGCAGAGAATAGCCCCGGACACTCCCAGGCACCAAAACCCATGCTAAGCAAGTAGCCAAGGTCGTCAGTGGTGTGTAATTACGTGGCTAGTGCAGGCCCTGAGCTTTCTTTGACGGATTTTCGGGTATCAGCTCCTTGCGTTTCACTCTTGCTCCTATCTGATCGTTGCATTGCTTATTGACACCAGGGACGGAGGTGAATACAACTTTTTTAAAGGCCAAAAAAATCAGGGGATTTTGTTTAGCAGTGTTGAGAAAAGGATTTGTGAGACAATGTATTGAAACTAATGGGCTTGAGATCAAGAAGGTGCCAGGTAAAGAGGGGGTGATCTGAGATGGACTAGTCTTAGATAGTTCAAAAGTTAAGCCGAGAAACTGAAAGTTAGGAGACATGATGTGTTCTTATATCAAATGTGTGAGTAAAACTCCAATGGAAATTCCATCCATCTCCACCTTTCCCTGCACCCTCCCCCTTTTAGACGCTCTTCCTCTGTCTTCTGGGCAAAACATTCTAATTTCAGTCTCAGTGGAGCATGTTCCCAGTGTTTGAAGGTTGGTTTGAACGTCAAGTGTGTTTTCTCATAGACTTAACATTTTAAATGGTGTTAGGTTCGCGGGATGGTGAAGCCAGTTTAACAAATAATGCAACAGAATTGTATCGATGAAGTTTCCGATTTTTCTGTAGGAAACTTCACCTGGAACTTTAACACTCTTGTGAACTATAGGGTTAGGTTCAGCCTTCCTGCGGTGCATGTTACTTTGCAGTCACTTGCGACCAGCCACAAATAAGTCCTCATTGTCATCAGCACCCCAATGGGGACATGAGGTGTATGTTGCACAAAAGAGCCGTCACCGATCCCGGAAGCAAGGCTACGGGCTGTGTCCTGCGCAGAGCCCGCCGGCAGCACGCCCTGCACGCCACTTGTGTGTAATCTCCCATTCGGTTTTCTGCACCGTCGGCAGAGCCTGGCTCTTTTCCACGCCTTCTCCTCCAAGGTGAAGCTTTCTAAGGACACGGAATTAGAAGTTTTAAATGGGAAGGCCTTAAACATAATCTATAACAATAAAGCACCTTGTATTTGTATAGCGATTTCGTTTTCAGGACTTTTTTGTATATGTTATCTCATTCATGTACAATCCTGGAAACGAGGTATTACGCTCACCGAGAGCCTTGGTTCTGACTGTCGCTAATTAAGGAGCAGTGTCTGGATTTGAATCCAGGTCGTGGGACTCCACCCACAGTGCTCTCCCGGCTGCATCTCAATTCCTCACTTTTCGGAGAAGATGACCAAAGCCCAGGAGAGTTTCTCAAAGGAAGTGGAATGCAGAACTCTGTGGGTGTGCGGTGTGAGGTTCAGCATTGGAAAACGTAAATATCAGGAAATGCAACGCTAAATTTCCCCCAGCAACATCGATTTGAGTGAACGTGAATACGTTGCGTGTATTAAAGTACATGGTGGCGGCACATGTGTAAATCCCGAGGGCTCTGATTCCTCTGTGCAGCCTGGCTGGCTTGGTTGTTGCTCTGGGAGCTGTAACTTCAGCATTTCCTCATTTCTGTGCTCCTGAGTCCCTGTAATGTGAGGGAAGCTCCCCACTCTCTCTCACACGCGCGCACACACACACACACACACACACACGCTCTCTCTCTCTCTCTCTCTGTCAGCCCTACTTTTTAATGTAATTTTTTTCCTAGGGTGTTGAGTGAGTGTGAGAAAGGGAATTAATCGTGATGAAGGATATCCATTACTCAGGTTTGAGGCTGCATGTTCCTTTTAGCATCTGTCATGACTTTAGTATCGAGCTCACTTCTGGAGTGATTATCTGTCTTTTCTAACATTTGGACACAACTGAATAGCTTTGCTATTCTCATGCACTGAGCAGTAAGTAAGTTGAATGATGAAGTAAGAGGTGAACTTAGGAACATTTAGAAAAAGGAAGATCATTTAATTATCCTTTGGGGGAAAATGGTAGATAAATGCTGTAATCATAATTCCCGTTGTCCATTTGGCTTGTAGTCTGATTTATGCAATAACCATAAGAAATGTCTTACAATTTTAAAAGCCAATCTGTTCTACTGATCACAGAGGAGAGTGGAAAGAAGAAATACACCCAATTCCTGAAAGGAAAAAGATTCTCCCAGGATGAGATCACTGGGTGGATGTGGAGTGGGGACAATACCTTGTGCTGCAATTGTCATCCTCCTATCTTGCCAAAGTATTGCGGCATCTGAATGGAAATGGTCTGACATTCTTATTTCAGAGTAGTTACACTGTTATTTTTACCTTCCTGTTTGATAGTATGCTTCATATTTCAGGGAAAGGTGAGCCTTAATTCATAGATACAAAGAATCATTTCATGGTAGAGGTTCAGTTAATTTCAAATAAAAAGTTAGACGTTCTAAGTTAGAAAAATTTATGAATAAGCAGGGATTCTCCTCATGACAAATTTTGCCTGAATGAAATTTCCATATGCAGGCAACACGCACTACTCAAATGGCAGGAATATGCCAGGCGTGGTTGCTAATGCCCGTTTCTATGGTAAAATCACCAATGAATTCCTAATTGCCAAAAACGTATTTTTCGTTTTTATCTTGCTTGACCACTGGTGTCATTTAAACCTGTTGGCCACACCCTTTCCCCTCAGCCTACATGAAAACGGCCCTTCCTACCCTTCTTAACTCCTGGTCCACACCGTGGTCTCCGTCATTCGTTCCTCATCTCGTCCTCCCCAAGATGTGTGATCGCCTGCCTTCCTTGCCATTCTGACTGTTTCCCTTGGGAAATGTAATCCAAACCTCTGGTTTTAACCCCTGCCTACATGTGGATGCATCCCAACTGCCTCCCCACGCTCCCAGAGCACTCTCAGTTCCAGATATGTGCATCCTGCATCCTGTCTGACGCCTCCTTGGGGATGTCTCAGTATCATGTTTCTCCCCGACCCTTCTAGCCCATTTGCAATCCAGCTTGCAGAGGAATCTTCCTAAAATGTGTTGACTGCATGAGGGCAGCCATACACCGTAGCCCAACCTGACAGCTACTTGTCTGTTTTCAAGAAAGGTGCGCTTGGTGTCTCACGCCTGTAATCCCAGCACATTGGGAGGCCAAGATGGGAGGATCTCTTGAGGCCAGGAGTTCAAGACCAGCCTGTGCAAAATAGCAAGACCCACATCTCTACAAAAAATAAAATAAAAAATTTAGCCAGTATGGTGGTGCACACCTGTAGTCCCAGCTAGGCAGGAGGCTAAGGCAGGAGGATCACTTGTGCCCAGAAGTCCAAGGTTGCAGTGAGCTATGATCATGCCATTGCACTCCAGCCAGTGTGACAGAGCGAGACCCTGTCTCTCAAAAAAAAAAAAACGGAAAGAAGGAAAACAAAAGGTGTGCAAATTTGGAAATTTTGACAACCTGTAAAAGAAGAGCAACACCTAACTCTTCAGGACTTTGCCATGAGATAGTCTAGGAAACTTGATGCTACGTAAGATATTCATGGACACTTGCTGTCTTATTACAAAGTGTTGTGAAGAATCTGCTATTGAGCACAGTGTGATCCATAAAGCCACTTAGCCGTGTGCACATAAACTGCAGTGTATCCCAGTTCTCTGAAAGTGAAGGATCCGGTGAGGCGACCACCTTGGTGTGGTAGAGCCCTCCCTTCCCTCGGGACCCCTCCCTGTTCTGCGGGTGTGACTACTGACCAGCTAGCACGCAGGCACCGAGCAAGAATGCCCATGTCTACCCAAGTATTAAATATTAGTAAGGCTTACTTTCCACATTGTCTGAGGAAAATAGTAGAAATCCAATGTTTAATGCTTTCTTCTCCTATGTCAGTAGCTTGCATCTTAAAGATCCCAGCTGTAAATCTTACAGGCAGGGGCTGGGTTTTTGTTTTTTAGATCCTCACCTACCCAGGGTCTGCCCCAGTGACACTTGAGAGATGTCATGTGAATGAGTTTATTCACTAAAGAATCCTGGATCTATTTTCATTTCTTTAGTTATTGTAATTTTTTTTTTCTTTTTGAGACAATGTCTCACTCCATCACCCAAGCTAGAGTGTAGTGGTGTCATCATAGCTCACTGCAGCCTCAAACTCCTGGGCTCAAGCTATCCTCCTGCTTCAACTTCCCGAGTAGCTGGGACTACAGGTGCACGCCAACACACTCAGCTAATTTTTCTACTGTTTGTAGAGATAGGGTCTCACTATGTTGTTCAGGCTAGTCTTGAACTCCTGTCCTCAAGAGATCTTCCCATCTCGGCCTCTCAAAATGTTGGGATTACAGGCACGAGCCGCTGTACCTGGGCTAGTTATCGTCATTATAGAAGTGCACCTTTGCTGGAGAAAGCACTTACCTGTTGCTAATTTTTGAAAAGTAACATTCCTCATGTTGAACTTTGTTTTCTGAACTGTGTTGATAATGTTTGAAGGAAGCAGAAACAGGTTGCATGAGTCTCAGGTGATCTCATACCTGAGATTCTCATAATGAATTCTTTCGAAACACACTGATAGCAGAAGATAAATTGTCTTCTAGCCAAGAGGCTGGGGCTGTACTTTCTGTAGTCAAAAATTTTTTTAATGTATTTATTTGCTAAATATGAAATTACGGTAGTCCGTATAACTTTCTAGATCTCCCTGTTCTCCCTTTCTCCTGTCCCTTCATGTCCTGATGCTGCGCCTGCACCAGTTTAATGCATTGACTGCCACACTAGGAAAAAAAATTTTTCCTTGGGGCCATGGTGTTTTATTATGAAAATAGAATAAAAACTTCGAAAACAAAATGATCCTCTAATTTAATGAAGAAATTGGTTATTTTTTATTGTTCTTTTTTGCGTGAATTACATGCAATTTGAAAAATAGTGCTCTTGGCTCCCAAGATGAAGAGATGTGGGAGTTACATATGCTTCATGAGGGCCCACCCTCAGAACTAGCATGAGTTAAATACAACTCACATGGCACTTAATGTGTTAAAAATCACTAACTTAGAGAAAAATCATTTTCGTGTTATCTAAACTACTGCACCTCCACATGCTCTACATTAAATGTCTGCATCTCTGTGTCCTGCTATTGTTTTAACATTTGGTCCTCTGCCTGGGGAGTGGGTGGTTCACTTTAAGCTATTCTACTCAGGTCTCAGCAGAGAAAGCAATATTTGGTTATGAGGTAGAGTTTCAAGCCAAGCTTTGGCCAGGGTCTTTCCCATCTGGGAGGAGGAAAGTAGGAACAGCAAGCGAGACGATAATTCTCCTCGAATTTTAGCTCATTAAAATCTTCCCTCATTCTCAGTGGGTTATTTATTGATTTAAGCATCTAGCACTTTTCCTTTCCAGAAAGAATTAACATCCATGATGTGATCATTGCTAAAGGAGGAGATTTTTGTCTTTTCTCGGTGGGATTAACTGTCCACCGGTTGCTTATTAACACAGCCCACTTTAGAGCTGTGTGGAGGTACGGAGTGGAGGGGCAGGAATGAGATTTCTGAGATTTATTTATTTTTTTTCTCTTCTTGACTGGGCTCTATGGTTACAGAGATTTCTGAGATTTATAGGTAATGAAAAGAACAGGTTTTATCAAAGACACCATGTGTAGGAAACTAAGTGTTCTTAGGGGACTTATGTGAACCTGTGATCCTTGGCTTTTTCCAAAATGAACATTTCATTCTTGTTCATATTAAACCTCCTTTTTATAGCTATTTTAACATGTGCTGTTTTTGCTGCTCTTGGGCATGAAAATCTCGCAAAATGGTGTTTCTTATCTGCTGATCTGCAACAAGCCTTAAATGTTTGCATTTTTCTTGAGGATGACTGTGCTTGATTTTATGACAGTAGTGTATGTAAGTGAAGAAATATTTTTTTTTTTAAAGTGAAAGCAAGATTTATTCAGAAACTGTAGAAAGTCTACTCCATGGACAGAGCAGAGGCAAGTTCTCCCTGCAGAGGAGAACTGGCTGAAGACATACTTTTTTAATATAAATATTTAAAATCCTCTTCCCACTAGAACACTTTTATTCCCCTAAATATAACATCACCCAGAAGTCTAGCTGCCTTTCAGATTTCCCTGTAGGGCTCGTGTGCGGCTTGAATGCACTAGATTGCTGGTGACATTCGCTGCAGACTTCTTGGTGCAGGTTAGCAGGGTTTTGGCCGTGTGGCACAGAAGAAGAATGGTTATTTAGGCAAATTTCGGTATGGATTTCTGTTTTCTTTTTAATATGATTGATACAGTAGATTCAGTGCGACACCATTTCAGTTTGCTCTTCTGTTTCCTGTGCCGTAGTAAAGTAAGGCACCAACAAGCAGGAAAGGCTGTTTGCTCATTAGCAGATGCTCGATGAGTGTTAATGCACTTCTCCCTATTTGCATGGTCAGATGGATCAGAGATTTCCAGGCTATTAACTTTTGAAAGTTGGCTTTGCTGGTTCTGTGAAGAGACATGCATTTAAATTGTCATCGTGCTCCTGCTCTATTAGGGGACTTAGAGCCGCCCTTGACCTGGCCTTTTTTGTTCATAAACCAGGTAGGACTGTCATGGATTGCCCTCATGACCATCTCTTGTTTCAAGATTACTAAAAGGCATCAGCTGATGTATCCTCTTGCCCAAACACTGCTAGAAATTCTCAGGCTGAGGAGCTGGCAAGATCCTCAGTGATCAGCCTGTCTGAGCTGGGAGTGGATGAGGACGTGTTGGCTGGTTGGGTGGGGGTTTGGTGGTGGTGGTGGCAGTGGGGGTGTTGTGTTTTGTCTTCTGCCCCTCTGTCTGTCTGATCCTAGAGACTCTGTGGTCAGCTGCAGGGCATCAAAGTTCATAGACAGGACAGTGCGGGGGCAGGGAGGGAACCCTCCGTGTTGGAGAATGAGTGGCAGGCAGCTTCCCTCTCCTTCCACCTTGTCGAGTATCTCCAAGATGGGGTTCATTAGGAGACACAGGGCACAACATAGAGTTACTTAAACTCTAAGGGCCTCACTTTCCTTGTCTGTTAAAGGAGCATCCTAAGACTAATCTCACCTATCGGGGATATTCAATGAGATAGTACTCACAGCTGACTCGTGCACTGGTCTAATATTCCTTGTTCACCTTTCCCTCCACGTGGAGGGTCCAGGGTGAAATCATCGCTTGCTTAGTGGTGCCTGGAAAGGTCGTCATTCTTTGGTTAAGGTCAGAGCCAACTTTTTTGCCCTATGTCTAGATGTAACCTTCCTACCAGATGTGTTCCTACAGCACTGTATGATCAAAATGCAAACAGGATGGACATGAAGAATGTGTTTTGTAGTAGCAAGTTGCATTCTTTCCACTTTCTCAGAAAAATAAAAAAAGCAGTTGGACAAGAGACTAACCAGGGCCTCAAGGAAAATGCGATTGTCTCTCAAGCTCCTGAAAATCCTTTTATGGCTATAGTAAAATTCCGTGTGGGTCTAATTTTGAGTGCAGCACTGTGCAGGCCGGCAGGCCCACTGTGCGAATCAGACTTTCGCATGGCTTTACCAGGACAGGACAGCCCCTGTTTTTCCTCCTGTGCCACTTCATGAGTCAGATGCCACCTCCCCACGTCCCCACCAATACCCAGGTCTTCTTCATTTCAGTTTACTGCCGCCATCAGGATAGTTTTCTTTGCTCCATCCTTTCTTTTTGAGACAGGGTCTCACTCTGTTGCCCAGGCTGGAGTGCAGTGGTGTCATCATAGCTCGCTGTAACTTTGAACACCTGGGCTCAACCGATCCTCCTGCCTCCCTTTTTCTTGATATTGCAGTTAGTGGTGAAAACACGTAAATTATAATACTCCACACAGTGTATGCTGAGCTTACTACACTGAAGAAATGTTTAAAGTCCCATTTTCTTTTCTTTTTAGGATATGATAATCAAGTTCTGTTTGTACTAATATATGCTCGAAAGGATTCAGCAAAACAATTCCATCCATGTTAACAGTTTGGAACAAAACTCTGGATCTGTGATTTATGTCTGTTAGGTTAAAAACATTCGACATCAGTAGTTAGTCATGTATTTACGCTTCCGATTAAAATGTGTGTGTTTTTTTCCTTTTCTCTTTTAGCTCCATGCGGCTGACATTGTTGTCTTAGGCTCACCTAAACCGGAAGAGATTCCGCTTACTTGGATACAACCAGGAACGACTGTTCTCAATTGTTCCCATGACTTCCTGTCAGGTAAATGCCTTAACATCTGCATGGAGCTGCTGATTAAGATGTGAGTCAGTTGTTGTGAGAAATGTTAACCTTATTCAGAATAGAGCATGTGCCTGAAATGTGGGCTGTAGTCCATGTAAGCATATGGGGCGGGAAACCTAGAGCGCTGGTTGAGGCGCTTCCCTTTTGGGTTACCACGGTGTTGCCAGGCTGAGGAAGCCAAGGTGGCGGTTGAGGTGGTGCCTCCCCCTCCCTCACACTGAAGGCTCCCCCTACTGGCCTAAAATAGGTGATTTGTGTATGTGCACGATACACTAGGAATCGTGGTTTTCAGTCTCTGAAGGAGTAGTGGAATCCTTTCTTCCAAAGAAATCTTAGCAGAATCTCAACATATGAAAGCAGATGGAAGCCTGGGCTGCAGCGAGGGGTGGCAGCGGCACTGGCCTCTGTGTCTCCCTGATTTACCCGTGCCGTGATCCCTGAAGCACTTCCATGGAGCCCCAAAGTCGCTCAGAACAGTATGAAAATCACCATGAGAAACAAATGGTTTGAGGATTGGTGCTGCTATTAATATTTGACAGCATTTCTCCAAGGGACCCAGGAAGGCAGTGGATCATGCCAGGCCTGTCTTTAGGGTAGCTCAAGCTGTGCCCACAACAAGGCAGCCAGCCCAGGGGCCAGCAGGTGCCAGCCCAGAGTGGGTGCCTTCTCCAATTCACAGAAAGACACGGAGGCTAAGAAAGCCTTGGACCACACCCAGCCCCCCTCAGCAAGTTCCTGAGTAGCATAGGTAGGCAAGAGACAATGGCAAAGGGAGGTAGAGGAACCCTCCTTTCTTGCTAATTTGGCTTTGGCCTCCAAATTTCAACGTGGAGGAAAGGACTATACTGGGTTGGGCTGGAGGGCAGGGGCAGCTTTTTCCCCCAGAGGTGGACAGAATGTGCACCAAAATCATGGGAGTCTCCGCTCTCTTTCCCCTCTGCCAGGACCGTACTTGAGTTTGAAATCTTGAAACCTTCTAGGTAGCCTCACAGAAGAGAGCGAGCCATACCCAGGGGTGACACTGACCCTCCCCTGTAGGAAATGCAGGTCCTCCCAGAATTGACCAATGGGATTAAGAAGCCCTTGGAATTGAAGAGGGTGGAATGGACGGAAGAGTCCAAGGAAGATGCCCAGGAGCTTGCCAGGTGGCTCACACACTCAGCTCTTGCACTAAGAGCACACAGATGGGCTGGGCGCAGTTGACTCACGCCATCTCTACAAAAAATTTAAAAAATGAAGCAATTCACCAGGCATGGTGGTGTGCACCTGTAGGCCCAGGTACTCAGGAGGCTGAGGCAGGAGGATCACTTGAGCCCAGGAGTTCAAGCCTATAGTGAGCTATGATCACTCCACTGTGCTCCAGCCTGGGTGAAAGAGTGAGATCCTACCCCCCAAGAACCCAAAAGCACACAGATGAATGAAGCAATTAGAGGTACAATATAATACAAGTGTGGGGATAATGGCTCTTTTTAACAAGTAGAAGGCATATATATAACTTCTTTAAAATATATGTAGTTTTTTGCATATTACTTTTTTACCTAAAAAAAAAAAAACTCCAATGCCTGACCCATTAATGGTGAGTGAGGCAGATTTGTCCCTGTATTCAACATCTCAGATTAAGAAAGCTAATTCTGACATTTGTTTCTGTTAAATGAAGCTCCTTTGCTGCAATATGTACTTGCTGCTTTTTAGTAAAGTTCATATTTAGGATAATTTTGGCATAGTCCCACATGGAGATAGGAGAGTCTACTTTGATGTTCTTTTGGAATCCATGTAAGCCCTTTGATTATATGACAGTGACATATATTTTTTTAGTGAAACACCTTTATTTTTAATAAGGTTTCTTTTTATGACCCTTATTTTTTGAAAAAGGTGTTCCCAAAAGCATTGGATTTCAATGTAACGATTCTCTTGGCGGGGGAGGGGAGAGACCAAGGGGAGAGACAGATGCTCCTTGACTTAAAATGGGGGCTACACCCAGATAAATCCATCATACACTGAAAATATCTTAAGTCGGAAATGGATGTTTAGTTGACATGATGGGACGCTAAAACACAAATATCCCCAAAAAAGCTGGCGACTCCATACTCTGTACAGTGTTGGTTGTTTGCCCTGTTGATCACATGGTTGGCTGGGTTCCCCGTCGCTGCTGCCCGACATCTTGAGCAGCATCGTTCCTCCCGGGAAAAGATCAACATTTGAAGTACAGTTTCCACTGAATGCAGTGTATCGCTTTTGCACTAAAGTCAAAAAACAGTAAGTTGAGACATGGTGAGTCAGGAAGCATCTTACATTTTGAAATGATTCTGTTATATACAAGTCCACTGGTTACAGTTAGTTTATTTTAAATGTATCTGGTCCAATTGTCGTAGTTTTTGTGTTGATTTTTTTTTTCTTTTTGTTTTTGTTGTTTTGGTTTTTTTTTTGAGACAGTCTCTCTCTGTCTTCTGGGCTGGAGTGCCATGGCATCAGCCTAGCTCACAGCAACCTCAAGCAACTGGGCTCAAGCGATCCTCCTGCATCAGCCTCCTGAGTAGCTGGGACTACAGGCACGTGCCACCACACCCAGCTAATTTTTTCTATTTTTAGTAGAGATGGGGTCTCGCTTTTGTTCAGGCTGGTCTCAAACTCCTGACCTCAAGTAATCCTCCCGCCTTAGCCTCCCAGAGTGCTAGAATTATAGGCGTGAGCCACTGAGCCAGCCTCGTGTTGATTTTTGCATGCCCAGTTCCTAGAATGGTGCCTGACACCTAGTAAGCACTCAGGGAATACTGAGTGTTGAATGATAAACGTGGACTCAGAATTGTACTCGGCTCGTGGTTTTCAGTTTGTCGCACATTTAGAGATGTTTCTTTGAACTTGGCCTGCCATTTAAAAATGGGGCTGGCCGGGCAGCCATTGAGACAAAGATGAGGAAAGCTATGCTGATGATACAGACGAACATTTCCCAGGTGCTACTATTCATAATAGTGTCGCGTTTCTAAAGAGTGAAAGTTATAATTTTAGCAACTTTGATTAGTATGAAAATTTAATCTATGAGTAAATTGGATAAAGATTTTTTCCCTCTTCATAATCTTGCTGCTTTAACCAAATAAATAGACTTTTAAACGTTATTAAAAAGAAAAGTGCTTTTACTTAAACTTAAGATCAGAAGAAGAATTTTTAATAAACTTGTGGCTGGGCGAAGGCAGGGTTTTATAACGAAATTTTCATTCTCACCTTAATGGTACAGGTCCCTTTCCTACCTCCCTGTAAAAATAGATGGCAGGTGGTGACTTATGAGGAGGTAATTCTGTAGAGCCATTTTATTGAATACCTAATCCTAGGAGAGATTTTCCCGATGGCTGATGTCCCAGAAGCAGAGCTCAGAAAACAATTATACCTAACTGGTCGGGTCTATTCACTCTGCTATTACATGAGTCAAATGTTTACATTTTAAAACTGGGAAGTATCAGTGTTCTGTTTTCTAGCTATAAGAATAACTACTTTTTTTATTATTAAAAAGCTATTTCAAATGAGAGAAATGTGCTGTGATCTTGTAGTGCCCTGCTTGCTAAAGAGCAGAATTCACCTTAAGCAAGACCATTTTGTATCGTATTAGGACTTATTTACTGGTGTACCAAATGGGACCAAGGAGAAGCTGGTCTGATGTCTGGGCCCAGAGAATAGTATCAAAACAGCAACTTTGTGGTTTGAAGTAGTTTACAACATCATTTTAAGTTAACATAATTCTATTTGGTGTAGAGTAGGGGAAGAGCCCTGGGCCACATCCCAGGATGTGCTAAGGAGCTAGAGGATCCTGAGCGGCCTTGGGCCTTCCCTCTTATGGCTCTGAAGGGAGACAGTGTCATATAGTAGAAAGAGCATGGACGTTAGCATCAGGATTAACCTGAGGAGGAGAAGAGAGTTAGGTTTTTTAAAAAAGCTCTTAATTGCATTGCACTTTGGTTGTGTTACTTTGAGCAAATCGCTGAAGCTCTCTGAGCCTCAATTTCCTTGCAGGTAAGATGGGAGCGAGGGTTTTGGAGGGAATGAGATGGCACTCAGGCGCGGTGCCGCTTTGATACCGCCAATAAATGTGGATCCACTGCCTGCACATCCTCCCTCCACTTCATTTTGCCGTGTCACCAGCACATAAAATAGCTTTCAGACTTCCTCTTAGCAGAATAAAAGTGTATATATGAAAAATCAAGCCCAGGGAAGGAAAGCAGTCCAGTGAAATTCTGAAAATGTAAGAAGGCAGCTTTAGAGAAATTGGACGTACGTGTAATTTAATCATTATCTGGATGTATTAATATTTGGAATAAAATAGGGATATTTGTTTATGACTTTTGAACTTGATTCTAAAATCCGTTGTATCTCTTACCTGTTTTCCTTATTTTTTCTTGGAACTTCTGGATATTTTGGATCTATCCCTGAGATACATTGCCAGTTTTCCATTTCAACTTTTAGTTAGTTCTCGATGTAATATATCTGGTTTTTTACTTTTTAAAATTTTAATTTATTTAATTAAATTAATTAATTAATTTATTTTTGAGACAGGGTCTCGCTCTGTCACCCAGGCTAGAGTGCAGTGGCATCGTCATAGCTCACTGCAACCTCAAACTCCTGGGCTCACGTGATCCTCCTGCCTCAGCCTCCCAACGTGTTGGGACTACAGACATGAGCCACTGAGCCTGGCCTGGTTTTTTACTTTTTTAAAAGGTTCAAGTCATTTAAAATATGTAGCCCTATATTAATCTCTTTCTTAATTTGGTTTCAGTGGTTCCAAAAGGACTGCTTATGTAAGTTGATACTAATATTTTAATTATATTCCTTTAATCATTTCTTACATTGTATTCTTTTAAAAAATAGTGATACGCTGTCATTCGATAGTAGGATTCAGATGATTTAAACTAGGAACGCAACTCTTGAGAGCACTGTCACAAAAATGATACTAAATGATTTATACTAATTTCATTTATTGGTTTTACTTTTTATCCTACAAAGTTAATATATTTAGCTTAAAAACTAATCTCCAGTGTGTTTTTTTAAAAAGTCTTATCTGTGCTAGTTTCCAATTTTTAGCTCTTCCTGATTTTAAAACCTCACATAAATTTTTTAGAGTAACTTGTTCTTTTAGAGGGGGAAAAAATATTTGAGAGTTCAATCTATAGGTTCCTAGAGCACTTTTGCGATAAGAAGGGGGCCCTTGGCCAGACTATGTAAAAGCCAAGAAGTTTCCGTAGAGCAGAGATGACAGGAAGACTGAAATTTGCCTTGGTCCCTCCCACTCCACTGATTGTTCTGGCAAAGTTCCCAGCGTGGTCTCAGAACAGCTCGTGTCAGGGAAAGGGCTGTTCTGATTTCCAAGGAAAGCAAGATAACATTTTGGCTTTAAATGTTCTTATTGCATAAAGTTTGGTTATAAGAAAAATTATAAATGAGAGGGTGTCTTTTGAAGTGATTCATCGACTTGTCCCTGGAGGAATCACAAGTTAAATGAGAGAACTTTGTGGGAAGTGAAAAGACCCAGCCACGCTTTGGAACAGGACCTTTGTTAGATTCTGATCCCCGGGCATCTCCCAGGCCCTGGTTAGACAACCTCCAGGTGGAGTCCTGTCTTCACACAGGCAAGGGGGTGAACTAACGATTTCCTTTCTCAATTCTCTTTAGCCATGAAATTTATTAAAAATGTATTTCTGATTCCATGAGTGACCAGTCTTCATTGCTTCAAATACTCTGGATTCAGAACTTTTAATTCAATTTTAAGATTGTATTGATTCCTACTACAAAAACTCATGGTAGAAAATTTGCAAAATGTAGAATAGTTTACAGAAAGAAATAACTTCTGATCTCATCGCCTCGAGATAACCATTTTATATTTTTCCATAAAAATGAAAGAGATAACCATTTTATATTTTTCCATAAAAATGAAAATAATATGATGCTAAAAGCAATACTGAAAGTCAGATAACTATTTCTTCAAAAAGAGAAATATGGGGTCATGCGAGATTCTTCTAAAGTTTAAAATATATGTACGCGTGTGTGTATATAAAAATAAATAAGAGAGTGTCGGTTTTGTGTTGTATTTTAAAATCTTTGTTGTTTTTAATTACATGTTTTTTAGTGAGCCAAAAGTTACCTTTGCAGGTAGTAAACCTTAGTTCCTAGGCATAAAAATCAGGAGGCAACACTGCGTGTAAACAAAGTCAACTTTCCCAGCTGCCGGTGGGCATCCTTTAGTGTTCTAAGGACTGCCGTTTTATCCACTCCACTTTTTATACTTGTTGGCTGTCAGTTTTGGGCGTAACCAGGGTCTATGAGGAGAAAAGGTTTTACTTCCTTGCAGGCTTCTATTATTAGCGTTTGGGGTTATGGATTCCTCTGCTCTGGTTTCTCCCCAATCTCATCCTACTTGCTTCTCTCTTCCACGAATTTCTCAAGATTTATGATCCACTCATGGCACACTTTTTACTATTATGACTTATTTCCTCTTAACATATCTTTTAATCACTTCCGATGGTGTTTTGGTTGGAAGAAGAGAGTAGTATTGTGTGTGTCTCCTGCCTTCTGAAGCTGGAGACCTTTAGTTTGTTTTGTTTTGTTAATCACGCCTTCTCACACAGCGCATTGTGTTCCTTGAAATTATTTGTGAGATGGATGGACTTGTCAGCAATTATACAGCTTTTCAAAATAGCATATGCTTCCTTTTGCTAACTTCTGTTATGGAGGTGACTGAAATTATAGGAGGAATTATTTACCGTGTAAGTGTGGAGGTGAGATAGTCTTCATCCACATCCGTATTTGTGATTGGATTCTGGGAACTTGCAGTTGTAAATTGTTACCAACTCCTAGAATGTAACTTTTTCTTATTTGTCCATCACTTAAAGCTGTGCTCCCCAGCACCCGGGCCATGGACCCGTACTGGTCTGTGGCCCGTTAGGGACCAGGCCACAGAGCTCTGCGCTCCCTGCCTCCCACCTCCCCTCCCCAGTATGTGGAAAAATTATCTTCCATGAAATTTAGGAAATGAGGGAGGGGGGTGCCCAGCAGGAGTTGAGCATATTTATAGCTGCTCCCCATCAGTTGCATCACCGCCTGAGCCCCCCTGCCCACCCCGACACCCCACCGTCTGTGGAAAAATTGTCTTCCATGAAACCAGTCCCTGGTACCAAAAAGGCTGGGGACCACTGACTTAAAGAGAAGAATGAGAGAAGCATATTTCTTTTATGCAGTATTTGGACAAGATCTTAAGATCAGATCTCTAGTGGTTAAAACAAAACAAATCTCTCTCGTCCCCTAGACTCTTGGCTTTTGCCTAATAATTTACAAAACTGAAGTGTTACTAATCTTTAAACAATACCTGAGGGATATGATTTTCCAACACTCTTAATACATTGGACAGTAGAACATCACAAAACACATACTCTTAAGTGTTTTGTGCTCTTTCTTGCAAAGGACTGTCAGCAAAAGTGGATAATTTAAGAGTAGAGTTGTCCAAAAAAGAAGAAAATAGTTTCTTAATTCAAAAAAGTTACTATTAGAAATATTTCTTTTCTCTAAGGGGGGGATGTAGGCTAAAGCATTTTGCTTGTGTGTTTACTTTTTAGAAATTTTATAAGTGCTAACTAAAGGAAGGAAAAATAGAATTCTCATCGTCTTTCTGTTTTGAAAATCAGGTAATCCCTAAAATTAATATTCTAAGATAAAATTTCTTACTTTTGATAGAAAATTGGTTGTTTCAGTTCTATGACAGGGATTTTTTAAATTATCCAAGAAAACCTGATCTTTCACATAACGCATTGGCCAGCCTTATCCTGTAAGTGCATTCATCTTCCTTCTTATACTTTGTGTCCAGAAGTGAAATCACATCTATTTTTTTACGTACTGTCCAGTAAAAATTAAGAATCCTCATCTAATCAAATGAAACCCGATCGTGTCAAAAAGTTAAAAGGTTTGGAGAGGAAGTGGTTCTGACACATTAGCTGCAAATACACATCCCTGTCCCTTTCTTCTAAGCAGTATTTTTGCTCTAGTAGTTCAAACACACACACTATGCCAAGCACTTTGCATACCACGTGACATCTCATTTTCACAGAATTCTAGGACGTCGATCTTTCCCACCTTAATTAATGGGCTCAAAGTCACAATTGCAAGCAAGAGGTAGAGGCATGATTTTAATCCAGGCCTAACTCTAAAGTCTGTGGTCTAATGTGCAGACTGTGCCGCCTCCCTGGTAAATGTTTCAAATGTTCACTATGAATTGTCTTGAGCTACTATTTATATCTCAATTATACCATATTTTAAAAGTCACAATATGACATTTCGAGTCATTTGACGAGGCAGTATGCCTAGATGTTTCTCTCTGGTTCGGTGTGAGATATGATTTTCCAAAGCATGGCATGCTTTATTAAATTTATTAAATTAAATCCATTTATCCCAGGTTAATAGTTTAGCTGGACACTTCATTAATGTGCTGAAGCAGGCCCCATCGAGAGACCCCGCGCTGTGCCTGAGTGACCAGCCTGCAGCCGTGCCCCAAGAGCCTAACTTCCTTGGTTGAAATGAGACCATTATTCAATGACAAGATGCCTAAAGTGTTTTTTCTCCTCAAATTTTTTACAGGGAAGGTTGGATGTGGTTCTCCTGGGGTACATTCTAGTGGACTCATTGAGGAAGATAATGTGAGCCTTCTTGCTGCAGCTCTGCGGATTCAGGTATGTTTGACACGGCTGTTTGAGAATTTTGAGTTTAGAGATTTGATTAATAATAGTTGCTATCATTTTACAAGTGTTGTCTTTTTACCAGATATAATGTTAAACACTTTACACACAGAGTGTCAGGCCCATTTGATAAGTGATGAAAAGGAGACCTAGAAAGACTACGTTATCTGCCTGTGATCACATGGCGTGTGTGCAGCAGAAACCCAAATCAGGGTTTGGTGCTATGTAATAGATTACCCTCAGAATTTAGCAACTTGAAACAACAAACATGTATCATCTCACAGTTTCTATGAGTCAGGGATCAGGGAGCAGATTAGCACATTGGATGGTTTTGGCTCAGGGCCTCTCATGCAGTCAAAATCAAGATGTCAGCAAGGGCTGCAGCCATCTGAAGGCTTGACTGGGGCTGGAGGACCCGTTTCCCGATGGCGCACTCCCATGGCTGCTGGCAGGCGCTATTTAATTCTTCGTTGGCTATTGGCTGGATGCCTTAGTTCCTCACCATGCTGACCTCTCTGTAGGGCTGCTCACATTGTGGCGGCTGACCTCCCCCTATCCAAGGGAGAGAGCAAGGAGGAAGCCATAGTATGTTCTATGGCCTAGTCTCCAAAATCACCTGCCTCCACTCTCTTTTCTTCTGCTTGTTAGAAGTGAGTCACTAAGTCTAGTTCACATTCAATGAGAAAGAGAGTTGGGTTCACCTCTTGAAGACAGGAGTATTAAAAAATTTGTAGACATCTCTTCAAACCACTGCTATCTATGTGACCTAAAGCCCAAGGTCCCCAGCCCTGAGTGTTCCTGGTGCTGGAACCTGCCGTGATGGTGACTGCAGGGTGTGGCATTAACTGGCCGTGGAAAAACCCAAACCTCTAGTTGCTACCACAGCTGAATTAAGCAGAAGCAAGTTTTACTTCATTTCTTTTATACATGCAGGGTAATATACAATTCAAACTTCTTAACCTTAAAATGGGGTGTTGTACATTTTTGCATGGAGTGTAACTTAAATTTTTACTAAAGCCAAATTTTTTTCCTATTTATTTTGATTTATTTTGATTTTATTTATCTATAATTTATATATATGCATATCACTATTCAATAATTCAATCTGCTTGTTCTTTTATACCAAGTATAAAAGGATGGTACTTGAAATGGTGTTGCAAATTTTGGAAGCTTGGCATCTAAGCTGATCATTCATGCAGTCTTGTGTTTTCCTCATTTTTCTTTTCTAATTTAGATGAAGAACCCACTCAGTTTAATTTTATTCGTGTACTTGATGTCTTTGGTGAACACTTACTATCTTACATTTTCCTTTTTAAGAAAAGCCTACAAACCTAATTACATGTGAATAAAATCATTCCTAAAATTCCCTTGGATTATTGTGCGATTATAATCTTTTTGTTTCGTAACATCCATGAACAGTATTGTTTAAGTGCATACCCTGTCAGCTTTCACTTTTATAACATATGCTTTCCTCTCTGTCCCTGCTGAAGAATATGGTCAGTAGTGGAAGGAGATGGCTTCGTGAACAGCAGCACCGGAGGTGGAGGCTTCACTGCTTGAAACTTCAGCCTCTCTCCCCTGTACCAAGGTAATGCTGGTGATTTGTTTATACTGATGGCAGCTCACCAAAGCACCTTAAGTATCCAAAATTAGTTATGGGTGGGGAGGGCATAACTCATGGTATTACAGTTTTGATGGAAGTTAATTTTTTTTTTTTTTTAAACAGACGGAGTCTCACTCTGTCAGCAGGCTGAAGTACAGTGAGGCAATCATAGCTCACTGCATCCTTGAACTCCTGGCCTCAAACGATTCTCCCATTTCAGCCTCCCAAGTAACTAGTACTGCAGGCATGAGCCACCATGCCCAGTGATAATTTTCTCTAATCATTACATTGCCACACTATTTTTTCTATTATAAATCCTCCAAAGTAAATCATAATGAACATGTTTGCCATATTCTATCAATTCTACAAATGCATATTTTTTCATTTCATTTCAGTGATATTTCCTATATTAAATGGCAATGTTTTTTTCTTAGTGGTCCATAAAATAATGGTTTTAGATTTGACAAAATACTATAATGCAATAGTTGGAATATGTTTTTCAGTGTTAGAAATGCCCAGCACACATATCAGCCTGATCTTATGGGCCACGTAGGTTTCTACTCTGGGGGGTGAATGAACAAGCAGATCAAACATCATTCGACGTGGGGACTGAGCTCAGCTTTCTTCAGAACTATCTGACAGGATAGCCTGTGATCGTCAAGATGGATGTTAACCTCAGGGTGGCATTTGGTGAGGTCTAAGCTACATGTTGTCTCCGTATAAATTTGGAAATACGAACTGCAGGACATAGTTTCAGCGTGTGATTTAGAATGATTAGTTGGAGACGGTGTTTGAGCCAGAGCTGCATTTTCCAGCCTGGTGATGCCTTGTCTTTGTCTGCCCTGCTCTAGGGAATTGGCCCCACCCCCTTCATCCAGGTGTGCTTTGTGCCAGGTGTGACTCCTCAGGTAATCCCATCTGGCACAGTGTCAAGCAGATAAAACCCCTCCAGTAACTGAGTAATTTTTCACCTGATAACCAGTTACTTTTTAGAATTGACCTCTGTTTTCCTAAGGCAGTCAGCAGAACACTCTGGTACGATTATACCCTCCAGGCTCTGTTTTCACCCCTGCAATAGACTAAACATGTTAGTCATGCTCTGCCTTCATTGATACTTAAATTCCATTGAGGACTGTTATTCTTCGTAACATCATCCCTGTAGTTGTGCAATCTGTTTCATAAAATATCTAATTTTTTAAATTATTTATGTTGTTTTAGGGCCTTAGCTTTTTAAACGAAAGTCAACAAATTCTACTTACGGGGAGCTAAAAAAAATTAAGATGGAGTCCATCAAATTGCCCACCAAGGTCTTTCAAAATACTTTCTACTTGGGGGAGAGGGGAGTGCTTTAATTGTTTAACCGAATTTGATTTCTAGAGCCACTGGGAAAAGAAAGGTAGGCTGAGTGGTTTATAAATCACTTAGAAAAATCAAAATGATGTCATCGTGACTCTTCAGCTAGTGAAGAGAAAACCTTGGAGATTCTCCAAGATTAGGCTCTTCAATTTAGGAGATTGTGGGAGGAGAGAAACAGAAAAAAGGTATAGCCAGGAAGGCAAAGTGAAATAGGAGCCTGCAGAGTAAAGGTTGTGTGGGCAGAGAACTGGACAGGAACACGCAGGGGGGCTTCGGGGATGACCTGGCAGAGGTCCAGCACCCACCCCACAAGGCCCTGAGGCCTCGCTCCCCTCCCAGCTTCTCCGGTGCCCTTTGGAGAAGTCTGCGTGGAGGAGCGTTTGCTATTGTCTCTGACCCCAGGGTCGACCCTGCTTCCCGCAGGACCCTGCAGGAGAACACAGTGGAAGTTTGAGGGCTGAGAGCCGAGTGCAGGCAGCTGCTACAGGAATAGTCAGGGCTGCCTGCCCAAGGAGGGGGCGATCTGCTGCCTGTGGCCAGGAGGCTGCTGTGCCACAAATAAGTGCTCCAGTGCCAGTCAGGGGACGGCTGTCCTCACTGATGTGACCCTTTGCAAGCGGTTCCCTGATGTCTGCTCTCCTGTGCTCAAGGCTCTGGGTTAGTGTTGCTGCCCGGGGAGGGGAATAAGTGTGACCTCCAGTTCTCATAGTTGCTGACGGTCAGTCAGAAAGGTGGGTGGCCTGACCCACACCATAAAGAAATGACTGAGCTCATGAGCCCCAGACGGCTCTCTCTGGAGAGTGCAGTGTTTTACCTGCTGGTGTCCAGAGCACTCCTGTGAGATGAGCAGGGGCGTTCTTATCTTGCCAGTAAAATGGAAGAGTTAAACTATGTGCCCAGAGACGCTCCGGACTTCCTAATATTTCCTCAGTCTGGAGTTGAGCTTCAGGCACTGGGTCTTTTTACCGACAGTTATGTAATTATTAAAATATTTTGAAATATGATTTTGGACTGGAAATAGGAAAGAGAGGGAAAGTATGGACGCAGATAAAACAAAATAGCATTTCCACCTTTCTGAATAGCCAAGAGACACATGTGGCTAGCCCAGTGGGAGCTCATTATGCAATAACCCTCTATTCATGGCTAAGGGATACGGTGATGGCTCACGTGGAGCATTTTGCTTTATAGTGGATTTGCACTTGCTGGGGGCCCCTGGACACATGGTGATATATAGTTCTCTCGTCCCTATGGCATAGGTGTTATTCTTATGCCTAGACACAATTCTAGGATCTTTGTGCGTATTTTGGAGTTGCATCTCTAAAAGTATGCACCGTTTTCTCATGCACATTAATTGTTAGCAGTTGTGCTTAATACTGCCTGGGAGAAAGGACCACAAAGCAATCGCGTTGATTTAATTGTTGGCGTGATGTATGGCTGCTTTCACTCTAGCAGCGACCACCTAAGCTGTCAAGACTCATGCCTCTTTCATGTGTCTCTCCCCCTCAGCGATATTGAGATTTCAAGAGGACAGACTCCAAAAGCTGTGGATGTCCTTGCCAAGGAGATAGGATTGCTTGCAGATGAAATTGAAATCTATGGCAAAAGCAAAGCCAAAGTGCGTTTGTCCCTGCTAGAAAGGTTAAAGGATCAAGCAGATGGAAAATACGTCTTAGTTGCTGGGTAAGACTACGTTTAAAATCTACTTCACTAAGGAGGCATGTTTAGAAAACTCTCTTCCCTATTTGTCTCTGTCCTCATACCCCTCAAATCCATCCTGTTCTCAGATTTGACATTTTTTTGTCCATTTCACTTAGCAGTCCTTCATCTGGCATCAGGTAAGTTTTTATTTTCAGTGCAGAGCAAATTAATTTCCTCTACAAAATAGAAAGTGTAACAAGTTGCAGAACCTTATCTTTTGTTTCCCATTTTGTGTTGTGATCCCCCCTGCTCCCCTGAGCTTTTTTAGTTAGCTTATCGTGATAAAAATCAGAACAAGAAATGAAAGTAAAATATTTTGAACCAAGCAGATTTTTCTGTGTGTTCTACTTAGAAATAATATTTTAATGGAAAAATGTACAATTGTGTGTACCGTATGTTTTCCTGTCAGTATCCTTAATACTTCTTACTTATATATTTGCATTACAGAAACCCATTATTTCTGTTCTTGTGTTTCAAAACTAATGTTGCTCTGTTTTCATTTATGTTGGTTATTTTATAAAAGAAATTTGTAGTTTTTGTGAAAAAGATTGTTTGCTTTTTTCCCTCCTTTTTAAAAAAATGAAGTGCATTCACTAGCTGAAAAGATGATAGAAAGCAAGAGATTTCAAATATTTGTTCAATGTGACCTCAGGGAACACCAAGAGACCATATAAATTCCTTTGTTGTCTTGAAATTTCATTTCAGTGAATGTTGCTTATGATACATAGGCCAAGGCTTGAGGCACAAAAACCTACGTGTTAGGCAGAGGACATTTCTCGTGACAGGACTTGACTCATAGTTAACTTTGTTTTTACATATTTAATTATAAATGTAAGTCCTTTTTTCTTTATTTCTTTTTCTGGTTATAAAAATAATGCAGTCTCATTGTAGAAATGTTCCAAAAATACAGAAAATATAAATAAGAAAGTAAAACATCCCAAATCCTACCACCCGGAGGCGACAACTGTAGTTTTTGTGAAAATTTGAGGGCTATCTTGACATTGATAGAGTCCTCATAAGAGAGATCATACTACACATGTTGTTCTCTAAGTGACCTGATTATTCATATGTTGTATACCTAGCTCCATGTGACTGAGTATAGAGCCATGTTACCATTTTTCATGACTACGTAACATTACAAAGCTCACATCCCAGATTCTTAAACATGTTGGAGGAAGGGAGAATGGAGGGGTAGAATGCCTGGGATGGGGGTGGATTTCATTGTGCATACCTTCCAGCACCTCTGGTTCCTCTGAGAAGCACAGCTGTGGCTCAGCCACTGACAGTACAGCATGTTGCTAGTTCTTCAAGTGCGTTGATGCAGAAAAATGATTTTAAAATATGACAAGGATGTTCCATAATTTATTTAACCAATTGTCTATTGATGGCCAATTGAATTGTTCCTAATTTTTTGCCATTATAAACAGTGCTAAGATTAACAACCTTGGGCATGCATATTTGTGCATTTATCCAATTATCTCCTTAAGTCCCTAGAGGCAACTTTCTTAAGTCTATAAGTAAAGCAAAATATCATCCAATAATAGTATCGCCTTTTGAATGGTGTAGTAATTTCTTCATATCTCTTTTCCTTCCCTCTCTCCCTTTCCCTCCTCCCCCTCCTCTTATTCCTCCTTCTGTTACTTTTTCGTGAGAGCGCTAGACCGCCAGGGTCTCAGTCCCTCGGCAGCTGGGGTTTTAAGGAATTCATACTGTGCTGCAGCAGCTCAATTGCCCGTGACTTAAAGTTTGTCCCTCAGGCTTCTAGGCTCACTGCAGTTGGACTCCTGGGTCCCTTTCCAACCTAGGACCCCAACCCCAATGTCTCCGTAACTGAGCTGCAGGAAAGCTCCCTGCTGAGGGGAGATGTTGTCCCCACCTACAGGCACACTCCGGGCCGGCTATCTAGCTGAGAAGCACACAGTTATACCCGGCTCCGGGGTCTCTGAGGTTGGAGCATACATCTAGTCAGGGTTGTTTTCATGGAAGTTTGCTTGGTGTACATTTGTTTGCAATGAATAAACAAACTCTTGGACATTGAGAACTTTAAAAGCATCCCCAAGGATTTGGTTCCCTTCGTCTTCCAGGCTTTACATGATCTTGGTAGGTGGGTTTGCTGGTTTTTTCACTGTGTTTAGATGGAAGGACTTAAGGAAAACTCAAGGAGGATGAGGTCTCAGTTTATGAAGGAAGAATCATGCAATAATTTTCTTATGGAGTGGCCGAGACTTACTCCATTTTGGACTTGTCGACAATGGAAATAAAAACACAAATCTAGACATGGCCCTGCCCTTAGCTGGGACATAGAATCAATACTTGTAAACAACAGTTGTGATATGATATTGTTATCAAGTTCCTAGCTGGGAATCAAACTGTCAAGGCCTGGCCTCCAGCACACACTAGAGAACGCTCGCGAGCGTGGCTAGCTTGGGGTTGCAGCTAATGTGGGTCTATGCCCAATGGAACATCGCTGCACGCCCTCTCTCTGCCAGCATTAATATGCATGACTGAGCTGAGGTGGAGATTGGCCTGCATGTTGTAAATAGAAATGAAAATTAAACATGAATCCTCAAGTACAAATTTAACACTACGATCAATGATTCTTTTTCTGAAACTGTGATATAAGTTCCTTTACGTAACAGACCTTCGAGGAACAAAAATTAAATGGTGTTCCTTTCAACCATATTGGAAAAAAAAAACTATGAGGATAGAATTATGATATATATATGCATCTGTAACAGAGCTTGAAGATTTTTTAGGAAATGTATACCTGTTCTGTAAGGGAAGAATAAACAGCTCCCCCCGCAACACAACAAATGGTATATTTTTTTAAGTGTACGAACTGCCAACGGCATCTAATCCTTTACTGGCTGAATGATTGAGATCAGTTTAAAACACCGACAATATTTAATCTATAATCTAAAGTGAAAAGTCAATTTGAAAGAAAAATCACCTCCATATTTTTAGTTTTGATCATGTCAACAGGGGAAAATGATATTATCAAACCATTATATGCACTGTTGCAACTTCTTTAGAAATGTAAATGATCCCCCCATTAAATGGAGAATTATTTCCTTTTTCTGAAAGTCTTTTTTTCATTCTGAAAATCTCAGCTTATTGTAAAAAAAATTAACATAAAGAAAAGCAAAAAGAAGGAGAAAGCTATGGTAAGCCTCTTATTACTCAGAAGTGTTACAAATCTTTATATTTCCTTCCAGGATTTTATCTATACATTCATCCTTCTTAAACATTGACATCATGCTATAAATACCATTTTTTGTCCTGACTTTTTCTCTGAACACTATAACATAAATCTTTTCCCATGCTTTAGCAGAATTCAAATACCCAAGTAATTTTTCAGTAGATCTAAATAACAATATATTTGTTATACATTTGGATTTATATATAAATATGATTTAACTGTATCAACAGTGGGATTAAAATATAAAACAATGAGATTTTTTAAAAATCTTCTATTATTAGTAACCAAAATGCAGAACGGATTAATTTTTCTAAAAAGCCATTCTTCAAACTTTAGGATTTCTTACTCAGTCAGGATCATCTGTATTTCATCAACTACACATCGCATGGTATTTACACCTACACATCACTTTATTTGCTTTGCCTGACAAAATGAAAAGTATTGGGAATTGTTCAGGGAACTATGCCAAAAGAATCTTAGGGACTCTTGAGTTTTACATATTTTCCCAGTTACACTAATGAAAAGGAATTTTGTTTGAGAACTTGACTCGGAGTGCAGCTGCAGGGCATTGGAAAGTGTGCTCTGGCTCCATTGGGCCTTCACCAATTTCTATGCAGAATTTTCTGGAATTTCTCTGAATTGCTTGGACAGAGGAGCTAAAAAAGAAGCCCAAACTGGTCTGTGAACAGACTGAATTTCACACTAAAGAAAAATTAAAATCATTCGTGTCACTTCACCCTTTTTTTCTGCAGAGTGCCAAATGCCTGATTTGATTCTTTCTTTTTTTTTTATGTTTCAACCCATTGTTTTGGTACAATGTAAAAATAATCTTTGCTGACTTTTCTGAGATTTTGCCTTTCTATCTTGAGTAACTATTTACATATCTGTGAGATTTTCTTTTATTTGTACTACTTGCAGAAGAGAACAAAGTTATTTAGAGGAAACCACTCCCCCGACAGGGCCTTTGAACTATTCCTTCAGTTGAGTGTGATGGGAAACACAACAGAAGGGACTGTGGAGTTTATTGTTAAATAATAAAAGGCTTTTAAAAAACCTTCCAAGTCATCGAGATGCCTAGGATGAATGCCGTGTTCATACGCTGTTGGAGCGTGTAGTGTTGGAGTTCATGGATAGGCTCATGGCTAATGGCAACAATACTGTTCAACAAGATTCTGGATTTTGAGAATGGTTCAGTCTTACCACTTCTCTCTGTATAAGCAAAATTTTTTTTTTTTAATTTCAGAATATTACAGGGGTACAGACATTTTGGTTACATAAATCGCTTTTGTACCATTTGAGTCAAAGTTATAAGTGTGCCCATCCCCCAGATAGTGTGGACTGTACCCGTTAGGTGGGAGTTTACCCGTCCCCTCCTCCCCCTTCCCGCCTGCTTGATTTCAGATGAATGTTATTTCCATATGTGCACATAAGTGTTGATCGATTAGTTCCAATTTAATGGTGAGTACATGTGGTGTTTGTTTTTCCATTCTTGTGATACTTCGCTTAGAAGAATGCTCTCCAATTCCATCCAGGATAATACAAGAGTTATTAGTTCACCGTTTTTTTTTTTGTTTTTTTTTTTGTTTTTGGTTTTTTTTGTGGCCAAGTGGTATGTATGATAAGCAATCTTTTTGACCTTTGAGTAAATGATAAACTTCTTTCAGATTGTGTCCAAATTGTCTCAGAGTACTTTGACAAATTTTTACTGTAGTTGATAGTTAATAATATTTATCTTAGAAAAAGCATCATTACATCATCAGTCATTTTCTGCTAGTCTGTGCCCTAAACCAGTGATAAGAAGGCAGAGAGAGTGGGCGTTGTTACCCACTTTTTTTATTTTTTATTTTTTGAGTTGTTGTTACCCACTTTTGTTTACCTCCGTGAGCTTGTGGCCTGGTAGGTGAGACAGACACGTCAGAAAGCTTACAATAATGCAGTCTGGAAAGTTCTATAATGATCATGTAGTAAATGCGCTGTGATGTCGGGGAGGGAGCACATAATCTGCTTTGAGAAGCTGAGGAAAGTAACCAACGAAAATCACACTCCAGTCTCCGTAAACTCTAAGCTCCTACAGAAAAAGAAATTAGATTAACTTGGTGCTGGTTCTTTTCTGAATCAACTTGATGATTTGGAATCTGAGCTAAGAATACGAGGAGAAAAAAATCAAACCAAATTTTGATACCAAATGCAGGAATGAGGTGAAATAAATTTTTTATTGTAGCTCTCCTTTTATTGCTCCCAATAAATACTTCCTACTTTCTGATTTTCCTGAATTGTATTAGTTGGCAGAAAGCAGAGCAGTCCTGTGTTTCTAATTAAAAATTGGATGGTGAGCTGAAGTTTGAGGAGGTCATCTCTGGGCGTGTCTGCTTTTGGCTGTCTCCGGCAGCTATGCTAGCATATCCTGGGAATGAAAATGTAATCCTTCATGGGACACAGTTTAAGTAAACCACTTAGTCCTCTGCAAACACCAAATGCTCAGTACAGTATTTACACTACGTTTGATACCACAGTGTCTTTACAGGCCATTCTAAGATTGTGAGCTTGTAAGTACCTTTATTCCCATTGCATCTAAGAAAATAAAAAATTGACTTAAAATATAAGTACCTTTGTGTGGCTTTGAGTCTTCACGTTGACTCCACTATGCATTTGCTATTTAGACAGATGCAGAAGTGACTGAGAAGCCAGTGCCCTGTGGCTTGAGGAGCTGGAGGTTGCTTTTGCCCAGCAGTGTTTGCAATGGCTCACCAGCTCCCGCTACAGTGGTCACCAGCGACCTCCTTGGTGCTAAATCTAGTGACCGCCTGTCAATCCTCACCCTTCTTCCAGCCTCGGTGGCATTTGACTCCCTTCATCTCGAAACACCCTCTTCCTTGGCCTCCTTCTGAGACTTCCTATGACACCCCACTTCCTTCTCCAGGGTTCTCTTACTTTACACCATCCCTCCTGGTTTCCTTGTGGTCTCTCTTCTCCTGACTAGTCCTTAAAAGCAAATGTACTTACCCCTTTTCTCATCCTGTGCCCTCTCCCTGGGTGATCTTACCACTCCATGCTTTAAATTGCTAATTATGGTTATGGTCTCCATCCACAGAAATAGCCTAGTGAAGTCAGATGACTGGTTTTGATTCCCAGCTCTACTACTTACTAGTTGTGTGACCTTGGGCAAGTTACTTAAACTCTCTATGCCTCAGTTTCCTCGTCTGTCAAATGGAGATACAAATAATTAACCCAATGAATATAAAGCATAGTTCCTTGCCTATTAACTGCCCCCGGCCCACCCTCAATTTTATCTGACTAATATTTATTCATTTGTCCGGTCTCAGCTTAGATGTTGCTTCCTACAGAAAGCCTTTCTGGATGTTCCAAATCTAGCGAGATCCTTTAGATCCTTTTTCCATGCACTCATAACACAGTCTAATCGCCCGGTCTCCCCATCTTGGTATTTATCACATTTATTGTGACTGCTGATGTATGCATGTCTCCTATCAGCTGGAAGCTGTGTGAGGGCAGAGATGGAATCTGACCTGATCATCAGTGTGTCCCCAGGGTCTAGCCTGGGGCCTGCCACAAAGTACTTGATAAATATTTGCCGAATGACTGTATTGCGGGGGTGATGATGCATCTAAAGGCATTACTTCTTCTTTGTGGTCACATCACTAGGTTTGGTAGGTCAGAAAACTCTTATCAGATTTGTTGTGATTGAGTGTCCTGGACAGCCTGGCCCACATCATCCACAGAAGACCAAATTGGAAGCCAACATGACAGTTTGAAAAAAATTTTAATGATGGTTATAGTATGTTAAGGAACAATTTATGAGGCCTTCCTTGGGAATGTAATGGGCTCCCCTCCTGTTACTTAGTACTATGATGTTGTTATCAATGTGTGAATATTCTGTTTTGGAGGGTGGTGTTGTCCACAATAAGCTCCTCTAGGGCAGAAGTTATCTCCGTAGAATGTGGAGGGGCTTCAGACTTATTCTTTTCAACTATTTGAAGGGCTATTACAGGGAAAGGGATTAGGCTTAGTGTGTGGGATTCCAAGAGATAGGAAGCTGCAGGAATGCAGATGTCTCCTCTTTAGAACAAAGAACTTTCTAACTGTAAAAGCTGTCTGGAAAGGAGCGGGCCACCCTGGAGGTGATGGGCTCCCGTCGTCGCTGTCTGTGTTCACGCCTGGCAGGGACAAGCCATGGGCAGGGACAACCCTGGGCAAGCACATCTGGAAGGAGGTGGACAGTGGGTCTTCAGGGTCCTTTCTAAGCCTGGAAGTGGCCGTGCCCCACTCACTCAAGGACCGCTGCTCTAGGCCCCGTGCCCACACCATGCCCCCAATAAATGTCTCGGGAAGAATAGTACCGAATTACTCACCAGCAAGAAATGACATCCACATAATTATTTAAACCATTTTAACAGATGGTTCTATGGCACTTCTTTAGATTGATACTGCTATTAACATCAGCCCCAGTGCCCAATCACCTGTCCTTTTTTGGTCTCTTCGTTGAGATGTATCTGTGTCTTGACTTTAGCCAAGGCCAGCCTGGGTGATGTGTGAGTGGACCACACTGTTCCAAGAAAATGGACTTATTGAGTGGATTTTGGAATGGAATGGTATGTTCTCTACTAACATCTTGATTTGCTTCTGGTATCTTAGGCTGCTTTCACATAGATAGCCTAGGAAATTTTTATTAAATTCACTTTTCTCCCCCCAAATCAGAATCACGCCCACCCCTCTTGGAGAAGGGAAGAGCACCGTCACGATCGGGCTTGTGCAGGCTCTGACCGCGCACCTGAATGTCAACTCCTTTGCCTGTCTGAGACAGCCTTCCCAAGGACCGACTTTTGGAGTGAAAGGTACTGCCTTTAAGAACTATCATAGTATATTTTTCAGAGCAAAATTTAGGGGAAGAACGTTTAAAAAAAATCATCAACAGATAAGGAGTTAAATCGCTTCATCGCTGCACACTCAGTCCGGAACAGTCCCCCACGTTGGTCCTCCTGGGGAGAAAGACAAGCAGAGGGGGCTGTGGGGGGCTTCAGTGGAGGCCCTCAGGAAGCCCGTTCCCCTGGCGCCGTCGCTCAGGACTCCTGCCTCGAGCGGAGCCTTCCGTTCCATCAGCATCTCTTTGCCAAGCGATCTTGAAAAGCTGCCATTCATGCTGGTGTCTCATTATCCCAGCCCCGGGAAAGGTCTCTCCTCTGAACAGTCAGAGACCCTCCGGTCTCAGCTCATCAGGGTGGCCGTGTGGGGCCTGAGCCGCTCTCGGGAGACAAGCTGGCTGCGGACAGCGAGTTTCTAATGAAAATGCCTCTTTGGCTGTGGTTGGGCCGATATCTGGCACCTCCCCCTTCATTCCTCTTTCTTCCTTGATTTATCATGAACTCATTCCTTAGCTCACTTTACAACAGCATTTATTGCTGCAATTACTGTTTATTCTTGGCACTTTGGGGTTTTTAACAGTATTGTATTTATATGACTATTGCAAATATTAATACCTCCTATCTCATTAAGTTCTGCTAACTCACAGAGTGGCATACATTATGTAGTGGAGTGAACACTGGACTTGGAGCGTGAAGGCCGAGGTTTTATTCGCAGCTGCGTTTCTTACTGCTGTGTGACCGTTAGCCAGTCATAACCTCTCTGAGCTGCATCTGTGAAAATGTAAAACGGCTGGTATTACCAATCTCATGGCTGGGAGTGAGGATCAAATGAGATAGCACGTAAAGAACAGGGTGCGTTGAAATGATATGAACTTGGACAGTATCATTATTGTTCTACAAAAGAGAAGTCTTTTTAATATTATAACATTCTGAGGGATAAGCAGCATGACAAATCTTATTGACTATTATTTGAAATAAATTGACTGAAGGTGATAATTTGTTAATCAGAGGTGGGTTTTTTCTCGATTTCTGCATATTATGGAGGTAGGTGGGCTGTTTTTAACAAAGTTTTCTGCTACTTCAAGGCATGTAGGATTTAGATGAAGCATAGTCACATAAATCTAATAATAAATTAATGCAATAATCTCATATCTTGATAAGTTTTATAGTAATGACATTTCCTGTATTATGCTTACCTTTGTATTTTTACACAAAGAAACGGAAGTCTTTAAATTACGTAGTTGGACACAATGTGAACTTTTTTTTTTAACTTCTGTTCTGCTTAGAGCAGTTAATGTTTCTCACTGTCTTTTGTTATTTCATCTTGGGCGTAGATGCCTCCCTGTTGGGTTTGGGGGCTGTGTGCATCCAGGGTTGCTGTTCTTGGGGACTCATTTCAAATCCTGCTCTTTCTGTTGTTTAGGGGGAGCTGCGGGCGGCGGATATGCCCAGGTGATTCCCATGGAGGAGGTAAGACCATGAAGAGACGTGTGTC
The DNA here is from genome assembly GCA_004363605.1 of Indri indri. Lineage (NCBI taxonomy): Eukaryota > Metazoa > Chordata > Mammalia > Primates > Indriidae > Indri > Indri indri. The sequence goes on from RJWJ010000242.1 coordinate 305,242, forward strand.
GGGCGTCACTGCGCTTCCCTTCTGACACCCTTCTCTCCGCTGCTCTCTAGGCACAGGCCCACCGTCTTCCATGCACAATCCCAAAGTCCTAGAGAGGCTCTGAAAACCAAAAAATGTTTGCATAGCTTATGTGGTGACAAAACCTGACATTGACCGTTATGAGCTGTGTGTGTATTTTGTTTCTGCTGCTTGATGTGAATATTCATATATATTGCTGGAGAAAAATTAATTTTTGGTTAGTGAATGCTGACCTAGCCCCTATTTGGGGGGGGGGGTGTTTTATGAATAAACTGTAGGTACCTCACACTACCTTCCTAATTTCCAAAAATTTCTGAATCCCAAAATCCATCTGGCGCTGAGGGTTCAGGGTACGAGACTGTGGACCTGCATCTCCATCGATCACCTGCTATATGGCCAAGTTCAGGAAGACTTAGATGCTTCACTTCTGTCCATTAAGACTCCAGAATAAAATAGTTCCAGAAGAAAATGGGCAAAAACAAATGATGGTGTTAATTCTTACTTCTCCCAGAACTCCATTGATGTTCTGCGCGGCCTTGCCCTTGTCCCCTGTGTCTACCCAGTGACCAGTGCACGTCAGTTCTACTCTCTGCATCAGCCCCGTGGTCCAGGCCCTGCACCGTCTTGCTAAGCCCAAGTCTGAGCAGGTCCTTTCCTGTTCTGTAACTCCAGCAGTCACCTGTCCCTCTCCAGCAGGGCACGGAGGTCCTCGTGGGTGGCTGCTCTGGCTTCATTGTCCGCAGAGTCCCACCTGCGTCCCTCTCTCCCCTATATCAAGCTCCTTGCAGACTCCTTTCCTGTTTTCTTTTGGTTCCAGGACTTTTCCCTTGCCTGGAATGTTCTTCCCTTCCTTTGCTGCCCTCTCTACCCAGCTCAGATGCTGGTCCCGAGGTTCTGCTCCACCCCACAAATCCCCCTCGTACTCCGTGTGTTTACGGCTCTCTGGTTCAGTCAGCTGCGGTAAGCTGCAGGCCTTTCTGGAGGTTTCAGGTACCAGCACTTAGCAGAGTGCCCAGCACATAGTAGGTACTCCTGAGGAAATATTTTTTCACTTTGTTGAAGGAATAGGAGGAGTGTTTACTCAAGGAGGCCTGAGTGTCAGGGAAGCCAAAGAGAAAATTTGGGAAAATGTCAAGTATTGGGGATGGGGGTGGGAAAGCAGCCAAGGCAGGGCTGAGAAAAGGAGCCCAGAGCCTCACCTCTGGGTGGGGATGGCCACCATGCCCAGCCGGGAGCCCAGGAGGCCAAACTGGGGATGGAGGACGAGGAACATGCCCAGGGGAACGGCTCAGGGTTTAGCCGACAAATACTGAAAGGACGCTGGTGTCCCACTGTGTTAGGGAGTCAGCTGTGTAGCTGGAAGAGAAACTACCTTATGGTAGTTGAGTGGCCTGAACATACTTGAGCACTTTGTTCCTTGAAGTTGAGCACCTTCTATATCCACTTCATCTCTGCATCCCCAGCTCTGAGCACCGTGCCTGACACTTAGTGGCTGTTCACCGAGTGCCCTGCACGGGCAATACATGCTGGAGGAAACTTAATGGTCATATGGGAACATGTTAGAGCACAGTCCAGGTGGACTGAGGAACTGACCGTGAAAATACTGAGACGAAAATACTGAGGCTCGAAGGGTTTGGAATTCCAGGCAGTGGGAATTGCTGATGGGAAAGCCCTGAGGCAGGAAAGGGCTGGAGGACCCCATGGTGGCTGGAGCCCTGTGATCTGGCAGATGGGAGGGAGGGCAGGCGCTGGTTCTCTCAGGTGATTGCAGTTTGTAGCCAAGAGGCTGGATTTTATTTAGGGTGCCATGGCCAGCTGTGGAAGGGATCTTGACAGGACAGTTACATGATGCAAATTGGGCTTTATAAAATTCATTCTGGCTTCTGTGCGAAGAAGGCACTGAGGGGACCCCAGGTGGACATGAGGAGTCTAGTAAGGACTGGACTTTCCCAGGGAAAGATGGCAGCAGCTTGGCCCAGGTTGGTGGCAGTGAGGGTGGAAAAGAGGATGGCGATTTAAATCTGTTTGCCGACGTTTGCAGGATTAGACGTGGACAGGGAGAAAGCGGGGGGATTCAGGGATGACACCCAGGGTGCTGGCTTGAGCAACTCAGTAGAGTCATTTCTTGAAACAGAGAAGCGGAGGAGAGAGGAGTGGGAGGTTTGAACTGTGTGGGGCGGGTGTGGTGGAGGGTTGCGGTCCGGAGAGGGCTCTTCGGGGCCTGTGAAACGTTGCAAGTGGATCTCAAGGAGACAGCTGGAAGGAAAAACTTACATCCCGATTGTAAAATGGCCAAAGGGTTCAGTAGAAACATCGGAAAGGAAATATGAACACACCAGTGAATGTTCATCTTCACTAATAAATAAATCTTCATTAAACCCACTATCAGTTACCATTTTCCTTGTCAAATTGACAGAATTGGATTTTTCAAAATAGTAATGATACCAGATTTTGGCAATGAGCGATCGAAGTACACTCCCATGCACTGCTGGGAAGTGTATGTTGATTAAACCCTTCTGGAGGAGAGTTAGAAATATGTATCAAGTGCCTTAAAAACCTTTATCGTCATTGGCCGAAATAAATTCATTTTTAGTTTATCCTAAGGCAAAATCGGATATGTGTGCAAAGCTTTAATTTTAAAACTATGTACTTTCTTTACATAGTTTATAACATTAAAAAGTTGGAGGACAACTTAAATGTCTCATAATAGGATATTTTTATTATATTAACTATACTTTGAGACTAATGTAAAAATGCTAGTAATATTAACATTTAGTATAAAAGCTAAAATATAAACTAGTGTAGTGTTATAATCCCAATATTTAAAATTATGTATATATTTTATAAGATATACATGACATGCATATATAATTTTTCACATTTTCTCCAGTGAACATATTTTTATAAGTTATAAAATAAAATTTTAACAAGAAAATCAAAATGTTTAATATTCCTAGAAATTAAAGAAATGTAACTTAGAATACCACCTTTTCAACTGCTAAATTATTTTTTTAATCAGAGGTTACTTTGTTTCCGAATTGCAGGTGGTAACTTCATCCCTTTCAAAAAACAATTTGGTGATATTATCAAGATCCTTTAACCCAATAACCACACTCCTGAAAATATATTGCTCATTAGCAGTTATTTTTCTTAGAAAGGGAGAAAAGCTATTTGCATGTATTCTTTATGATTATAGCCTTCTTTGCAAATGTGAAAAATTTGGAAGCAACTTAAATATCCAGGCATAGGAAGCTCAAAATTTTGGTACATCTACTACAGCCTCTATAAACTGTGAGTATGCATTAAGAGTGAAAATAAGGAAACCCGTCATTAAGTCCACTGGAATATTTTGCCCTTTACCTGGGAATGGGAGAATTGGCAATCAGAGAGACTGCTTAAGAGTTCTTTGCTGTCAAATGGAAGACCTTGACATTGGTTTTCTGATTTAGGCTGTCCTGTGGACTCAGCTCATTATAAGGTATATGTAGTTAGCATATTACTTTATTTATTCAGCCAGTCCCTGAATTCTGCCACGGCTGTTAGAAACAAATAGAAAGATGTCTTGTCTCATTTACAGTTTAACCTTCACTTGACTGGGGACATCCATGCCATCACTGCTGCCAACAACTTGCTGGCTGCTGCTATCGACACAAGGATTCTGCATGAGAACACTCAGACAGATAAGGTGAGAAGGACTCCTGGCTGTCCATTTTGGGCATCTTATCTGGGATTCCTGGATCCTTGAGGAGTTAATGGAGACTAATGAAGTCTCTAGATTCCGAAATTTTATTCAGAACTCGGCAAGTGTTTTTTTTCTTTTTTCTTTTTTCTGAATGCTGGTTTCTCAGTTTTTCTTTTCCTTTTTAATTCACTCCTCCAACCCTACCATTAAGGACTGCTCCAAACTGCCCACTCGTTTGCTGACAGGTAATGTTCCTTTCACACAATCATATATCTCTGCATCCCCACAAACACGGGGTGGGGGAGAGGCGGGAAGAGAAGGGACTGGGGGCTCCAGGGTTGTGAGTGAGTGTGGCGGGAACAGATACAGATAACACAAACTCCTCAGCTGCCACCCTTGAAAGCCAGCCCATTTCTTCAGAGCCCATATTACCGAAAGTCCAGCACTTGTCCCTGAGGCCACATCAGAACAAGGACAAGTAGTTTGAGGAGAAGGAAAGAGGAGTTTATTGATTTGCTGGCAATTGAGGAGGTTGGCACACTCCCATCTCAAAGTACCAACGTCCAGAACTTGGTGAATTTTATATATGTCTGTATTTCCTGAAGAGGGTCCATACTTTGGTCAGATTCTCAAATAGGTCTATGACCACTGCCAAGTTGTTGGGAGAATTACATTATGTTGTATTTTTATGCCTAATATTCTTTGAGACGAGTCTTTAGTTTTAAAGGTAATGGGTAGACCAGTTCTCTTCCTTCTTGCTGTAGATCCAATCTCTGGTCTATACAAAGGGGATTGGACAGATGTCTTTTGAAGAGTAATGTTACACGTAGCTATCCTAGGTGTGCTGTTATAAAGGTCAGAGACCCTTGTTGGGCTTCATGTGTGTGCATTCTAAGAGGTAAATCATACCCCCAGAGGGGAATGGGTGCTAATTCCTCAGCAGACATAGGACATGGATAAAAGTGTACTTTCTGGCATGTTTCACAACAGGGTCCTGACTTTCTTCAATTAAAGTAATTCCTTAGTGAGTTTTTGGAGCAGACTCCAGATAAATATTAATTTGATAGTTGTAAGGCTATAGATCAAGAAATATATTTATGCAAACTCTTTGCAATGTGCATTATTTCAGGTCCATTCAGTTTTATTAAAATGAAAGAATTTAGGTCTACATTATTTATATTAGCCTACAAATTTTAATAAGGTCTGTTATCTAAATAGTTTAGTTATAATTGTAATGAACTTTGTCATATCCTGTGAATTGTCCAAATTCATAGTTGGCCCCTAAACTTTTCTGAGGTTTTGTTTTTGTTTTGTGTTTTTAGGCTCTGTATAATCGGCTGGTTCCTCTAGTGAATGGTGTCAGAGAATTTTCAGAAATTCAACTTGCTCGACTGAAAGTAAGTTTCCAATTAGCAGTTCTTTAAAAAAAAAAAAAAAATCCTAGAAACACACCAGAAAGATTGTGAAAGCCAGAAATTTTGAACTTGATTTGGTTTTGGTTTTTAGATATTATTTTGTGTATTAAACTCTAAAGAGACAAATCAATGTAGCAGAGAGTATAATGTTAAAAGCCTGAAAACTGGACCCTGCACTGAAGAACCAGGTGGACACATTAACTAAAGGTTTTAGGTTTCACTTACATTATCTGTGAAACGAGGGACCTACTTTGCTAATCTACGAGTTCCCTAGTCAGCTGACAAATTAGCTGAGCACAGTGGCACGTACCTGTAGTCCCAGCTACTTGGGAGGCTGAGGCAGGAGGATCGCTTGAGAGCAGGAGTTCGAGGCTACAGTGCACTGTGATCACACCTATGAATAGCCACTGCACTGCAGCCTGGGCAACATAGCAAAACTCCATCTCTTAAAAAAAAAACTAACAGATTAGAATTTTTGTGAGTCCTTCTCTTTCTAAAGAGAAGTAAATGATAAACTAGCCTTTGAAAATACATCTATCTCAGTTTTTGTTGTAGCAAGATACTACAAGTCTATTTATGAAAGCCATCTTAATTCTTACCCGTGTTATCTTATTTCTGAGGATTTTTGCTGCTTCTGGCCTTCTGTGCAAATTGCTTTCCACTTGCTCGTTTTCAGAGACTAAATAATCATTAATGGTATAATTTACATTGGCATTAGATGGTTTTGAAATTTACACCCTTGCTCCTTACTGAACCAAGTTTGATGTGTTGAAAATAGTGAGAAATTCTACCCTCAGCAGCTATAACATGTACAGCTTCTGTTTCCCAGATTCTTTTCTTAAACTTCATCATTAAAAACCACTCTTTTAGGATGCTTTCTTCACAGAAACAGATGCATTCAAAGTTTTAATGTTGTCATTTCTCCTCAGTGAATTAGAAATAACTTGTTTTGGAGCATAAACATATACTTTACTTGAATTATTGGTATTTGTATCTGAAAGGAAGAACTAATGAACCAGAGCATCAATTATAAGGACAGCAGTTTATGTCCCTTCTGAGCACAGGACATGGTGGCCGCGTAGAGCCGCCCCGAGGGCCTCCAGCCAAGGCAGCCGGTGGCAGTCACTGTCTGCTGTCAACTGTGCTGTGTTTTCAGATCTGTCATTTTAAGGCTATTACAAATGTTCAGTGTCTTCCACTTGTAGAAGATACTTGGTCAGCATTTATATATCTGATTTGAACTAACCTACAAAGTTCAGTTTAGTTTTCAAAAGGATTTACTAATCATGGAGAAAATAAAAGAGGAGGGATAATTTTGGTTACCTTTTGCTTTCCATTCCTTCTCAAGCTTACCACGTTTTTTTCTTTAATTGTTAGAAACTGGGAATAAATAAGACTGATCCGAGCACCCTGACCGAGGAGGAAATGAGTAGGTTTGCCCGCCTCGACATCGACCCGTCCACCATCACCTGGCAGCGAGGTGGGTGCTGACCGCCGGGCTGGGAGGCCGTCTTCCAGCTGAAGCTCTTAGGCTAATTTCACAAACGCTCGGTTTGATCTCTTCCCGTTGTCCTCCCGGCCTGCGCTCCATAATACACCCTTTCTTTCGGTTACGACCCTTTCGCCATCCTCCTCCCTCTCCTTGCCTCCTGTTTGGACCAACTGCTCCATCTGGGCCCAGTGCCATCCACTTGCAGCTCTTCCACATTTCCGAGGGAAACTTCTTAATTTTCTCTTCTGTCTCTCTCTTCCTTGGCTTCTCGTGTCTGCAAAAAATTTAAAGCCAGTATCTTCCTGTCTTTATCCTGCTGCCTTCTCCACCCACCATTCCTATTTTCTTCCTTTCATGCCCTTACCGTGTGCCCTAGGCAGCTCTCTCATTGGGGTTTTCAGTGCTGAGTTTTTTCTTTGAGTCTGGTACGGGCTTCCAGCTGTTTCCCAGGCATCCCTCTACCACTTCAGATGCAGCACAGACGGACTCCCCGTGAGCTCCCCCTGCTTCCCTCTTGGCTGTAACGCCCCCTTTCTTCTCCCACACTGCCCTCTGCATCTGGTCAGTCACGACAGGGTGGGAGGGTGCAAGGAGGCACTAAATGCAGGGACCAGGAGCCCTGAGTGTGTCCCCCACCTGCCCTGACTCACCGCAGGACCCTAAGCGATTCACGTGCATGCTGTGGGCCTTGGTCTCCTGGAGATGGGGATGGAGATGATCGGACCTACTTCACAGGAATGTGCAGTAGCACTTTGTGAACCCCATGGGGCTGCAGAAATACTTGATGGCTTATGTTCTTGAGCCTTCTGGGATTGTCCTTCTCAGACTGTGCCCCCATTTTCCCCATTTCTACCCACTTATAGAACATTTTTATCAGATGCCTGATTTTTTATAATATTCTTTTTTTTTTTTTGGAGATGGGGTCTCACGCTGTCACCCAGGCTGGAGTGCAGTGGTGTGATCATAGCTCCTTGCAGCCTTCAACTCCTGGGCTCACAAGATCCTCCCACGTTAGCCCCTCAAACAGCTAGGACTATAGGTCTGCCACGATGCCCAGCTAATTTTTAAATTTTTTGTAGAGACATGGTCTTACTGTATTGCTCAAGCTGGTCTTGAACTCCTGGCCTCAAGAGATCCTCCCGTCTCGGCCTCCCAAAGTGCTGGGATTATATGCATGAGCCACCGCACCCAGGCTGATGCGCAATTTGTAGCAGTTTCCTTCTAATAACTTATCTTGCTTCCATTTCCATTCCCCAGTTTAGGAGGTTTGTATTAACAGAGATGTCATCATGTCGCTTCTTTTGTCAGAAGCCTCCAGGGGCTCCCCCAATCCTGAGTGATAAAGTAGCCTTTGCATAGCGTGGCCTTAGGGGTCATCTCGTTCCCTTTGCTCCCTGTCTGCTCGCCAGTCAGGAGGGCCTACCTTTGTCCTTCTGCCGGCCTTTGCCGAGCCCTCCCATCCCATCTCCCTGTCTAGCCCAGTGTTGCCCTCCAGATCTAGTCCAGGTCGCACATCTTCATGAAGCTTCCCTCCTGGGAATCCACTCAGCCAGTCTGCTAAGAATTCAGTGTTTTCACACACAGCGTAAAGTGGAGAGACAAGGACCAGAGACCGAGTCTTGGCTCCACCATTTATGAGTTGCATAACTTCGGACAAACTACTTCCTCCATTTCCTCATCTTTAAAATGGAATGGTAACAACACTTCCCCGCTGGGACGCCCCACTGCAATGCGAGTACTTTCCTAATGGGAAAGAAAGTACTGCCCGGGTGATCATCGGATGTCGTTGTGGTAACAGTCGTATTATGTCGTTTGGCTGTGTGTCTTGGTCTCCCCAACTAAACTAAAATCTTGGAAACATTTGAGGATACACTTTTCATTTAAAAATAAGTAAGAACATTATAGAGATTTTGGAAATGTCTTAAAAATCTCACTATACTAATGAAATTACTATGTTCATAGTTTTTTTGTGCATCTGGGTTTTGTGTGTAGCTCTAATTATAATTTAGGTGTGTAGATTTTATATCCTGTACTAGTTTCATTTATGTCATAAGCGTTTTCTATTTTATTGGCTCTTTGTTGTAATGGCCATTTTTTTTTTTTTTTTTTTTTTTTTTTTTTTTTTTTTTTTTTTTTTTTTTTTTTTTTTTTTTTTTTTTTTTTTTTTTTTTTTTTTTTTTTTTTTTTTTTTTTTTTTTTTTTTTTTTTTTTTTTTTT
>RJWJ010000243.1:0-73504 GCA_004363605.1 Indri indri
TTCTCTTCTTTTCTGTTCTCCCTCTTCTCTTTCCTCAGCAGCAAACATGCTTTTCTATATGTGTAACATATGTTACCATTAGGAAAACAATGTCAGAATCATTCTTATTTCCACTATATTATGATGATATTTTATAATTATAATTAACTTGACACTGTCAAGACAGATCACACTGTTACATGCTTTACAGGCTGTCCTCCAAGATTAAGTTTGGGAGTTTCCTACCAACTGATAAAAAATTTTGTATACAGTTTTGGCTTTAACCATTGTTTTATGACTTTGCAGTAATTATATAAATAAAGTTTCAAATCATTTGAACAAAAGACAAAGGATCTTTAATATCCTTGAAGAGGAAAGTAAAATACTATCTTTTTCTTTTGTCTTTATAAGAATTAATATAAAATGTTAATACCTCAGCAAACAATGATTTATTATGTAGAGGAGCTGGGAAAATGTCTTTACTTTGAAACATTTCTTTTTCCTTCAATTTTGCTGTAGAGATTATTGCTTAGAAGCTTTTCATCCCTCGGTAAAGAAGAAATGAATTTTCTGATTTTGTTTTTTCTTGAGTTAAATAGAGCTTTTTATAACTCTTTCCTCTTAGAGTTTCTCTTGTGAATCCAACTTTAAAAGTTAAAAATACATACCTGGATTCCAGAGTTTCTCTAATGCTTGCTTTTCTTTGATTTTTCCATACATTTTTATGTATAATGAGTTCAACATTTTGGCCTTCTGCTGTAGTGGCTTTGTGTTCACAGAACTCTGTTATGTGATCTCTCCTTCCACTTTCACAATGCCCTGTGATGTAGGGGAGGCAGCACTGGTGGAACAGGTGTGTGCAGAGGTCAGGGACACCCAGGGCATCTCGGTGGTGCTTGAAGGAGAGCAACACGTTTTGCAGCATTTTATTGTGAAGAGTTTAAAACATGCAGTGGAGATGAAAGAATTTTCCTGTGAAGATCGCTTGTGTCCACTATCTAGATTGTACTGTTAGCATTTTTTAAAATTTTAATATATTTGAGGGTACAAGTGATTTTTGAATGATTTGTATAGTGGCAAAGTCTGGGCTTTTAGTGCACCCATCACCAAAATGTACATTGTACCCAATAGGTAATTTTTCATCTCTTGCCCTTCTCCCAACCTACCCTTTCTGAGTCCCCAGGGTCCATTATCCTACTCTCTATGCCCTACACACCCACAGCTTAGCTCTCACTTATAAGTGAGAACATGCAGTATTTAGATTTGTGTTCCTGAGTTACTTTACTTAGGATAATGGCCTCCAATTCCATCCAAGTTGCTGCAGGTTATGGCTGAGTAGTATTTGAAGTGTATATATGTATATACATTTTCTTTGTCTACTCATCTGTTAACATTTTTTTGAATGGCCTTCAGAGATAATCTGTTAACATTTTATTCCACTTTTTCTTGTTTCTCTGAGGCTGCTTGGCTATGAATCCAGGTACAGGAAATAGAAGAAGCAAAATCGTCTGTATTGGACATTTGTGCATTAAAGCTTATTCCAGTTTTGTAAAGAAAACCTTGGCCCTTAACCTACATCCTTCACCATAATTATGGTCCGATAACTACCTTTTGGGTGTGGCCTTGTTCATGTCTTTTAAACAGCATTTGTGGTCCTTTATTGCAGTTATTCATGTACTTACTTGGTGTATAGTCTTCGAAATGATATTTGCTGATCTGATGGAAAAAAAATTTGTCTTAGAGTGTGCAGTATCAAATCTTTATTTTCTCATTTTTTTAATAGATAAGGAACAACAAGAAAACTGCCATCTTAGTTAAAGAAGTGAACCCTAAAAAGAAACTCTTTTTAGTTTATCGACCAAATACTGGGAAACAGCTCAAATTAGAGATTTACACTGATCTAAAAAAGAAATACAAGAAGGTATTTTCTCATTTGTTGTAAATTGTTATATATATATGAATACCAGTTTTTATGATATGTTGAAACTATGTTTAGGATAGCCGTATCTATATATAAAATTATTTTGTCAGTTTTTCTTATTTGGTTACTGTTTGAAGGAAAATAACAAGTTTTGTTACACTAATATTCCAGTCTTTTAATGTTATCAACCATTAAGAAACTTGTAAGATGATTATTTTAAATAGCTTATGTTGTCAGTAAAGGAAGCTTTCAATACTAACCACAAAAATTAGAATTTTTTATTAAAGGGAATGTGTGTGAGACTATAATTCCTACCACCTCTTGGTTTTATTGTGAGCATGCCTCTTATGTTTATTTTTTGCATCAATTTCTAGAAAACAGTAAATGACTGTGTTTTTCCTAACATTACTATTAGTTTTTATTAATAGTACTACCCTATATTACTATTCCTTGCTATTCTCATTTGAAAACAATTATAATTAAGTAGGTATGAAAATCCTATTGTAAAAACTCATTGTATAGGAGAAACCATTACAGCAGAACTTTTTTTTTTTTTTTTGAGACAGAGTCTCTCTGTTACCCAGACTAGAGTGCTGTGGCGTCAGGCTAGCTCCCAGCAACCTCAAACTCCTGGGCTCAAGCAATCCTTCTGCCTCATCCTCCCGAGTAGCTGGGACTACAGGCATGTGTCACCATGCCTGGCTAATTTTTTCTACATATTTTTAGTTGTCCAGCTAATTTCTTTTGATTTTTAGTAGAGATGGGGGTTTCAGTCTTGGCTCAGGCTGGTCTTGAACTCCTGACCTTGAGCGAGCCTCCTGCCTCGGCCTCATGGAGTGCTAGGATTACAGATGTGAGCCACCACACCTGGCCGGCAGAACTTTTTGAATAGCATTCAAATTCAACTAGTTAGCAAGGGCTAGGTTTTCTGTATAGAGATGATTTTAACTTAGCTGCCGTTGGAATTAATATACCAGATTAAGCAACCGGTATTATTTTAAAACAATACTTTTTCAGTGAAATTTTTGTCTTATTTTTGCAGGTTGTCTCAGATGATGCCTTGGTGCACTGGTTAGATCAGTATAATTCATCTGCAGATACTTGTACTCATGCTTATTGGTTAGTATTTTCATGTTTCTTACCATATTTTCCAAAGTGCAATCAAGATTTAAATACACCCTCACTCTTTACCAATATGTCCTTACGAGTAAATGAACAGATTAACTGTTGTTAAGCATGCTTCATTTCATCAGGAGTATTTACTGGACATTTGTGGCCCAGACACTATTTAGTTTGGGTGTCCCCTCTGCTCCTCATTGATGCTTGGTTATTTCTAACCAGCTGTGTTTTGGCAGTACGGACTTAACTGTCATCCTTGTTAGAACTTTTTCTTCCTCCTCCTCTCACTCTCTCCTTTCTTTTATTTCTTCTTCTCCTTTTAAAAAGTTTTACTGGTGTCTCAGATCTAGGGAACTTACAAGAAATCAGGGAAATGCCTAAAGTAGCTGCACAGCATGGGAAGACTTGATGTGTTGAGTCCTGGAGCCAGTCCTGCTGGGCCCCTGGCTTGCCCCTTACAGTGTTCACCTCAGGACCTTATGTAGAGTATTTTAATACTCTGTAGGTCTTAATTCTCTCTTTGGTGTTTTCTCACCCATTAAATAGTTAATATTCTTGCAGTGTCTGGTGTACATTTTGAAGAATATAGGATGTAAATGAATTTTAGTTTGAGGTTTCTTTGGGGGTTTTGTTATGCAGGTAGGTAAGTTTAATGTGAGCATGCCTTTTATTTTCATTTTGAGAGTAAATTAGTCCTTTTGGAAATTAACTTAGGAAAAGCCATTAAGATAAAATGTTTTAAAAGTTAGCCTGTAAAAGTCCTCTACAACATTTGCTGTGAGTTATAGCAAGAAAAGTACCCTATACTTTTTTTTTTTTTTAAGATACAGAGTCTTGCTCTGTTATCTAGGCTGCAGTACAATGGCTCAGTCACAGCTCACTGCAATCTCCAACTCAGGGCTCAGGCAGTCCTCCTGCCTCAGCCTCCCAAGTAGCTGGGACTACAGGCACATGCCAGCACACCTGCGTAATTTTTTTGTTTGTTTAATTTTTTGTAGAGATGAGATCTGGATATGTTGCCTAGGCTGGTCTTGCCTGGCCTCAAGCAATCCTCCCACCTTGGCCTCCCAAAGTGCTGGGATTATAGGCGTGAGCCACCATGCCTGGCCTATATGTGTACATTTAACACTGTGTATTACATTCATCTTGAATTATATACTGACAAGAAAGAAGGACATTTTTATTGATGAATTGTGAAAATAATTATAACCATAAAATAATTGGTGTGTCTTCCTTCTACTCAGTTTTAAAATTTACATACAGTGTCAGTCAGTGTCTGTCTCTCTCTACAGGTACCAGTGCAACAGAGTCTAGCCCAGTAGGGAGAGAGATTGGACTGAACCCCCCACCACCATCTTTTAAAATTTTGTAACTTTTTTTAATGAGACTGTTCCCACTAATCTGATCTAGAGCAATGTATTGATAGTTCGATGATATAGAAATAACTGACAGAGAATCTTTTTTATCCCCTTTTCACAGGTGTTGATATTTTTTTGTGTGGCAGGATCATTTTATAAGCTAGCATTACTATAAGATAATAGATATTATAATGGCCACAATGTTTCAGTTGATATGAAAACCAATAAATCAGCCCTTTACAGGAAGGCAGGCCCCTGAAAAAAACCTATAGTTTTAAAAATGAGTGGTGATTTCTACTACTTAACCCTCCTCCTCACTACTGCACTTGACTAGTCTTAAAAAAAAAAAAAAATGAGTGATGATACCTTAAATTGGAAAGGATAATACAATATGTCAAAGGGATTGTAATCTAAGTAACAGTGAATAAAGGCAAATAATGCTAGAAATTTTTCCACTTAAAATTTGGATAGATCTTGCAAACCTTATATGAATGTGTGTGTGTGTGTACACACACACACATACACATATTTTCCCCCCTGTCTTTCTTAGGCGTGGCAATTGCAAAAAAGCAAGCTTGGGATTAGTTTGTGAAATAGGTCTTCGTTGCCGCACATATTACGTATTGTGTGGTTCAGTGCTGAGTGTCTGGACAAAAGTTGAGGGTGTTCTAGCATCTGTCAGTGGCACAAATGTGAAAATGCAAATAGTTCGGCTAAGAACGGAAGATGGACAACGGATTGTAGGTGAGTCTAACTTTTACTTTGAGTTTTGGGGGGAAAAATCAGATCCTTTTTTTTCTCATTTTGTTTCTAACATCTAAGCTCTATTCCAGATCCATTTAACACCTATTCCAGTAGTAGGTATGGAGCTTGGGCTATATGTTCTTAGAAGGTAGGACAGAAGTTAAGCCTTTGAACAGAGATGTTGGTCCTGGCTGAAGTCAGGATGTGCTCGTCTCTCTGATGTGCTCTCAGCTGCTCCCGCTCCACTTCTCAACTGCTGCCGTCTGTGCAGGCTCCCTGGTGTGAAGCTAGCTCAGCCTCTGGCCCTGGGTTCTCCATTGAGTCAGTTTGAGACTATGGAACTCAAAAGCCACTGTGTACAGAGAGGGTGGCTCAGCATCCTGCAGGGAGCAAGGGCAAACTAGGCTAGCTGTTCCACCGTGTGCTCAGCTGCAGGCGTCCCAGGAACCTGGCCAGCTATTGCACTCTGCCTGTTTGCTTGTCTTTGTTTTATTTACAGCAGCCTCCTCTGTATCTTGGATCGCAGATTGGCAGCCTGTGGGACAAAGTCAGCCCAGGAACTTCTTTTTTGACCCTCAAGTATTTTTGGTTGTTGCAAGTTTTCATTTTAGTTGCCAACATTTAAGAATCAAAAAGTTTCATTTAAAAGTCTGGATTTCTTTAAACAAACAACAAAAACAGCTTATCTGGAACATTGAGCTCACATTCTCTCGCAGCAGGAGTTCCTTTCACAGGGCATATGCTTTCCAGTTTGCTAATATCTACTCTGTGTCCACTTCAGAGTCACCTGCTTCAATAGACATTTGGATTTGCAACTTTTTTCCTTTTGGTGCATTAGTATATGACAAAGAAGGTGGTATTTGCATATGTTTGTGGAACTACAAAGATAGTAGATAGAAAAATGCTGTGTTTGGCCTTCTGTCCCCCCAGTAAGAAGATGGCATTACAGTAGACAAAAGCATACGCGTGGGTACTTGTGGGGAACACTGTTGAAGAATCATATTACGTCTCAGTGGGCCATTTCAGTTATTAGGTACTCATGTAATTTTTGTGTGAAGTTCTTGTTCATTACAGTTAATATTATGCCTCACTTGGAATCTGCTGTGAAGCTGCAAAATACAGTATAATTTCTACTGGATGCAACTTTATAAATTCTTGTTACTAATTACAGGTTTGATCATTCCGGCAAATTGTGTGTCTCCTCTTGTAAATCTCCTATCAACTTCAGACCAGTCTCAACAGCTTGCAGTCCAGCAGAAACAGCTATGGCAACAGCATCATCCACAGAGCATCACCAACTTGAGCAATGCATAAAGAACAGACAGGTTTCAACATGGATGTATCTGAAATGCTGTTGAAGCATATCATTTGCATAAAAATCAGGGACAGTTTCCAAAGAATTATATTTTTTTTTCAGTTGTGCTCTCCCTAGTTAATTTTTTTGGGAGTAAGGACAAACCTGGAATAGATAGCAAAACT
Source organism: Indri indri (assembly GCA_004363605.1). Lineage (NCBI taxonomy): Eukaryota > Metazoa > Chordata > Mammalia > Primates > Indriidae > Indri > Indri indri. The sequence continues at coordinate 6,601 of RJWJ010000243.1, forward strand.
GAAAATCAGCAGTGCCGATGGTACTGCATATGTCTTTCCTTTTGCTTTTCCCTTGGTACTTCCCATATGCTTTTACTTGGGTGAGCAGAGGGGGATGTGTGTGCGCGCGCGTGTGTCTGTCTGTGAGTTTGTTAAAGACTACAAACCACAGTTGGTTTAAAATGCTTGGAACTTCCCAAACTGGCTTTACTTTTATGTTATACAGTGCTCAGGGTTAACACAGTACATCCATGTCATTGCTGTGGGAGTTCTCCCTGGATGCATGTGTTTTGAGTCTGTAAATATAGAAAATATATATTGGTTTCTTTTTCCAACTTAAACAATAGGTTTCTTGAAGCATGAAATGAAAGGTTGCATATCATGCATTCAGGTTCTTTTCTAGTTTTTGTTCTGACAGTGCATGTCTTTGAAAGCATGCGTAAACAGATTAACACAGAAGTCAAGTAATGGAGGGAAACATTTGTAGATGTACAGCATTGGTTATTGCATTTTTATAGTGTTTATACCTGGGTATTGCTTCCAGCCCTGCGAACCCCTCCCTGATTCTCCTCCCTGCCCCAGGTTTCTCATCAAGGTAATGAGTACATACATTTTTTGTGATTAAAATATCTTAAAAGTTAATTTTAATGTATTAATAATATTCCTAATGTGTGCTGCAAAAATGGCTATAAGCCTCTTAAAGTTACGTTTTCAACTTAAAGATAGTTTTAGAAAGAAATACAAATTGGCTTTCATCTCGCAAACAATCTTTTTTTACTTCATCTTCTTAATTTGCTTTGTTATTCATAAAAAGGAAACCGTACTTGAGTTGTAAACTAGACAATGAGGAAACACTTGAGGCTTCTGCTGTATGTTTTTTTTTGTTAACGTTGTTATTGTTGTTACCTAGTAACTTGAATATTGTTTAATGTGTTGTAAGACATTGTAGAGTTTATCTCAAGCTGTTTAAAATGGTAATGTGTACAAATGTGAATAGACACTTATCTATACTATGGGTAAGTTTTGTTTCGCCTATAATAGATGTTTATAAAAACAAGCGAGGGGACAGTTGATCTTTTTGTTTCCTTTTTTTCTTTCTTTTTTTTTTCTTTTCTTTTTTTTTTTTTTTTTTTTTTTTTTTTTTTTTTTTTTTTTTTTTTTTTTTTTTTTTTTTTTTTTTTTTTTTTTTTTTTTTTTTTTTGCTTGCACAGGTTGCACTATTGAAAAATTGAGATTGTATAAACCTGGTCAAAAGCTGCAAGATACCAACATCTTGTAGATGTCAAATAAAAAGTTATTATACTAACAAGAAGTGGACTCTTGTTTAGGCCCCCACCGGTGACCTTCAGAAGTATTCTGTAATGGGGACTCTGCAGAACTTTTGCATTGTCTCAGCATTCCAGGTAGCCTTGTGGTTTGGCTTAAAACCTATCCCTAAAATTTGAGATGGTATTGAGGAAGGGGTAAAATGATAGTACCTTTGAATGTTTTTCAAGGTGAATTGTTCCCTTTGTAACTTTTTAAATTTCTCACAGAATTGGATGAGTTGTATGTTAACTGACAGAAACCTGAAGGAAAGCTTAGGGCTTTCATCCTCTTGTGTTGCTTTAGCCTGAGTTTGGTTATGTCAAGTTTACCGTAAGCTTTCTTTGGGTTTACTCATTCTTGGTGCCTAAAAGAACAAATTGAGAATAATTTCTGTTCTTTGGCACATTTGCCCAGTGGATGCAACTTTTATCCTCAATCCAGTCCATATATCTCAGGCAGTGATCCATTGTATATCAACCAATGTCCCCTGTTGGGACCACTAGACCTAGCTGGTAGCCAGGAGCAGAACTGTCCCCACCTTCAGCAGAATTTCCCAGTTAGTGCTTCTGGTTTTAAACTGGTGGTCCAGTGAGCTTCCATCAGCACACTTAGATGAAATTGCTAGACCTGGGGAAGGGAAGTGTACAAACCCTCCCCGCAGGGAGACAGAATGGCAGGACTGCAGAAGGTAGCCTCTCAGGGGCTGTTACCCCAGTTCCCCTTTCTGTGTGGGAGGGTATCTTTTTTAGCAGGTTGTGGTTTTTTATGGTGTTTTCAAAGCAGCTTGAGTGTGAGGATTCTTTAGCATGCAGTTAAGTGGCCACCCCCCGCCCCCCATAGTTCATGGTGCAGTGTTTGCTCTGGAATAGCCATCTTGATACAGAGGGGCGTATGTATGTTATTTTTTTTGGTAGAACAGCTTTTTGTTTTTGTTACCTATTTTTTAAAAAGGCCTCTGAAAGCCCTCTCAAAGCAGACTTCTAAAAAGCAACTGGTGTGGATGGACGGGGACTGGGGTGCCGCATGGCCACACCCATCACGGTGTGCCCTGTGCCCAGAGGCTAGCACCTACCCCTTGGAGGTGGACATCCGACCTTTACACTGTGCCCTTACAAAAGTCAGCAAGTTCAGGTCCACCACCATGAGAAACCCCAGCATTCAAGGTCCTTTTCTGTCAAAATCAAGTCTTCACAATAGTTAACTTCTGTGAAATAGGTCCATTAATTGCAGAATCTAAATGCCACATCGAATCCAGAGGCCTTGTTTTAACCCCACGTCAGTCCATTTGGCCTCTGCAATGCTTTTCCTCCCTTTTTAGCAATATGGCTCTGAGCACAGAGATTTGATTGGAAATCAAGTTGGTGTTTTCAGAGTTTTCAATATCGATTGTACTGAAAACCACTTCCTGAGTCCAGAGCTGCTCTCTGGGGGAATTAGTGTTCCCCTAATTTAGCAACCTCCATAGGACAAGGTCTCTATCTACAGTTTGGTGGGATTATCCAGATATGCTATCAGTGATATGAATCTGTAGAGGTATTATTGATCTGTTTCTTTAAACAACTTGATCAAAAAGTAGATGTTAAGCAATTTTCTCTTTTTGCTGCTAAATTGCAGATACATGCTTCAATATCTTCTCTTTCCAAGTATATATAAATTACCAAGAACCTGCATCCAAAGCAATGTAGTAGTATGTGTGTGTGTGTGTGTGTGTGTATGTGTGTGTGTATATATATATATTTATTCTAATTCATTTAATTTAGCACTTCGAGAAACCTTTCTGAGTTGCAACAATAAACCTTTAGTTGTAGTTTGCTTCATCTGTAGTTGTAAAAATTCTAGCTTACCAAGCTCCAGAGGACTGTAATATTTTAGAGGCACAGTTTTCTGGCTACAGCCCTTGGGGCGTTCATTTGCTGTCTCCGCGTGATGCTGTTAGAAGAAAGAGTTCCAGGACAGCATTCACAGTTGAGAAAGAGCCTTCCCCCCTCTCCCCTCCACTTTCCACGGTAGCCTGAGGGAAAAGGCCAATAGGGTAGAAGTGATTACTCATCTCACTAGGAAGTAGGGACAGGAGTTCCCCTTGGATCCTTTCCTTGATGAGAGATTAAGAGGAAGGTCCCTATCCAAGCGTTCTCATTTAGAAAATGGACCTGAGTGATAGTTGGTAGAGTGGTGCTACGTGAGCATTGCTGATGGACGTTTGTTGACTACCCTTCCTTGTGTCTTCGGTCTCCCCAACTAATACCACAGCCGCGCACACTGCGCACGTGCTCACTTTGCAGCTGAGATGTAGCAGACGTTCCAAGTCATGGCTACAGGTGAGAGCAAAAACAGCAAAAAAAAAATCTCTCATTTGGATGCCAGTTGTCTAATACAAATGCAATGTCTTTGAAGTGAAAGAAACACACTTAGATACCACCCGCAACTCAAGCTAGCTAGCAATTTTTTTCTGAGTACTTGAGGTTAAATCCAAAACCCACCTTCTAATTGTATGCTGTATTTATATGTGTACATAAGCGTGTATATATAGAAATGTTAAGTTCTTTTGAATGTAAATATTTCCTGTAAATTGGGACCTTGCCTACTCGTTTTTCCTTTTTCCCTATCCCTTACTCTTCCCTTCAGTTCTATTTATTCTTTTCTTGACTTTCCCATATGGGGCATCTTTTTTTTTTTTTTTTAATTTAGAAAAGTATAAAAAACTTCTTAATTGAATTTGTTCCTATAAGAATTCAGTTGTGCATCTTTGTTATAGAATTCCTATCGGTTTTGTGTTAATATTTTTCAACATGCCTGATTATGTTTTGCATTTTTATTACAGTTTTTATTGTGTGCAATGCATTGTATCGGGGGAATGCACTTGAGTGCTGTTTCTGAGTCTGTCGTTGTATGACTGGTTTATGCTCATTTATGTTGTTCTTTGGAAGCTGTAGTGAGCCTGATGTTTTCACATAAGAAAAAAAATTGTTTCCCAAGACTTCTTTAAGCTCCTGTAACTTCTTCAGTGCATTTGGGATCAAACTTGGCCCTGAGCGCAGTAAAGCCGACTCGCTGCCACCCTTGCAGTGTTCCAGGTCTGCACCAGATCCCTCCCCCGTCTCTGGCTTTCCACCTGACAGGGAAGTCTTGTAGGTTTGAAACGGGTTTATGGCCTGCTGCTGCTGCTGCACGTTTCATGTTCAGTTAAGAAGTTGGGCGTACACTTTTAACCTACAAATAATAAGCAGAAATTTTCTTTGTAATGAACTCAGGCAATACCTGCTCTGTTATAACCTGTTGCTATATAGAGAGGTGGGAGACAGGCTTGGTGCATTAGTGACAAAGTGACCTTAGAGAATGTATGTTAAGGAACAGTTGTCCCCCAAAGGAGAGCAACACAGCCGCTGAGGAGGCTCCCCCAGCCGTCGGCTCACAGGATGACCGCAAGAGGGCACAGCAGACAGGTGCCCGTGGCGTCCCCGAGCCGCTACTGCTCTCCTCCCTCCTGCTGCGGGATCGACCTTGACGGCACCAGCCGGAAACCAGGATGGAGGCATTTTTAATGATTAGGGAAGACCCATGGGTGGTTCTTAAAAATGGTGATATTTATCAACTCACCCGGGAGGCAAATAGTGGGTTTTTGTCATTAAGAAAATGTTCCTCTGTAACTTGCGGGAAGGATTGCTGTGAGCATTTCTTGGGCCTTTCTTTCATGTATAAGTTTCATTCATTACTCTTCAAGTTGGTAGACTTGTTGAGAATTTAAAAGCTGTCTGCATTTGGGTAAGTCTTGAGAACTAAATCTGTCATGAATTGGGGTCTGTCACAGATTGCCTCTAGTGTGAATCCCCTGTTCAAACCCTCCTTGCCCAGCTCTCTTCCTCTGGCGCCACCAGAGCCGTAGAACTGTGTGGTTCGCAGCAGTGACGCCAGGCTGCAGCAGTGTGGCAGGGCCAGGGCACAGGTCAGCGAAGAATGCCCTTTAGTGCAGAGTTGAGCAAGGGAGGAAGCCAGCAAAAGTCAGTTCTTTTTGATGCTTGCAATTCAGGCCTCCTCCAGGGTGAAAGTCACTCTGCAGGCTCCGACCTAGTATCCTGTCCTGAAGCCCACCCATGCCGGACCAGACATTTCTGGCCCGTGGACACTCAGGGCCTTTCTTGCTATGACAGTATTTGTGGCACTGAAGAGGGTAAAGAAGCTTGAGCCCTCTCTCTGACTTCACTGTGTGGGGCAGAGAGAGCTTTTTTTCTACATAGCACATTGCAGTCTCACCGCTACCAGAAAAAAATCATCCTGTTCATGGTTTATACTGAATTTGCAAACTACTGATATTATTTTTCGATAACCACTTGTTTCTGTCATCAACCATGAGAGGTGGGAAGAGGTACACGGTATCTCTGCAATAAAACTTTTGCCAGGTTCTACCTCCTCTGAGCAAAGGATACTTTTATATGTAGGCATAGATCTTCCTCCTTTACTGATCTGACATGGTGCATCTTGAGACAACAACATCTGATGGAATCCAAAGACAATTTGAAACAAAGGTGGATGTAAACTCTTGTTTTTATTTCATTCTCTTTTTTTAAATCTCCTTTTTTATATTGCTACTCTGTTCGGGAGTGTCCGTCGGTGTGTGAAGGGTACACACTGTTCTAATGACACTGCACTGCTTCCTTCAGGCTTCGTGGGAATCCGGTACCCGGTACCAAGTGTCCAGAATCGATTGTTCCAGCCATTTTGATATGTAACTTACAAACTCGGTCTCATGCAATAAAAATGTATCGGCTGCATTTAGCAAGGTTTACTCTCTTGCCAGTAAAAGCGATCACCCATGAAGCATAACAAATTCTGTATTTAGTTTTTTTGTTGTTTTTTGCTTTTGAGTTTTTTTGTTTGTTTTTGTAAGATTCTTAAATAAATTAAACAAATAAATATGCTTCTTCCATTGTGCTTCCTCTGTCCGAGTTCGAAGCTCCCGGTGAGCTGTACCCCAGAGCGCTTCTTCCCACTTGGGGGTGGACTTTCTGCGATGTTGTATTTAAAGTGAATCAGAGAAGACGTCTCATGACGAGGGCAAGGTGGGGCACAGCACTCTTCAGGGCAGAAAGTGGACTCGGGGCCACACAGCTTCAGTGAGTGCTGCAGGCCTGGGCTTGCTTACACTGGTCCTGAGACTGGGTCACAGCATCTTCCTCAAAGAGGCCACAAGGCCAAGTGCAGCCACGAGTGCTGGGGGACCTGGGGCCCCAGGGCTCCCTAGTTCATCCGTTCCAGGGGCTGAGCATGGCTCACAGCAGCTATTCAATCTGTGAGTCCAGAATTTGAGCTCTGTTTCTGGGGCGTTGGCGGGGAAGCATGGATTAGCTAGGCGTTGTGTCATGTGCCTGTAGTCCTAGCTGCTTGGGAGGCTGAGGCAGGAGGATCTTTTGGTCCTAGGAGTTTGAGGTTGCAGTGAGCTGTGATCACGCCACCGCACTCCAGCCTGGGAAACAGACCGAGTCTCTGTCTCACAAAAAAAATGTGGAAACAAATGTAGATGATGATGGTCCTGAGCATTGAGCACCAACTGTGACCCTCTCTGTCGAGTGCTTTCTATGTCCCTTTATTCAGGCCTTCATTCTGGTTTTCAGGTGAAGAAGATAACTTTACTTGTAAGTTATGAAAGCCCTTTTAGTTTCAGATTTTTGTGGAATTGTTGCCCTTACTCATTTGTTCAGTGGGTTTTAATGAGCAACTGCGGCGTGTCTAGCACTGAGCCACGTGCCTCAGCGGTGCTCACGGTGCTCACAGGCGTCATCCTGATGGCAGGGGGAGTAAGCAGGTGAGATTGTTGGTGGTTACGGAAGTTGGGAAGAAATCCTCAGGAGAGCTGAGGACCGCCCCCCCCCCAGGGCCCAGGGGCCCTTAAGGAGGTCAACTGACCTTTGAGCTGACCCCAGGGTGCTGAGGACCAAGGGAGAGCTGACAGGAAACATCCTGGTCAGGTGACGCCAGTGCCCACATGCTGGGAGCGTGGTGGGTGGGACAGGGGTGTGGCTGTCTCACACCAGGTCCCAGCTCTGGGGCTCAAGGCTGGAGAAACAGTGGCTGGCTGAGTCCAGTCCAGCTCCTGCCACTAGACTGGGAAGTCAGAGTATTGGGAATGGACTGGAAAGAAGTGAGAAGGGCTTGTCACACACAACAGCCAGTGGGTCGCTTTGCCTCGTGGCGGGGTGGGGCTGTCCACACCGATCGCATTTACATCCTCATGGCCTCCCTGGGCACCGTCACTTTACAGCTGAGACAGGCACAGAGGTCAGGGAGCCAGTGAGGGGTGGGGGCCGCGTGGGCCGGAGCGAGGGCGCTGTCCAGACCTTTGTGGAAAGGTGCCGGGAGGGAGGAAGGGGTGGACGGCGAGGGTGGGTTTTAATCGCCTTTAGAGGATGGCTTGTCTGGGACCCAGTTTCTCTGTGGAGTTTGAAAGACTTGGGTGAATCGTACTCAATTTGTGGTATACGGGAATTTAATCAAATTCGTGAATGGTGTTAATGTTTAGGGGAATTTAATCTGTCAGATATGGGAGATAATTGAGCATTAACTGAGGAACAAGTGAAAGGGAGTGTTTTAAGTTTTAACTGAAATTTGACTAAAATATTTGTAAGTTCAACTTGCAGACTGAAAAGGCAACTTCGGTTCTTAAATGCATAACCTTAATAAATTGAGTATTAACTCGAATAACACATGAGACAGCAGACTAATAGAGCTTCCACCAGCCCTGTCGAGTTTGATTTCTGCTACAGTCCCATTTGCTTTGACCTGTTTCCCTTAGTGTTTTATCTGTCCCCAAGTCCTGTGGGAGCCTCACCGTGTGTTGCCCTGGGCCCGTGTGTTACTGATGTTTGTGCTGGATCGTTCTTTGTGGTGGGGGCTGTCCTGGGCTTTGTAGGATGCTCAGTAGCATCCCTGCCTCTACCCGCCAGATGCCTGTGGTACACACTCACCACCCCCCACACCCCATTGTAACAACCCAAAATGTCTCCAGACATTGCCAAATGTCCCCTGAGGGGCAAAATCACCCCTGGTTGAGAACCACTGCTCTAGGCAAATTAGTCATAAAGAGGCAAAATCTGGAGTGCTGGGGGGGGGCGGTGTGCACACGCACACGGACACGCACACATTTGTGTGCTTTTTATGGACGACGAGTCCCTGGAACAAAGGGCACCACCCCTGAGATAGAGAAAATACGAATGTTAATTGGCTGGGGGTTTGGACTATGTACAATACCATTTCCATAAGTATGAATATTTATCAGCTAGTCATTTGGGAGCATGATGTAAAGAAGCCATCTGTGGAGGCCTTTATGGAGAGAAAGAAGAGGCTAAAAGAAATGTGCAGAATGCTTATTTTTAGAGTCCAGTTCTCCGCGAGTTGGCTTCGTCCCCCGAAAGCTGCCCACTCTGGGCGTTCAGTGCCTCGTTGGTTAGGACAGGCAGGGGCCATGCTGCTGGTTCCAAATCGTCATCGTTTAATGAAGAATTACCACGGAGTATGATGCCCAGGTGCGGTGGCTAGGAGGACGCTAAATTAGTCCAGAATACTTAGTTTTACTTTTTTGGTTAGTTGTTTGCTTGAATAAGCACGTGACACCAGATGACAAGGAGGCGAAAATCGTTTCTGTCCCCGATCCTACCGCCCTGCCCCAGTCCCGCTTTCCAGGCAGTCATTCTTGTCCCTTTCTTCAGGAGCCTTTCTTGGGAAACTTTATGGGGTAAATTTTTGGGTATCACAAAAAATGTTTTAACTTTTGTTGTTTTACGTTTGATTCCAGGTAAGATTGGTTTTCACAAAGGTTGATGTTTGAGCTCTTAATTATGAGGGAAGTTCAGACTAGAATAATGTATTCATTGTAGGAAATTGGGAAATTCAACAGCTGGAACCTATAGTCCGAAGCTGAGTGTTTTGTGATGATGCCTGCAGGTTGTGGCAGCAGGATGCCCTGCAGTCGCCCCTTCATCGATAGTCCTGGACTGAGGTAAGGCATTCAAAGCTCTCGATCCCTGTGTGGATCCTGGATTTCTGGTTAACTTTCTGTTCCCACAGTTCATATTTCCTGTGTATGCCTTATCTGGAGGTATTGATAAGAAAATAGGTTTATTATGTTCTGAAATGTTTGCATGTCCCATTTTTTGTTTTCTGCCCACAGGGAACACACTTAAGAAACATAAACTGGCTGGTGCAGTGGCTCACATCTGTACTCCTAGCACTTTGGGAGGCTGAGGCGAGGTGATCAGAGAGGTCAGGAGTTCGAGACCAATTTGAGCAAGAGCAAGACCCTGTCTCTACAAAAAATAGAAAAATTAGCTGGGCATGGTGGCACATGCCTGTAGTCCCTAGCTACTCGGGAGGCTGAGGCAGGAGGATCGCTTGAGCCCAGGAGTTTGAGGCTGCAGTGAGCTATTATGACACCACTGCAGCAGTCCAGGCTGGGTGACAGAGTGAGACCCTGTCTCAAAAAATAAATACATAAATAAATAAACTTTTCTAGAGTTTCTAAATTAGGGATTGGCAAACTACAGTCGAAGGGTCAAATCACAGTCTACCACTTGTATTTGGCCTTGCAATCTGAGAATGGCTTTTACATTTTCAAGTGGTTGGAAAAAATAAAAAGAATATTTTGTAGCATGAAAATTATGTGACAAATTTTGGTGTCCACAAATTCTTCTGTGTATTGTCTCTGGCTGCTTTAGCGCTATGATGCGAGTTGCATAGTTCCAGAGACTGTGTGGCATCCAGAGCCTGGAATACTTGCTGTCTAACCCTTTGCATAAAAAGCTTGCCAGGTTCAGTGCCAGGTTCTGAACTGAAAATCAGTGAATCTGAGAGTAAACCCTGATCAAAGCCCAAGTTGATATGGTCTTGTGGTGGGGTTTTATGTTCCAAGGACAAAAACCACATTGGAATAACTAACTGTGATAACTAATCATGATGCTTCACCCACAATTTGGCAGGCTGTCAAATGATGGGTCTGGCTACTGACTTAACTAGTTTCTTAGTTCAGTGGCCTCCAAACTTTTTGGTTACATATTCTAATTTAAAAAAAAAAGATTTTTTAATTTTTTGGTGAGAAGGTCTTGCTATGTTGCCCAGGCTGGTCTCAAACTCCTGGCTTCATGTGATCCTCCTGCCTCAGTTTCCTGAGTAGCTGGGACTCTAGGCTGAAGTTACTATGCCTGGCCAAAAAGAAAAGACTTCTGAGCATACTTCCACCTCCACTATTGCTTACTAACTTATTTATTAAGTTACAGCGTGCTTACTATGCTAATATGTACACGGTAAATCCCACATAAATAGACGTTCTGATGTTCTCCCTCTCCCAGGAGTCACCTCGCCTGTCACCTGGGGCAGGTACACCCTATGTTGGGGCCGATTGCTCCAGATTGTTGTCCAGTGATAGGAGCAGTTCCAAAACAATTTAAAGGCCTTTCTGGGCTGGTGTTTTTTGTTAGAGAAAAGGGCACATAAGTTATCTGCCTGTCTCCTTAGGATGTGAGGTGTTGAGAGAATCCTCAGGGATCCGTCCTGTCAAACCTCCCCAATCTTACAGATGAAACTGAGGTCTAGGGAGGTCAAGCAAGTTACCCGAGGCCTGAAGAGGGAGTTTCATATAGACACTTTCAGTGGAGCCACTGGAAATGTTTCTGACCCCTTTTGGGGGTTTTAACTCTTAGACACAGAAGGAAGAGGAGGGAGGAGAAAAGCCCGGTCGTCCGTGAAGCCTGTTGGGACAGGTTGAACGGTGTCCTTCTCCAAATTAGCTGTCCACCTGAAACCTGTCAATGTGACCTTATTTGAAAAAAAGGCCTTTGCAGATGTAATTAATTTAAGGACCTTGAGATGAGATCATCCTGGATTAGGGTGGGCCCTAAATGCGATGACAAGTGTCCTCAGAAGAGAAGGGGGAAAAGACATACGGAAGAAACAGCCATGTTTAGATAAAGGCAGGGGTTGGAGCGACGTGGCCACCAGCCAAAGAACAAATGCCTGGAAGCAGCTGGAAGAGGCAAAGGATTCTCTTCTTAGCCTGTGGTGGGAGCACGGCCATGCCAGACTTCCGGCCTCCAGAACTTCGAGGGAATAAATTTCTGTTGTTTTAATCCACCGAGGTGGTGGTAATTTGTTGTGGCAGCCACAGGAAACTAACACATCTGTTATGGAAAGTGAGTTGTGACCAGGACGAAGGGTGAGAGCTGGAGTCCTACTCACAGAGGAGCTCTGACCTAACTGCGGCTTGTCTCATTTCAAGGAACACATTGAAGCCACTCGTGGAATGTTCTATTTGCCCAGTGAGAACATTCAAGGATACAGTTCTTTCCTTTAAGAAGCTCAAGCTCATGAAAGAGGCAGACCAGATTAAGTGTATTAGCAGGCATTAATAGAGAGGCAGCCAGCCGGGAAAGGCTTTTCAGAGGTGGGGATATTTGAGCTGGGCTTTGATGGATGAGCAGGAGTTTGCTAAGTGGAGCACAAGGGCAAGTTGGAGATGGAGGATGGTAAGGTGAGGGCTCCAGTATGATGGGGGAAGAGGATGGCATAATGTGGCTGTCATGGCTGGAATATCATCTTTATGACAACATGGGGATTGTCTTCTCCCACTGTCCCTAGAATAGTTGCTTGATATTTGGTAGACTCTATTTATTGAATAAGCGGGAAAAGACACATAATCTCATTTGATGCACGAAAACAAAGCATTTGACAAAGTCCAACACCTTTTCATGGTAAAAACACTCAACAAACCAGGAATGCAGGGAACTTCATACAGACCCGCAGCTACCATCATACTTACTGGTGAAAGACTGAAATCTTTCCCCCTAAGATCAGGAACAAGACAAGGATGTCTGCTCTTGCCACTTCTGTTTGACATTGTACTTACTGCAGGTTCTAGTTAGGGCAATTGGGCAAGAAAGACATCTAATTCGAGAAAAAAGAAGTAAAACTATTTCTATTTGCAGGTGACACGATCTTATGCATAGAAAAGCCCAAAAATACACACACACACACACACACACAACACACACACATACACACACAAAGCTAATAAGTGAGTTCAGGAATGTTGCAGGATGCAAGATCAATATATAAAAATAAGCTTTAGCACTATACACTAGCAATGAACAATCCAGAAATGAAATTAAGAAGACAATTCCATTTATAATAGCATCAAAAATAATGTAATATTAAGGAATAAAGTACAAGATTTGTACACTGAAAACTATAAAACACTGCTGAAATTAAACAAATGAGACCTGAATAAAGGGAGACAGCCTGTGTTCGTGGATTGGAAGACTTAATATTGCAATTAGGATAGCAATACTCCCTAGATGGATACGCGGATTTAATGCAAGCCCTGTCAAAATTCCAATTGTCTTTTTTTGCAGATGGATAAGCTTATCCTAAAATTCACATGGGAATAAACACAAGGAACCCAGCACAGCCACAACAACCCTGAAAAAGAAAAAAGCTGGAGGATGCACACTCCCAGATTTCAAAACTTACTACAAAGTTACAGAAATCCGGTAGTGTGGTGCTAGCATAAGGATAAACATGGAACAATGGCACAGAATTGAGAGTCCAGAAAGAAACCTTCACAGTCATCATCAATTGAGATTCGACAAAGGTGTCAAGATAATGCCATGGGGAGAGGAATAGTCTTTTCAACAAAAGGTGCTGGGACGACTAGAAACCCACGTGCAAAGAATGGACTTGGACCCACCTCATGTCATACACAAAAAATAAAAATGGATCAGAGGCCTAAATGTGATAACAAAAACTAAACTCTTCAGAGCAAACAGGTGAAAACCTTAGTGACCTCAGACTAGATATGATGCCAAAAGTACAAGAAACCAAAGAGAAAAACGGATAAACTGGACTTCATCAAAGTTAAAAAAGTTTTGTGCATCCAAGGACACTATCAAGAACATGAAAAGACGACCCATCAAATGGGGGGAAACATTTGCATATCATATATCTGCTAAGGGTCTAGTATCCAGAATATATAAGGAACTCTTACAGTTCAACATAAAAAGACAAATACCCCAATTAAAAAATGCAAAAAAGATTGGAGTAGATACTTCCCAAAGAAGATAGACAAATGGCCAGTAAGCACATGGAATGGTGCTCAACCTCTCTGTTCATCAGGGAAATGCAAATCTAAACCAGCTTACACTCACTAGGGTGCCTAAAATAAAAAAGTCAGATAATAACAAGTGTTGGCGAGGGTATGGAGAAACTGGAACCTGCATGCATTGCCGGTGGGAATGTAAAATGGTGCAGCCACTATGGAAAGCAGTTTGGCAGTTCTTCAAAAAGTGGAACACAAGAGTTATCACGTGACCCACCGATTCCATTGCTGGGTATATAGCCAAAAGAAATGAAAATATGTTCAGACAAAAACTTGTACACAAATGTTCATAGCAGCACTTTTCATAATAGCCAAAAGGTTGGAACAACCCAAATGTCCATCACCAGATGAATGGATAAACAAAAATGGGGCATATTCATACAACGGAATATTATTCAGCCACAAACAGGAATGAAGTTAGGTGCTGCAATATGGATGAACCTTGAAAACATTATGGTGAGTGAAAGAAGCCAGACACAAAAGGCCACAAAGTGTATCATTCTATTTACATGAAATGTCCCGGATAGGAAATCCAAGTCAGTCAGTGGCTGCCCTAAAGCTAGGGGGAGGGATATGGAGTTTCTTTCTGGGGTGATGAAAATGTTCTAGAATTAGGTAGTGGTGATAGTTGCACAACTCTGTGAATATACTAAAACCATAGAATTGTATACTTTAAAGGGGTGAGTTTTATGCTAAATGAATTAGAAAAAAAGGAAAAAAATTTGCAATGATGGCCAGGACTTAATGTGAGAGAGTGGGCATCATGGGAAAAATGTAACAATATGGAAATAGAATAGCTCAGAACATTCCTAGAAGAGACTGGGCTGGCCACTGAGATCTGGAGTCTTGTGGCAAGGAAATGGAGGCCTGGTCAAACAGCCAATAATAGGGGTGGAGCCAAAATTAGTTCCCAGGTGTGCCTGCCACAGGAACCCTCCCCTTGTAGCTTGTAACCCTAACTATGGTGGCTACCCAGTGCTTGGAATGTGGCTAGTCCCAATTAAAATGCGCTGTAAGTATAGAACACAGTGGATTTTGAAGACTTAGTATGATAAAAAAATGTGAAGTATCTTATTGATACTTTTTAAATTCATTATATATTGAAATCATACTGTTCTGGATCTATTGTGTCAAATATAAAATTAATTTCACCAGTTTCTTTTTACTTTCAAAAATGTGACTACCAAAATAATTTAAAATTACATACTTGACTCGCATTTATTTCTATTAGGTAGTGCTACTCTTAAGTATTGGGGCCCTGGGGCCAGTGCACATGAAATAAGATTAATTTATTCATGAAATGAGATTTCACTGAGCATCCTTCACCAGCACTGGCCAAAAGCTGATCACAGGGTAGAGGTTGAGCTGGGAAGTGGGTGTCGCCGACGCCTTCAGTCCCAGAGCGGAGGAGATGGGGGCCGGGTGGGTATTCCTTCCTCCCTGGGGGCAAGGTTGATGCCTTCGTCACTAGATCCAGAGATGATGTCTGTCTTGTGCCTAATTTTTAAAAAACTGCAAACCACAGCGATTAAAAGCAACAGAAAAGGGTGGGCATCTTACGTACTTTTTTTATTTTCTTGAGGCTGGGTCTCGCCTTGTCTCCTGGGCTATTTATTTTTTGATGAGCTTTACTACGTCGGCAGAACTCCACAAAAATAGTACCTTGCAAAGGTTATTCATCGAATCCAAAATCAGACCCAAGGATGGGCTGCAGGTGGGGTCGCAGGAGGGTCAAAAATTGCAACGTAAGCTCCAGGGGGTAGAAACTTTGCCAAGTTCGTGCTTGTATCCTCAGAGCCTAGAACGGCACCTGACGCGTAGTAGGTGCTCCCCTGAAATATCTGAATGAGTGAATATGCAAAATTATGTGCACACAGGGATGAATTTTCCGGGTGGGAGGAGGCCTCCAGCTTTTGTCCGTCTCAAAGGAGTCTTAGGCTCCCAAACGGTTAAAAACCACTTAATACCGACGGAGACATGAAATTTATTTGAAATCAATGTGAAGCATTGGTTATTCTAATTCTGGGGCATGGCCAGACCTGGACATCTGGAATGATCTACGCGCTTAAAAACGCCACTCGCCACCATTTTCTCCAGGTAATTTTCCATCCCTGCCCCCACAGTCCGGGGAGGAAAAGTACTTCTTAAATCCTTCCCAGCGACGTTCAGAAGGAAGAGAAGCGGTCGGAGGAAAACGCTCCAGGGCGGGGAGCGAGGGGGCGGCGAGGCGGGCGCGCGGGCCCGGGACCCCAGCCCCCCAAACTTTGGCAAGTTGCGGACGCCGAGCGCACCCGGAGGCGCGGGGCGCGGCCGCGGGCGGAGCCGCCCCCTGACGCCCGGCCGCCCCTCCCGGCCCGGGCCGCCCCGCGGCTCGGCTCAAAGTTTGCGGCCGCCCCTGCGCCGCCCGCCCGATGTATGGGTGATATACTGCGGCGGTGTCAGGGTGAGGGACGGCCATATTTGCCGGTGCGGCCCGAGCCGTCAACAACAAAAAGTGCGCGGGCGCTCGGCGGGAGCTCGGACGGCCGCGGGGACGCCGGGGCCGCCGCGCCGCCGCCCGGCCTCGCCGCCGCCGCCGCCGCCCTCGCGGCCTGGCCCGGCTGCGTCCGGCGCGCCCGCCGCCCGGGGGGATGTCTTACAAACCGAACTTGACCGCGCACATGCCCGCCGCCGCCCTCAACGCCGGTGAGTGAGCGCGCCCCGCCGGCCGAGCGCGCCGCGCCCCAAGTGTGGCCAAGTTGGGGGTCCGCGCGCCCGGCCCCGGCCCGGGGCTCCCGGGGGCCCGCGGCGGCCGGGGGCGGCGGGCACCGGGTCCGGGTCCGGGGCAGCGCCGCCGCCGCCGCCATGATCCCGGCGTCCGCCGCCAAAGTTCGCGGGTGCGCCCGGCGCTTGGCGGGCCGCGGGGCCCGGGGCGCGGGGCCGGGGGCGCGGGCGGCCGCCGCGGTCCCCCCCACGCCGGCGGCCGCGGATCGCGGGGAGCGCGGCGAGCGAGGGCGAGGGCGGGGGAGGCTTTTTCTCGGCTCTTTTTTCCTCCGGCTTTTGGGCGGCTCGGCGAGGGCCCCTGCCGGCGGGAGTCGGGAGCGGCCCGGGCCGCACCGGGTGCCAGGAGTGGGGCGCGGGGCGCGGGGCGCGGGGCCCGGGCCGCCCTGGGGAGCCGGGTCAGGACGGGCTGGGTGCACGTGGGCAGGGCCGGGCCCCGCGTGGGCAGGGCGGGGGGCGGCAGGGTGCCCGGCTGCAGCGGGCCCTGAGGGCGCGGGGCCACGGGGACGGGGTGGCCGGCGGGCAGGGGATTCGGTAGCCGGGGGGCCTGGGCCTGGCGCGCGGGAGCAGGGTTGCCTCGTGCGGGCATGCGGGGATCCCCTCAGGCTTGTGCGGAGTGAAAGAAGTTGGAGACCGGGGGCTTCTGGGACCGTGGGAGGTGGGTGGGGGCGGCAGCTCACTCGGACCCCCCCATGCGGGAGCCCCAAGTCTGGGCCTCGAAGGCCCCCGCTGCAGAAGCCGGGAGGGGGAGGGGGACCCTCTCACTCGCTGGCCTGGGGCTGGGCCCTCCCAGGAAACTCCTGCAGAAGTTGTCAGGCAGCTTCAGGCTGCACCCAGGGACTTGCCCCAGGGACCAAGGGGGAGTAAGATTGTGGGATTCGGAGGTGACCGGCTTTGTGCCCTCACCAGGGCCCCTGTTCTTTATACACTTGGTTGGGAACAGACTTCCCAAAAGGCGCGTTGAGTCGGGGAGCCTAGGGAGCAGGAGGCCTAGAGAGGGGAGGGGATTGGCCCTGCCGGTCACAAATGCCACGCTGGCTGTTAGGCACAAGTTTTGGGCCTCGTCTCCAAACGTTGACGCCACAATTCCAAAAATCAGAAGAGGGACCTGGAAAAGCGAGATTTAAAAAAATCTTTTTGGACACGGAGGTGTGGGGGTCGGAAAGGGTTAAAAGTCAGGGCGCGGAGGGAGACTTGAATTGCTCAAACGTGGGCTCTGAGCTCCGAGGAGCAAACAGCCACTGTTTTCTCCTGAAACATTCTCACCTCCTCTGGGGTCCGCAGACCTTACAAAGACGGGCTTTGTTGCCAGGTAGGATCTCTCCAGGCTTCCTCCCGGAGTCTGGGTGCTGGGGTTGCGCTGACCCCCTGGACAGGCCCGATCTCAGGCCTGCCCTGGAATGAGACCTTTGGGGTTTGGGGTCACAGGGACGAGGCACCCCCTGGGGCCCTGAAGCTCTGTTCTGGGCAGGCCAGCACCTGCACCCAGGTCGCCTTTCTCCTGGGGGGAATTCCAGGAGTGCTGAGGTTCCCAGAGCTCTGGTGTCTTGGTGGGGGCCGCCCTCCCCCAGGGGCCCCTTTGCAGAAAGCCTGGCTCTCTTCCTGCCATTTGCATCCAAGATGGACTCTCCGCTGCCTGCCGCTCCTCTGGCTTCCTTGTCATCATCCCTCACGCCCTCCAGCCCTGCCTCCTGCTCACGGGTTGCCAAGCCAACCCGCGGCCTGGCCGGCGGTGGCAGTGGCGGAGTTAGACAAAGCCCCCGCCTCCCCTGCCCGAGAGCCCCCCCAGGCGCCCCAAGTGGCGGGAAGGCCGCCAGCTCCCCAGGCCCAGGCGCTCTTTGTCTGGCGTGGGGGCGGGGAGCTTCGCCTGGCCCCGGGAGCTTCCTGGCCTCTGCCAACCCCTCCGGCTCCCTGCACACTGCGCTCATTGTCTGAGATGCTCTGAGACGGCTGTGCTGACGTGGTCCCTGTGTCCCGGTCCCTGTGTCTGCAGCAAGGAGTGGCCATGAGTGGAACTCAGGGCCCTTTTGCCAACTCTCCCCAGGGTGAGAACCCCCCAACACTGAATAACGGACCGGCCTTGGCACAGAGTTGGGGTCACCTGCCACTTTACTGGGAGAGTTGAGCTCTGAGCTATTGCTCTGCTCTCCCCCAGCCAAAATGGGGCGTTTGCCCATTCCTCCTCCCACTCTCTTAGCCCCCCAAAACCTAGCCCTGGAACCATCGAATAGCAGGCTCTAGAGCCTTAGACCTTCTAATAGGAAGCACTGCCTGTAACAGAGAGAAACTGAGGCCCCAAGAGGGAAAGGCCTTGTCTCAGGTCACACGGCCTGGACCGGCTCCTAGTCCAGGAGGGGAGATGGAGAAGGGAGGGGGCTGAGGGTGGACAGAGGATGTGTGGGAAGTGGCCAGTGTTCTGGAATCTTCTAAATGTCCTGAAGGGCTGTGCCTTCCCAAGCCCAGAGAGCTGTCACTTGTCGCTGCTCGTAGCTGTCAGGACTGGAACCCAGGTCTGGGTGTGCAAATCCCCAGCCACCCAGGCCACACCCACTGCCACATTGAAAGATGTGCGGGAACTGGGGTTGCCCACCCTGTGCCATTCCTGCACGCTGGCCGCAGCACGGCTGCTGTGGCTATGGACGGAGGGCCTGCTTGTAGTTTGTCCCCATCCTGAGCAGCATGTCCCCGTGGCACAGGCGTCTCATCATCCCCTCCTGGGATCGCAGAAAATGAGGCGCAGAGTGGCCCCGTGCGCTGCCTGGTTCAGGATCCAAGTCCACGTCTCCTGAGCGGGCAGCTCAATCTTTGGCATCCGCCAGGGCCCCAGGGGAGTCCAGGGCAGGCCCGAGACCTAGGAGACATCTCGGGTGCTGTCCCAGCGCCTGGACGAGGGTCGGCGTTGGGGTAGCCAGCCCTCTGCAGTAGCCTCTTCTGTGCCATGTGGCCTGCGGTCAGGCCCCCTCGGGTCTGCGTCTCTGTGCAGCGAGGGGCCTGGATCTGGGGTTCTCCAGGGCCCCTCCCAGCTCCATCAGCCCGAGCTCCTGAACTTCCTTCCTCCCCTACCCCTCCCCTCACCCACACCAAACGAGCAGCTGGTTGGTTTGGCCAGACTGGCACCAGCTGTCCATCCCCGGGGCCAAGTCTGTGGAGCCCGCTGTGTGCGAGAGAGAGACCGTGTGGCTCTGGGGCGGCAGGCAGGCAGCTGCCGAGGAGGACTAGGTAAATTCTCCATGGTTACCGCTGTTTGTGATTCTGCAGGATGTCCTTTACCCGCTAATGGCCACTGGGACGCCATCGTGGGTCTGCATGCTCCCAGCCACCGGCTCCCCACCCGCATCCAGGAGGGTGCGTCCTGAGCTGGGCCCTGGGCCCGACTTGGTCTCTGACTGCTGGCGCTGGACAGCGTCCCTGAATGTTGCCTCCCATATGTGGGGCCTTAACTCTCCTCTCTTGGGGTGCAGAGCCCTGGGAGTGTAGACTGTCCCCTCGGAGGGGGTGACAGAGGTTGAGGGGTGTGTCTGAGGGCACACAGAGAGGCTGAGGTGGTCCAGGTTGCTGGTTTTGTGTGTAGCGCACCTGTCTGCAGCCAGGGCTGGGTCCCCGTCCTCCAGGGCCTTCCCCTGTCTTCCTCCCAGTGAGTCCAGCAGTGAGCTGGGCACCTAGGAGCAAATAGGCTTCTGTGTGTTCAGAATCTCAGTCCAGGTGTGGACCCGCCTTGGGGAGTGGGTGGGCTCTTGTGGCGGTGATGTGGCTCTAGGTTATCAACCTCTGGGGAGCAGGACACGGAAAGGGGACAGGCAGGGATTAGGCCGAAAACAGCAGTGGCTTTCATCTTTCGTGCCAGTCCCTCCTGCTTGGAAGGCTCTGATGGCGGGGACGCAGCTGTGTGATTGATTTCCTGTGTCTGCCGCAGAGGTGTGGCGGGCGGGTGCGTTTTGGCCACGTATTTACTGTCAGTCCTCTCGGTGGGCATCACGGCCATGGCCAGTCAAACTGGAGGTCAAGAGCAGGGTTGTTTGTCCTGTGGGGACAGAAGACCACAGTTGGTGGCATGGGTCTTGGGCAGGGCACTGTTGCAGGACCCCGTGTCCTCACCTTGGGCACGGCCAGCCCAGGCTGTGACACTCCTGACCCCTCCTTCCTACTCTGTAGCTGGGAGCGTCCACTCGCCTTCCACCAGCATGGCGACCTCCTCACAGTACCGCCAGCTGCTGAGTGACTACGGGCCACCGTCCCTAGGCTACACGCAGGTATGGCAATGGGGGTGGTGGCACGGTGGGGGCTGGGGGGCCTGGGCACTGGGGGGAGATGTGCTCCCCACCATCTGGGAGTGGAGTCGGTGGAAAACAGAGGAGCGGAAAGGACTGTGGGGCAGTCACCTGCACTTCCTCGGCCCAGGGCCGGGGCTTGGCACCTGTTCAGACAGGAGACATCACAGTGGAGGGGCGACACGCACTGGGCTTCGTGGGGGTGCCGAGGCGGGCAGGGAACGGGAGCCCAGGGAACCGGCGGCAGCCCTGAGAGCTGCTGCGCCCACCACCCCACCTGTCTCTCCGCTGGGCCCCCTCACTCCTCTTTCCTGGGCAAGTGAGGCCCGACCTTGACCTTGGATCTCTCAGCTGGGACGGAGGAGAGGGGCCATCCCGCTTGCTCTCCATGGGGCGTGGGCCCAGGGAAAGGAGGACGGCCCGTGTCTTAAAGGAGTTAAGATGTGCGAGGCTGTGTACCTGCTGCCACCACTTTCCAGACTGTGACCCCCATGTGGCAGCCCCCCGAGGGCTCAGTCTCCTTATCAGACCCACGGTGATCCTAGTACCTGCCTCAGCGGCTGGTGAACAGCAGGAATGGGGCAAGCCACCACCTCAGCCACGTGCCGAATCTGCCAGGGACACGCCGCCCCTGGCCAGGCCCCAGTCCTCTGAGCTGGGGTCCTTGTCAGCTGGAAGGTTCTCCCTGGGCCAGGCCCACTGCCAGTGTTCCGAAGTTGCCACGAGTGTTCCGAGGTCGCCATGGAGGCTGCTCCTCGGGGCAGTGGCTGTCCAGGCACAGCACCCTGCACCTCCCCAGCCATGGCCCTCCAGGCCGCCCTGTCCCAGGAGAAGAAGCGGTGACGGCGGGAGGACGGGCTGAAGTGCAGCCCGGAGCGGCTGTGCAAGGCCATGGCCACACGGCGGCAGCGGCTCCAGGAGAGCAGGGAGGACCGCCAGGCTCGGAGGCGGCGGCGGCGCCAGGGTGCTGAGCAGCAGGACCAGGACCAGGACGGGAGGCCGGAGCATGAGGCCAGGGGACACAGGCGGCAGAGTGCAGGGGGAAGCTGGTGGCCTCGCTGACTGGGGGCTCTGGGTGGTGGTCGGAGGAAGAGGTTTTCCGTGGGGTGGGCCCTGCCGGTGGGAGGACGAGAGAATGGGACACACCCCAGGCTCCGTCCTGCTGGCCCCAGGTGTGGCCTCCGTCACCCTGGATGTACCTCATCCGTCTGGTCCTGGGAAATTCTCTGAACTTTTTTTGTTGAGATAAGCCAGCTGTTCTGTCTTTTCTGTCTGAGACGATAAACTGGCTTTCCAGAGACTGCTGGGTGGTTTCCTCGAGTGTGCGAGGATGGGAGGGTGAGCACCAGCTTCCCTGGCCTGCAGTTTCCCCCAGAGTGGGACGCGCCGCATCCCAGCTGAGGCGCCGGTGCTGGGACCCTGAGGCCGGCTGCCTGCCCCCCAGCGGCCTGCCCGGGCCTTGGGGTGGGGTTCGGCCCATCTGAATTCAGTTTTTCTGACTCCAGGGAACCGGGAGCAGCCAGGTGCCCCAGAGCAAGTACGCGGAGCTGCTGGCCATCATCGAGGAGCTGGGGAAAGAGATCAGACCCACCTACGCGGGGAGCAAGAGCGCGATGGAGAGGCTGAAACGCGGTAAGCCGAGGGCCAGATGCCCCCACCAGGGGACCCCGTGGCCTCAAAAGATTTTCTGGGGAAAACGAGGGTTAGGGAGGCGTCCCCAACGCGTTGGCGCTCCTGGCTCCGGTTTTGTTACAGAATCGCTGTCTGGTGTGGAGGCCTCGGGAAGAGCCCTGGGGCTTTCAGGCGGGGCGGCCCCCGCCAGTGAGCCCCCTCACCCTCGCGTGCCGCCAGGTCGGTCTGCTGGCTCTCAAGGGAACCTTTGGAGCCCCAGACCCTGCAGCCGTCCCCTGCCTGCTGCATTCCTGTTGGCTGCGGCAGGGAGCCAGATGCAGCAGCTTTCTCCTCTGGGCAGCTGTGACCACAGAGGTTGATCGTGGCCCGGGGTTCAGGGTTCATCGGTCCCTGCACTGCTCTCCGCTGTCCCCTCTTTGGAGCGGGGGCTCAAGGAAGCGTGTGGTCTGTACTAGCGTCTGGGAGGGAAAGGGGAAAGCACTTTGAAGTTCTGTAATGACTGAAGAGGGGGGGCGGGCAGAGATCACAGAACACAAGGGACAGCGAGGTGTGACTGACCAGCTGATTCTGGAAGGACGTTAACTGGGTTGCCACGTCACGGAGTGAAAGCGGGTGGAGGGGAGAGGATTTCTGTTTGAGAAGGTGGCCGTTCAGAGGTGTGGCTGTGAGCTCATTCGAGATGAGGAAGGATTTGGGGACTAAAGCAACTTTGGAGAAGAGGAAGGCGGACGCGTGCCGCACCAGTGGGGGCTGCTGTTGTGGGCGTGAGTCCCCAGGGGCGCCTGGGCCGGTGGAGGACAGGCTGCTACTGAGAGCAGGGACGTTCCCGGCTGGTGTTCGTGAAACCTGTGTGAAGAGGTTGACCGATGGCAAGGCTGGACGGGGTGCGAGCAGGGCAGCGTGGAGGAAGGGCACTGGCCGGGTGAGAGGTGTGGCTGAAGAGCGCTTCGGGACGGGGCGTGGAGGCCAGCCCTGAGCTAGCCTGGAGTCCGACGGGCATCGCTCTGCTCCCAGGGCCACTGCTTGGGAAGTCAAAGGAGTGAGACGGTCCTGGGAACTGGAGTGCTGGTCACCGAATGGGAATTGCTGGGAACATGCTGAACCCCAGGGTCTAACAAGCGATTTGTAGTCACCCAAAAAACTCAGTGGTTCAAGTGGATACGAGCTGCTGGTTACTCAGTGACAGGGAAGACCTAGTGCCACCCTCTGCCCAGCCTGGCCCAAGCTAACCGAACTTAGGTCATAGCAGGCTGAGACGGGTCACAG
The DNA here is from genome assembly GCA_004363605.1 of Indri indri. NCBI lineage: Eukaryota > Metazoa > Chordata > Mammalia > Primates > Indriidae > Indri > Indri indri. The sequence goes on from RJWJ010000243.1 coordinate 29,950, forward strand.
AGGGAGTGGGCTCAGCAGCGCTGTTGGCAAACTACAGCCCGTGAACCGAGAATGTTTTTACAGTTTTTAATGGTTGAAAAAAATATGAATTTGGGACCTGTGAAAATTAGTGAGATTCAAACTTCAGGGGCCATAAAGGTTTGTTGGCACACGGCCACACCCATGGTTTACAGATCGGCTGCTTTCACGATACCCGATGGTCACGTTGAGTAGTTGTGACAGAGGCTGTGTGGCCTGAGAAGCTTAAAATATTTGCTCTGGCCCTTTCTGAGGCTCTAAGAGAAGATTTGTGAGGTGTGGACACGTGTTAGCTGCTGGTGATGTGGGGGTGTCATTCACAGTGGCCTCTGGGAGTCATGTACTGGAAGGAACAGAATTCTTGGTGTTTGTTAAAATGAGATCAGGCTGGGCGCGGTGGCTCACGCCTGTAATCCCAGCACTTTGGGAGGCCGAGGCAGGAGGATCCCTTGAGGCCAGGAGTTTGAGACCAGCCTGGACAACATAGAGACCCCATCTCAAAAAAATAAAAATAAAAAATAAATAAAATGAGATAAATATTTCATGGAGCTCTGTGGAAACAAAAATAAAAAGAAGGAAAAAAGATAACCATAAAAGAGATTCTTGGGGCAGAAGGTGGCTGAAATATCCACATCCTGAGGGAAGGATGTCACTCAGTACACACAGAGTTGAACACACACGCGCCTCGTCCTCTTGTACCCTAACATGTGCAGGCCAGAAGTATTCTCTTGCCTGCTTGACAGCAGTCAAGCCCTGTCTAGAACTTAGACTATCATGTAGCCAGAGGAAAATCTTCACAGTGGGTCAGGCTTAAAGAACTTGGGTGGAAACACATTTATTCCCATCATCTGACAGAATGTCATGAAAAGAGAGCTTGTTGGTTCCACCTTGGGCACAGGAAGAAGGTTTTAGGGAGACGTGAGGGTTTTGGCTAGGAGGGAAGGGCTTTGAGAGGTGGGATGGGATTTCTTAGTGTCCTTTCGGGTTGTTTGGATGCAGGCGCCCCGAGTTCCCTTCCAGTTTGAGGGCTTAGGGCCAGGGTGTCGAAGGGTGGACCCTCTTCCTGTTCCGGAATGGGCTCTTCTGGCTGGGCCGAGAGAAGTGGGTGAATCCCGGCCTCTGCTTCTCTTTCAGGCATCATCCATGCTAGAGGACTGGTTCGGGAGTGCTTGGCTGAGACGGAACGGAATGCCAGATCCTAGCCGCCTGGTTGGTTTTGAGGGCTTACCGTCTTTTTACAAGATGAGAAGTGACAGTTCATCTCCCCTGTTCAGATGAAACTCTTGTTTTCAAAATGGTAGCAGTTTGGTTTTTCCTCCCATGGTTCACTTGACTCTGAACCTACAGTCTCAAAGATTGAGAAGATTTTGCGGTTAATTAGGATTTACATTTTAAGTAGTTAGGAATTACCCTCTTTTTTTTTTTTTTTGGTAAGCATTGATTTAAAAGATGCACGTGAAGTTACCTTACAGCAAACTAGTTTGCCCCCAAGACACTGGGTCTCCCTTGAATCTTCTCTTCTGAGTACATTTCTGTTACCCACGTTGTTCTTTGTTCCTTTTCGTAAGCTAACACAGCTCTAGGGATTGTTTTTAACGCACACTGACAGCACGCCTCCTCAGTAGCTGGTCCGTTTGCCACACTGTAGAATCTGCTTAATGTAACTTCTTTTTTGCTTAAGCATTTGCATGACTATTAGTGCTTTGAAGTCAATTTTAAAAATGCACAAGTTATAAATACAGAAGAAAGAGCAACCTACCACACCTAACAAGGACCCCCGAAAATTTTCATACTAAGACTGTAAGTAGATTTCAGTTCTGTGTTTACTGTAAGTTGATAAAAACATCTGGAAGAAAATGACTAAACTGTTTGCATCTTTGTATGTATTTATTACTTGATGTAATAAAGCTTATTTTCATTAACAATTTGTCTTAAAATGTGGGTTCCTTGAATTCCTAAGTGCTATTTTAAAAACAGCTCCTCTCTCAGTGACTCAGGAGGCTGAGGCAGAAGGATTTCTTAAAGCCAGGAGTTCGAGACCAGCCTGGGCAGCAAAGCAAGGCCCTATCTCTACAACAAAATTAAAAAATAAGCTAGGCATGGTGGTGTACACCTATAGTTGCAGCCAGCTACTTGGAAGGCTGAGGTTGGAGGATCACTCAAGCCTAGGAGTTGGAGGCTGCAGTGAGCTATGGTTGCACCACTATACTTCAGTCTGGGCAACAGAGTGAGACCCTGTCTCTAAAAATAAATAAAAATAGAACAGCTCCTCAATGAGAGGTAGGAGCTACCTGTCAAAGGGTGTTTTCCCACCTGGCCCAGACACATTTGGTGTGATGACAGCGTTAGCACAGTTGGCTGAGGAAAGCAAGTGTTTGGTGTCAGGGGCAGGGATAAAGTGAGGTGGCTTTGTGGGTGCACTTTGACTGCAGAAAGTGCAAGTGTCTGCCAGGAAAGAAAATAAGAAAGATGATGACAGCAGTTACTGACCTGGCCCATGACCCCCCAGTTAGGCCACTCTTAGTTCATGGGTGCTTACCTGTGAGCATTTCCTGGGTGCTGTAGGAATCTCTTTCGTAAATATGTGGCCCCTAAACTCAAGCTAGCTCCTTCATCTGGTGCTCACTGGAAGAATTACCTGCTCTGGTGCTGGGGAAAGACTGGGTGGTGGTAGATGTGTCAAGACCACTGCAGGGTGGTCTCTGTCAGTGCCCTCCAGGGGGATTCTGAGTTAATTTTTACTTTCTACCTTTGGCGCTAGTCCTCTGTAATGAAGATTCGCCGTGGTGAGGGTGGACTGAGACAGTGAGAGCTCTGTGTGCGATGCAGGCAGGCGGCACGGTTCCAGCCAGGAGACGTCTGAGGCTGGTAGGAATGGGTTTTGGGGGAGTGGGTGTCTCTGCGTCTTTGTGCACATGGCGGGAAACGGCAAGGGCACCACAAAAGACAGATTGAAGCCTCTGTCCCTCTGGTCTAGAGCTCCACACTTCCTTCCCAGTGTAATTGGTTTCTTGTATGTCATCAAGACTGTATCTTCTCAAGGGAGGTTGGGATGGAGAAAGGTCCTAGACACTCCAACAGGAGGTACAGAATAAGAACTGCAGAGAGTGCTTAAGTTTCCAAAGCAGGCCACTCCATGGTGAGAGAGCCTTAACTGGCAGCCTCAAACACAGAGGTTTACTTGGGAGTATCTGGCTTGCGGGATGAACTGGCCTTTGCTGCATAAATGAGGCAGGTCCTGCGTCTGGCAGGTCCTCTCACCTCCTAGTATTTTTCCGTACCTGTTTTATCTGTGAACTCCAGATGAGTTCTAACAAGCCAAGTGATTAAGCGTGGCTAAAAAAAAAACTAATAGTAAGGTCAAATCCAGCTTGAGTGATACAAATTCACAAATCAGGTTATGGAAGCGTCATCTCTTATAAATCTACTTGCAAATCAACATACAGAGAATAAATGTGTGTATTTCTACATTAGAGACTTGGCAACATACAGTCTATTAAGCTAATGGAGTAAATGGGCAAGTAACTTACTGACTTTTAATTCTTTCACCATTTTGTTTTCTCCTTTATTCTCTTAACCTGACATGAGTATAACTGACATCTGGGTGTCACTGAGCAATGGCCTCCCAGTGGATGACAAAGTGCCACTAAATGCTATTAATGTTTGACCAATTCTCCAGAAAAATGGATCTTACTGGCTGGGCGTGGTAGCTCACGTCTGTAATTCCAGCACTTTGGGAGGTCAAGACAGAAGGATCGCTTGAGGCCGACAGTTTGAGACCAGCCTGGGTAATAGTGAGACCCTGTCTCTGTAAAAAAAAAAAAAAAAAATTAGCCAGGCTTGGTGGTGCGCACCTATAGTCCCAGCTACTCGGGAGGATGAGGCAGGAGGATCACTTGAGCCCAGGAGTTGGAGGCTGCAGTGAGCTATGATCGTGCCACGGCACTCCAGCCTGGGCGAGAGTGAGACCCTTTCTCGTAAAAAAAAAAAAAAAAAAGGACTTTACTAATGCTTTTTTCAAAAAATTTTTTATTTTTAACTTAAAGAAAACAATCACCTGAGCAAACGTGCAGCTGAAAATAAGGGGACACCCTTCTGACTGCTGCGCAGGTGAAGAGCTGGAACCGTCAGCCCCCAGAGCCGCATCACTGTGGCGGCCCGTCCCCCCAAAGCTGCCGCTGTCCTCTCACAGCAATGGCTTCCTTGTGTTTCTTTACAGTTTTACTCTGGAAGTGCGCATTTCTGTTTCCGGCAGTTTAGTCCACCATTTCAAACACTTCGATGTCTTTTAAATCTGTCAAAAATATTTCTTTAAAGAAGTTCCGCAATAATGCTGGCGACGGAACTCGCCGCCGTTACTCCCTGGCAGCTTTGTCCGTCCTGCGGTTCCCGTCTCCGTGCACATTTTTACTCGATTCCCATAGTTCTTTCAGTAGTTTCTTTTTTTCTAGGGTTTCCTTTGCTCTTTTTTTCCTTTCTTGCTTTTTCTTCTCTGCCTCTCGTTTTTCTTTGAGAACTGGACTGTTCTCACCATTGTAGAAAACGTCTACTTTCTCTTGTAGAATTTTCCGAGCTAGCTTTCTGTTTTGATCAACTGATCTTGTCTGATGGCACTGTAAGAGATAATATTTTATAATGTGAAAACCACGGGATTTAAGAGATGGACAGGACCTCAGAAGTCACTAAATCCAACCTATTTGCTTTGCAGATAGGGACAGGCCCAGAACGCAAAGCCACCTGTCAGGAGTCCCCCTGCGTCAGTGACAAAGTGAAGACCTGACTCTTTCCTGCCCCTGCCCTGTGGCCTCTGCCTTATTCTGTGCCCTAGCTATATTATGTGCCTTTTGCTGTGATTGTTTTATAATTAGGAGTGTTATTTTTGTTTAGAAGCAACAGTAGCCTTCAAATAACTTAAAGTCCCAAAATAATTATGAAAACATCAACTGATGTATGTAGCTTGTGGCCAGGGACAACCACTTTGTGTGCACCATTCCCAAACATAAAATTATCTGAAGGAAGAAAATAGCATCTTTATTAGTCAGCCATAACATTCATTATATAATGCCTTAGTTATGGGCGGGTGCCTTGCAAAGCTATTTGATAAAAGAGAAATTCTGAAATTAGGGTGAAGTAATACTAAAAGCAAATTTGGGATAAGTTATAAAATAGGTTAAATAAAAATTAACTGTCAGGTTTCAGAATTCTGTTATTCTTATTTTTTTTTTTTCAAGGAGGAAAAGTGATCCAGGTTTTAAATGATAAGCTTCTGGCTCAAAAACTATGCAGTGAAATATGTCTATTAGGAACATGGACTTTGGGTTTGGTCTGAGTTGACTCCTGTAAGTGGTAGGACCTTGGGCAAGTTACTTTTTTGGGTCTTCCGGTGAGGACTGGAAAACCTGCTAGACAAATTCTAAAAGAGCTGTGACACTTTGGACAAGTTACTTAACCTCTCTGTGCCTCAGACTGCACATCTGTACCATGATGAAAATCATGGCCATGGGGCTGAGTGCTGAAAGCTGACGTTGCCCGGAACAGTGCCGCCCACGTGTTCGCGTGATCTGTAAGTATCTGCTGTCGGGATTGTTGCACACGAAAACCCGCCTGTGCCACTGTTCTCTGCTGCCCCTCGAGGCTCGTGCTGCCCCTGGGCTCTCCGGTGGTCCGCGTGAAGCGGACTGGATCTGCGGGAGCACTGACGGGCCCGTCTTTCAGAGGCAGTGGGGTTACTACCACCAAACCGGGAAGAGGTATAAAGCACTTTCGAGGGGTCCGGATTTTGTTGAAGGCTGGCGGTACTTTGGTCAGAGGTTTGTTTTTATATGGAGGAGGAGGACTCCGATAGCTGTGCACAGCGTTTTTTCTGAGGCTGAAAACGGCTGGCCTCCCTTGGCTCCCCGTCAGCCTCCTCTCTCCAGAAGGGGAGTATCACTGACATTTACCAAAAGGAGACGCAGACACGGAAGATGGGGCCATCCCAACGTCAGTCAGCCAGGTCAGCTAGGGCTGAGCCTGCTCGCTGCCTGCTTGGGGACTCGCAGCCATCCTGCAGCCAGAGAGGCTCTGGAAGAACGTGCCGCCCAGGCACCTGCCTTTATCAGCCCCTGCTTAGCTCTGGCAAGACCCTGCTTCCCGGGCAGCAGCCGGACACCAGTGCTGCCTGCCAGCTTCAAGGATGGCAGCAATACCCTGGCTCCAAAGGATACTGGAACCAGGCTTCTGAGGCTGTGTGGAGGTCCTGGCTTAGGGAGGACTGCCTTGGGGCGTGGGATGAGATCCCAAGTGCCCTCTGCTGCTGGGCTGGAAGCGGGCGGCCTATGCCAGGAGGAGGATGCACTTCAGCCCGGCACCATCTGCACTCAGCGAGCTCTACTGTGGCTGCAGAAGCCCCAGGCCAGGCCTGTGCCCGGCAGCAGTCTTCCTGTACCTTCACCACGATGCCCGACGGGATGTGCTTCAGCACCACACAGTTGCTGGTTTTGTTGGTTGCTTGGCCCCCTGGACCATGTCCCTTCACAAACTGCTCTTCGAGTTCATTCTCATCCAGGGAAAGCAGAGCAGGGCAATCCTTCTTGCCTGCCATCGGGACTGGAGTGACAGCCATTCCTGGGGATAACAATGTCAGCTTCTCCCAAAGCTGGAGTCCCCATGGCACTGTGCGTATTCTGGACAGGGGTGCAGGAAAACGAAATAAACCTGGGGTGCTCATAAAGAAAGTGGCTCTGCTTGCTCCGGACCTGAATCAGACAAATAAAAAAGACAGCTTTTCGGTAAGATGCATTTGCCCTCAGGATTATAATTCGGGTTCTAAGGTAGCTTTTTATAAAACAATTCGAAGGATGACCCATCTGTTACCTTGGGTATTTAGGCAGTAAGGAAAGACAGATGACTCAGCAAGACAGCCCTCTCCGCCCTGCTCTCTCCAGCCTCCCTTCGTCTCCCTTACCAGTGCATGCCCTGCGGGCTAATAAATGTTTTCTTATGACCACAGATATCTTCGAAGCACCCAGAGGTACCGTTTCTCAGGAAGGAGAGGTTTTGTGTGTGAAACTCAAAGGAACAGGGCTGTAATTTAATAAATATTAACAGTGCATCAAGCAAGAATTGGGATCTGAATCAAGTGACAGTATTTAAACGTTTGAGAATCTTTGAAATCAAAATGTAAAGATGACAGTATGAGAGTCTATTTTATAGCTGAGCTTAAACAGTCTGACACAGTAAACATCACTATCAATCAATGTCATGCTTGTTGTTTTTTAATGTTTCCAGTTTCATGGATTTGAATGGGAACATCTGTTCCCTCGGACGCACTGCCAATAATGTGATCCAACTGGTACTCATCGTTGGAACTACCAAATCAACTCATTTTTATTAAGGTGCCTATTAGGTTCAAAATACAATGCAAGTACAGTGAGGGATATGAGATGAAAAAGAGCTAGACTTTGTCTTCATGGAGCTTACATGCTAGTGAAGACACAAAAAGAAAGTGTTAACAATAACACTTTAACTTCTCAAGACACAGCTTAAGGTTGAAATCACTTAGTTGACACGTGAATAGGACAGAAAAGAATAGCTGTGAGGATACGGCAAATCCCACAGGCCTTTGCTTTCTTCCAGGGGTGCAAGGCAGAAGGCTCTGAAAGGTCTCCGATGTGAACACAGGCGGACCACCACCTGGGCCTGCTTTCTCAGCTGGAAAATGGGTGAATTAGCCCTTCTCCACCCATCCCATAAAGGCTTAAAAAAAAAAAGATCAGAGAGGCAGGACACCCTGCCTCATGCCTGTAATCCCAGTACTTTGGGAGGCCAAGGTTGGGGGATAGTTTGAGACCAGCCTAGGCAACACAGCGATACCCCATCTCTAAAAAAACAAAAAAAAGCAGAGAAAAAAGTATTCCAGAGAGGGCTTTGTTGATACCTTTTGAACACTGAGACTGATTTTTAGTAAAATCTCTGTCACCCAGGTGGATTATGGGAATTACAAATGTACCACTTGCTTAGTGTGTTTTTTTGTTAGTTTTTTTCTTTCTTTTCTTTCTCTGTTGCCCAGGCTAGAGTGCCGTGGTGTCAGCCTAGCTCACAGCAACCTCAAACTCCTGGGCTCAAGTCGTCCTCCTGCCTCAGCCCCCCAAGTAGCTGGGACTACAAGCATGGGCCACAACGCCCGGCTAGTTTTTGCTATTTTTGGTTGCCTGGCTAATTTTTTCTATTTTTAATAGAGACAGGGTCCCATTCTTGCTCAGGCTGGTCTTGAACTCCTGACTTCAAGCAATCCTCCCACCTCGGCCTCCCAGAGGGGCTAGGATTATAGGCATGAGCCGGCCACGTGTCTTTTTTTTTTTTTTTTTTTGAGACAGGGTCTCACTCTTGCCCAGGCTGGAGTGCAGTGGCATCATCATAGCTCACTGTAGCCTCGAAGTCCTGGGCTCAAGCGATTCTCCTGCCTCGGCCTCCTGAGTAGCTAGGACTATAGGTGTGTGCCACCACGCCACGCTAATTTTTAAATTTTTTGTAGAGACAGGGTCTTGCTGTGTTGCCCAGGCTGGTCTTGAACCCCTGGCCTCAAGCAATCCTCATGCCTTGGCCTCCCAAAGCGCTGAGAGACAGTGGTCATCTTTAGAATGACGACACACTATTATTCATCTCTACCTCTGCTGTTCCTATGGGAAGTAAACATGGTGAAACCTAACATAACATACTTTCCATGTCAGTGCTGGTTTTCAATTCCATGACGGACATTATGGTCAAAACCTGTGTCTTCTTTTTATGACATTCAGTGTGTTCTGTCAGTGGGTAATCGTTGAGACGGTACTGGCAAGGTGCTCCAGACTGTGAAGGGATGTATCTTGAGATAGAATGTGCCAATGAAAGTGATACTTTAAAAACTGATTTTGTTCAATGTGTATCAGATACTTTAGAGGTATCCTCAAGAAAAGATAAACGATAAACCCAGGCACTTTCTCTGAAATCTCTACAACAAAGAATCAACTCACCTGTAAACGATTAAACGAATAGACTAAGTCAATGTCCAGAATTTCCCTTTCCTTATTTCTGCTTTCAATCCACAAAGCACAATTCCTTTGTGCATCAGACAGCTCATAGTCCCGGGTTAGATTCATTATGGAACGTGAGTCCAAGCCTCTCTCGGGGTTTCTCTTCCGCTAGTTGGTAAACCTAACCAGGCAGGGCAGCACTGGCATACAGCACAGTGACAAAGAGAGGAAGCAAGTCTGAGACAAGGCAAAACTCCCAGACAAAGGACAGACAGGAGAGCGCTTTTATCAGCTACTTTGTCACCAGCCCACTGTTTGAAATCTCTACCTTTCTGTCCTAGTTCAGAGCTGACAGACACACTGGAAGGTCTCCCTCCCAACTGGAGTTCAAGCAGGTCCCCAGTGTTCAGTTACTGGCTGCTTTGTTTAACAGCTAATTCCAACAGCCAATCAGATGACTGGAGACACTTTTAGTATCTCATGTAGCTTTGGCCCGACTCCAATGACTGCTAAAAATGACAAACACACCCATGGTTCCACTTCTCCAAAGCCCAAAGAATACCGATTGGATTTCAGTTTTTGTGATACCCACAGAGCAACCCTAAAGTCTTTGGAAAACAATAAAAGCAGCTCAAATTATAGCTCATCATGACATTAAAAAAGAGAAAAAGAAAAATGGCACAGAGAAGTGCTAGTAAAAGGAAACCAGCAGTCATGACAGCTTCGCCCTAGTTCCTTTCTGCAAGTGTGAGCTTCGGTGACGGCCGCGACTTCCCCTTGGCCCTACTTTTCCTTTGATGGTGGCTTCCGCACTAAATGGCTGGTCATAGTTAAGTTTAAAGCTGCCGTCATTATCTGAGTCCCTTCCAACCTGGTCAAGTTCAGAGATAATCGGTCTGAGGACTGTAGAAAAGGGAATGCTAATTTGTTCAAGAATATTTTAAACACCTATCTACTCAGTGTCAGATGTGCGCCTCAGGAGTCCAAGGAGCCTGTAACATAAGAGAAATTCAGACACCCATAAACACAGTACATGCCCCGGCTCAGAATGGATGGCATGCTACAGAGCAGGATCCTCGAACTTTCCTACGCCCCCAAATCACTCGGAACCTACATTCTATTAAGTGGCCGCCTTCATTACTGGATCCAGCCAGCCCACATTCCCTCCTCCAGTTCCACATTCGGCCCGATCCAAGGAAGACATCTAGCTGCAGCGACGGCGTGTTCAACTCTGCAACAAGGCCTGTGACTAGCAAACAATCACAGACTATAACTGGATGTATGGAGGTGACACTGTGTCACCAAGAGCTCTAACGCTCTGGAGAGGGGTAAGGAGGATGGTAACGGAAGGCCTTTCCTCTCGTGCCTCTAAGAGGGATGAAGCATATTTGAGTCTATTTTCAGGAAAGCAAACATAAGATTTCAATCTCTGGACTTGCCTTCTGGACACCGTTTATCTAAAATTCACAGTTTAAGTATTTTTTTTTAGAAAGGTAGAACACTAGTTTCCCTTAGCTACGACTTTCATGGTATATCAACCTTGCAGAAATTTCATTAAAGCTAACCAAAATAGGGTGCTTTAGGAAAGATGACTGTTAAACCTCTCACTAGTCAGTCTCATCACTCAAACTTGAATGTGTGTACAAATCATCTGTGACACTGCTTCATTAGGCCTAAGGTGGGGCCAGACACTGCCATTTTTTTTTAAGAGATGGGGGTCATGCTATATTGCTCAGGCTGGGTTTGAACTGAGCTCTAGTGGTCCCCCAGCCTCAGCCTCCCGAGTAGCTGGGACCACAGGCGTGCACCACCACGCCTTCTTGGAGACCGTGCATTTCTAACCAGCCCTCAAGTGAGGCTGCTGCTCAGGGACCACACTTTGAATGGCATGGCCAGGGGCTTTCAGCAAAGCTGCTGCCCGCATCCTGGCATTTAGGATTGTCCGGCTGCTTGACGAGAGCCCTAGGATCACAATGGCAATGATGGACACTGAGAAGGTGTAGAGGAGTGTGACAGGATGGCAAGGAAATCATCTAGAAGAAAGAAACGAATATTGATTTGAACTAGCAGAGAAGGTGACAGAGTAACATGGGGATTGAGAAACTGGGTCATCTGAAGCAAAGAAAGAACACCCAAAATGTTCTTTTGGGTGTTCTGTTTTGTTAATATTCTAAAACGGTGTTGCCCAATAGAAATCTAATGCTAGCCACGTGTGAAATTCTAAATTTTCTAGTAGTTACATTAAGAATAATAAAAAGCAGATGATTAATTTGAATTATTTAACCCAATATATCCAAAACATTATTTCAACATGTAATGAATATAAAAAAGAGACAATTTTTTAAATACAAAGTCTTCAAAATTTGGGGTGTATTCATACTTATAGCACATCTCAATTCAGACCAGCCACACTTCAAGCGTTCACTAGCCATTGCGCGGGTGGCTGCGGTGCTGGATGACGTGGCTCTAGAATCTTGCTACTCAAAGTGTGGTCCAGAGTAGCAGCAGCAGCACCAGCACCACTTGGAAGAACCTGCATTTTAACAAGACCCGCAGGTGACTCAAAAGCACATTACAGTTTGACAGGCGTTGCACTAGAACACAGGAATCAGCAAGTTCTGCGGGCTGCTAAGACAGACACTTTGAAAAGCTATTGTTTCTTATTTTTGTAACATTTAAGGAGTTGAGACCAGAATTCAGGAGCGCTGATTTCCTGCTTACTCACCATCTTGTCTCTTCCCCAATAAGGAGATGGAATCATAGGTCTCAAACCAATGATCTAATACATGGTTAAGGACCAAACACAGTGAGCTTCAACAGACCAAGGAGCGATGTTGCTGCTTTGAAAAGACAAAATGGCCAGCTGATGGCACGAGAAGCTTAAGTGAGAGGAGAATGACTTTCTAGGAAATGCTTGATGGTAATTCACGTTTGGAAAGTGTGGTTTTGTGCTCCCTGCAAAATGCAAGTTAAAAAAAAGTAGGCTTTTTCCTTCACATCTAACTCATTCTCCAGTTCTAGATGCCTGAAGTCCTTGTAAGGGTGGAAACACCTCTCCAAATGGAATCGCTGAGTATTGCAGGTTAGCCTTGAAACAGACCATGTCATTGCCTAGGCTTGGGGTTTTACCATGAAGATAAAGAAGGCTTCATCCACAGTAAGTGTTTACAGATAATTATTTCTCAAACAAAGAAAGCATAATGGATTGAGCAGAACACAGAGCTGTTGTCTTTGATTTTGGGGGACGAGTGGAAAAGGAGACTATTCTGTCAGGTGTAAGTTTAATAGGCTTCCTGCTGCTGAGTTCAAGAGACAACTAATGAAGTATTTAAAGAGAAAAGTATTCAATTCACACTCTACCAGCTTCCACAGAGAATTACACCTGTCCTATTTATGTGCATCACATTTCTTCTATTTAAGGCATCTAAAAGGAACTTTATAATTTTTTTTGGAGACAGGTTCTCATTCTCTTGTCCCAGCTAGAGTGTAGTGGTGTCATCACGGCTCACTGCGACCTCAAACTCCTGGATTTAAGAGTATAAAAAAAACCTCCTGGGTTCAAGCGATCCTCCTGTCTCAGCCTCCTGAGTAGCTGGGACTATACTTGTGTACCACCACGCCTGGCTAATTTTTTGTAGAGATGGGGTCTCGCTATATTACCCAGGCTGGCCTCAAGCCATCCTCTTGCCTCAGCCTCCCAAAATGCTAGGATTACAGGTGTGAGCTACTGTGCCTGGCCTGGAACTTTATAAAATTTATCAACTACGCTGTTAAAACAGAAACATATAAAAAAGCAGCAATAGTAGCACTCTACATTTTCTAAAAGTGTCATAGCTTATATTACCATTAATGATGCCTTGTATTTGTTTAGGACTTACACATTCCCAAAGCACTTTCAAAATTATTGTATTTAACACATAAAAAGAAAATAAGGGATGCACACTATGTGTGGATTATCTCAGGGAGACTTATTTTGGAAAATCATTAGGTTTTCAATTTTTGAAATTAAATTCATCCTTTCTTAGCTTGTTTCGTTATTAGATCTGTTCTTTTCCCAGTTCCTTAGGCAATGTTAGCTCATTTCCGTTAACTTTCTCTTTTTGACTCTCCCTCTTTTTTTTCCGTTCCAGAAAGGTCGCACCGCATAGCAGTGTGAGCTTTGTAGTCAGTGTGCCCTGCTTTCAATGTCTCAACTCCATGATTCACCTTCTCTGCAACTTTGGCCACTTTTCCTCGTTTCTAAACCTAGGGTGAGAACGAAATCATATATGTTGCCACAAACATAAGCACTCAGGGCTCATTAAATGGTAGCACTTCAGGTCCCTAACTTCAAGGCTGAAGAACCTCTGACTAACACAGCGCATAAGCTATGGTCTCATGGCACAAACCCAATCCAAAAACTGATTATTTCATAGGCTTTCGTTTTAGAGCTCAGAGCGAAAGGCATCCTGAACAGTGACCTGCAAATTATTTTACGTGGTGTGGTCCAATTTAAGAAGTATATGGAAACCACAACATTACTGGAAAACATGCTATTTGGTGGGGTCATAATTCTGGTCTTATGATATCAGGTGCCAAGGAGATTATTATGATGCCAAAAAGTACAGTCTGACATCCTAGCAAGCTTATGTTGAAGGACAAAAACCACCTTCATGGAAGTAAGTCCTGGTTTGAACATGAGTATCTTTAGGAATTATGTAATGTAGAAAAAAAAGCAGGAAAGACTGGAAAGATTAAAGTTTTATTGTTTCACATTTTTTGCTTTGGAGAAGTTCCTCCAAACAACAAACCGTTTGGACATAAAAATCAATGACACAAAGTAACACCCTGGTTAAGACACTAAATGCCTCAAGCCATTATCAGCTACTGTTATTGAATAGCCTGATCAGATGGAAAAGATCTGCACTCAAAAAGTGTCAATTTAAAGTCTTCAAGACCAATGAGAAATACTTGAGTAATTCTAGCTTATAATAAAATTATATGGTAACCATACCATCATAAGGCCATAAAATAGTGGTGTAAGCTTGCTTACAGGTAGTGCAAAATCTCCAGTATTGGGGGGAGGTTATTTAGATTAGATAAACAGTTATTATACTTAACACATTCACTTGAATTTCTGAAGCCTTCTACTCTGTTTTCTATATTCAGAAATAATTTTTTTGGCTTTACAAACTACATTTTAATCTGCTGATAAGGCTTTGAAAAAGGCATTTCTTCTGCCTAGTGCTGTTAGTAAAAGGCAATTTCCACGTTTACTTTTTTTAAATAAAGACCCTACCAAAGAGCTAAACCTAAGGTAAGAAGTAAATAACCTTTCCAAAATACATCACTGCATGAGTCGGTTTACAAGATAATGCAGATAATCAGGATACTAGTTCCTAAACATGTTGGCTTATTAAGACATTAATGAATTAAAAAAATTACCTAAAATCACACTGCTAAAAACAAAAAATACACACCCAAACTGAACACAGCCCATTAGATTTTGTAGCCAAAAGCAATGATCTACTACCTCTTACATGGTTAATACCTAATCACTAGCACTCACTTTTGGGATTAATATTTTTCTTGTGGGGTCAACATTGTTCTTGTAGGGAAACACCCCTCTCTGCCTAGAGCTGTCTCAGGAATTCACACTTCTCAATTCTGTGAGTGCAAGATTCTACAGTGACTCAAACAATAGACTGTGTGACCAACTGAAGTTAGTGCTAAAACTGTTGCTTTTCTTTGGTGAGCTTGAAAATATGGTCACTGAAAACAGAGCCCTGTGCTTAAAGATAATTTTGTTTTGGTTAAGTGTTACAGGAGCATAATATTGACTGGTGGATGAACACAATTGGGGGTGTGTGTCGATTTATTTAAGCTTGAGATCTTACATACACTGATGGCGTTTTGGACAGAGACTGAATTTTTACTGTTGAAAAGGAATTGGTAAGTATTCTTAGGAGGCTCAGATGAGATGGAATGCCTCTTGGCAGATCTGTCATTCCTGGGGCAAATATAATACACCTCCCGTGTCCTGGCTTCTCAGTGCCACTTCCGGCACACCTAAGTGATAGTGCTTGCGAAGTCCCCTTACTACGGGCCAGGACACTCGGAGGGAAATCTGAGAGCTGGAGCAGCCTTAAAGGTTAACTAGGCTGAAGAATGGGGGCTGAACAGCGCGCTTGAGAAGGGCTCGGGGTCCGCGGGGAGGAGGACAGGTTCTCTGTGGCCCTTCAAACGCCTTGCAAGGGCAGTGCTGACACCTGCTATGTGGCAGGCCTAAAACAGGCTCTGGTGCGTGGTCAGAGCTCCATCCCACTCTGCCGAGCAAGTAAAGGAGGATCCTTCTATTTTCTCCTTGGGCTTCCGCGGAACTGTTTTCTCCAGGGCGGTCTCTCCTCCGCTCTCCCACCCCGCGGTGCTGGAAAAGCCCCAGGCCCGACCTCCCGCAGCCTAGGGTACATCAGGCCCAGAGAAAACCGAGCTCAGGTGCTAGGGCCGGCTCAGCTCACCGCCATCGGGGCCTCAACTAAGCCGGTTGCGCAACTCGGGGTAGCAAGCCAGGAAAAGCTCAAGCGTCCTGACTCCTCGTCCTCTATCCAGAGCCCTTGAGAGTCGTGGGCAGCAGCAGTAAGAGTACCTGGCTTCCCTGCGGACGCTTACCTGATCTCAGGACCGGCCTCCCGCCCTCAACGTTCTGGGAGATCCTGGATCACCGCAGAAGAGAGTTCGCAACGCGTTCCTGGGTCTGCGCACGCGCCGTACTCTTGTCCCGGCTTCCCTCAGCGGCCTGAGGCTCATTCTTACTAACTGCGCATGTGAGAAGCTGAAGCTTCTTTCCCTCGTGGCCGCATTAGGTTCCCAGAGAGCCAATCAGAAGGGGCTACTTGACCGCAGTTTCCCTCCCCGCCCCCCTCCGGCCCGTCACTCCCCGGATGTCGAACATCCCTCTTTGGCTGGAGAAGGCGCAGAAGGGGAGGACGCGCCCTCCACGCTCGGCTATCTCCGCCCCCTTCCCAGCAGCCAATCGCTGGCGAGACGCTGGGCGCGCGCACGCTCTCTCGAGTTTAACGGTCGCGAGAGGCCGCTCGCTCTACCATGACATCGGCAGCGGGAGCGGTGGCCAGGTAAGCGGCCACCGGCCTGCGGTGTGCTGCCGGCTGCGGGGGACAGGGGATGAGACTTAGGAGACACTGTCTTAGCTGACCTTTGAGTGTACTGAGGGGGCCAGAGTGAGGGGAGACGACTGCCAGGTGACACGACCCCACCGGAGCCCTCTGGAGTGTGGGGGCTCCGCCGCGCTGCCGAGCGCCTTTTCTAGACTCCGTATCTTTGAGTGACACCCGCGCGGCCCAATCGCAGAGAGCCCTTCCCGAGGGGCGGGGGGCTTGTGGGTTTTTTTTTTTTTTTTTTTTTTTGGACTAGGTGCTTCGGCTTCCTTTTGGAGTCACGGTTATTGCTGGAGGAGTGGCTTTTCCTCCGTCCTCTCCGCTTTCTGTGACTTAGGCGACTGCATGGGCTCTCCCTCGCCTTCCCACTTGGACCCGATAAGCCGCCACCAGCAGTTGAGGTCGGGCTGTGAGCTCGAGAATGGCAGGACCTGGTCTCACCTCTTCTGAAGCCACCCTTCTCTCCCCGCGGTCGCCTTTTTTTTTCTTTTAATGTCCCCCTCCCCCCGCCCCCGTACACCACCCCCGCTGGAGAAGCATCCTTGAATTTCTAGTGGTTTTCCATCTGGATCTACTGCATCCGGATTGCCTCAGCGGGGGAAATAATAGATGGGGTTGCAGTCGCCCTCCCTGGAGAGCTTGTGTTTTCCTGGTATAAGAGCAAGGTGATTTGAATCCAGGTATTTCTGTTGCCAGTTGGAAAGGGCAGCCCCTGACTTTTTCAGGGCCCCATTTGTCGTTGGCGATGAGCTTAGCCACTGGGGAGAAATTCGCTTAGTTAGGTCCTGTTACCCTTCGCTTTCACACCTGTCTCTGAAGGAAATGAATCCTTGATGAACTGATGTTGCTTTTTTTTTTTTATTTGGTGTAATGCTTTTATAAAACCAGGCCCTAGAAAAGTGGGACGCCAGAGGAACCGAAATACTAGATAATTTTCCTCTGTTGCACTCTTCTAAACTTTTTCTTTTGTAAGCAGCAGAGGTTTTCTTTTTCCCTTTTTTCTTCCTTTTCTCTTGCTCTCTCGCTTTTTTAAATGTATGAATTCCCTAAGAAGGAGGCATATTGTTTGATTTGTTATAGCCAATTTGCCACTGTATACCCAGCTTCAGTGAAATTTTAGTCTGGCAAATAGTTTATTTTTTAAGGAGTAGTAAGTGCACAGATACAAAAGGTCATATAGTGCAAAATGTTCGTCCAGCCAATGAGGACGCAGCTGTGTTTAATTGGCTCTCTTTAATGCAAATTAGATACGAAGTAGTTCGGTTCTTCTAGTCACTTTGTAAACCAACATGTATTCTTGGTAGAATTTGTTAAACAAATGATCAAGGTCTGTAAGTATTCCAATTGTTACATAATAGAATTGCGTCTAGAACTTTGATTATTAAACATGTAAAATTCTGAAATGTGACATAAAAATATGATGCTACTTTTGCAAATCACTTTTAATGTAGTTTTTTTGCACTATGTAGTTCGTATACCATAAAATTCACCCTTTTAAAAGTGTACAATTGAGTGGTTTTTAATATATTCACAAGGTTGTACAACCATCACCACTATCTAATTCCGGAACTTTTTCATCACCCCAAAGTGAGAGCCCATACCAACTGCAGTCACTCCCATTCTCTCCTTCCCCCAGCTCTTGGCAATCATTAATCTACTTTGTCTCTATGGATTTGCGTATCTAGATATTTTATAGAAATGAGATCATACAGTATGTGGTCTTTTGTGACTGGCTTCTTTTATTTACATGGTGTTTTCAATGTTCATCTACATTGTAGCATGTTTCATTCCTTTTTATTGCTACATAATGTTCCATTATATGGATAATCCCCGTTTGTTTATCCATTCATCTGTTAATGGACATTTGATAACATTTTGGTTATTATGAATTATGTTGCTATCCTTGATGTAAATTTGTGTGAAAGAAGTCAAGATTTCCAAAGCCATGAAAAGACGTTTGCTAGGTTTAGTGGCTTTTTATAGTAGTATTTTTCTCCTCATTCATTTTCAGAGGCTCTCTTGGAAGTTTAGGATATTTCGCAGTTCTGAATGTTAGCAACTGAAAATGCCGGTAGACGATGAAGCATCTGAAGATGACACGGATTCAGTTTCCTCAAACAGTCAAAGAACCTTTATTTTCCAATAAGAGAGTATAACAATTTCTGTACATTATGGGAGATTTTGACTTGGTGAAAACCTTACAGAAAACTTCATCTTCTGTAGAATCTGATATCAAAAATTTTCCCCATTCTCTTGGACTGAACTTAAATACCAATAGGTAAGAAGGGGATAGATACTCTTTAATGTCACAGCAAATCAAAATAGCTTTATTTGCATAATTTACCAACTTATCCAAATAGTGTTATAGTTACTGATTTGTATTTGTTTTAAAAAAAGAATTATGATTGGGAACTGTTCAAGGACAGTTATTTAAGTTAAGAATAGTTTCAGTCCTTCCGTGTTTTTCGTTTCTCCAAGAAGTGTGCTTTTGCATGAGGAACGTTGTGAAAACGTGTTTTGCTAGTTGTAGTTTTCCTTTACATTTCTTTTGTTTTTGGTAAATTACAAGCATATCTTTAAAATTTAATTGCCTAAATATTATTTATACATTTTTAAATTAATGATACAAATAATGTTTTATATTGCAGACATACTTAACCAATCTGGAAAGTATTCATAGCAATGAAAGTTGAATATTAGGAAGTAAGCAAAAAACAGAGTCCGAGTAGACAAAATAGATGTTATCAAACAATGTACTTCATGCATTTTATTTTTAAACTATTCCATGGTTGGTTGTTTTTAAATTTTTTTTTTATGGCTCCCAACACAGATATCATGGTTGGTTTGTTTTTAATCAGAGCCTGTATTACTTTCAATTTGCACGTAGTCTGCCAAGCTTGATTATTTGGTTTCCAAATTTATAGTAGCTTAGAAATAGCAAAGAGGCAGGGACCATCAGAGAGGAGATCACCTATAAAAAGCAGGTACAAGAAGGGAAAAACACAGCAGTCTGGGGCCTCCTGGTAAAGAGACAAATAGCTTTGTTATTATTTTATTTTATTTTTTAGAGATGAGGTCTCACTCTGTCGCCCAGGTTGGAGTGTGGTGGCGCAGCCATAGCTCACTGCCGCTTCCAAATCCTGGGCTCAAACGATCTTCTGCCTCAGCTTCCTGCATGGCTGGGGCTACAGGTGTGCACCACCACACCCGGCTTAAATTGTGTGTAATAAATAAATTGCTTTTTAAAATTGTTCATCCTCTGCCCTTTTCAGGAGGAAGTTAAGACAGCTTAGAAGAATATGTAAAATAAAGTGGGACAGCATAAAGTAGGGTGAGAGGAAATTTTAAAAAACATGGGAAATGGTCCAAAATAGATGTCTGCTACAGTAATCTATATGTACTTGCTAAAACTTGGCCACACATTTTGTTTCTTGAATCACTTTGTGGCCCCTTTAAAGTCCAGTTCTAGAAGAAATTCCCTTTAGAACATGCTGTTTGATTTTTTTTTTCTGGAGGAACCTAAATATGCCTTGCTAATGAAAGTTATGTAATTGAACTTGTCTCCCTTTCATCATGAGTGGCAGTTAAATTGGCCACATTTAAACTCAGTTATTACGACTGTGTAAACCTCTATCCACAACACGTTATGTTGTTCTTTCCTTTGAATTTTTGTTAATACTTTATCTGCTCCTAACTTTATAATTTTACTGTTTTCACTAGTGTTCTCTTTTTAAAAAACTCTTTGTGAAACAAAGCAAAGTATCACACAATAAATAAATGAAAATGACCTTTTGGTGACTGGATTTTAAATTTAATGTCCCAAATTATACTTTGTTTATAAAACACATCTGAAGTAAACTCATCTCAACTTTGGAAAAGCAGTCCTCCTGGAAGCAAGCAGTGCTATTTTACACACAAATAGGCTAAATAGGTCGTGAATATTTGCTGCTAATTTGCTTGGTGCAGCTTTTATTCAGTGATAGCACAGAGATAAGCATCAGCTTATCACACCAATTAAGGAGATCCAATTAATGGGATTTGACTGTAATTCTAGGCAGTAGAAAAAGAATCCCAACTACACAATGAAGGGCTGTTCTTAAAGTGGGGTGAGATAATCCTCTGGAATGATTTAGATTAGAGAAGCTGGACATTTTTCTTATTGTTTAGCACAAACTTTATTTTCTGCTGATACTTTGGAGTGTTCTCTCACTTCTAGAGGTCTTTCTCTTGTGTTCTTAAAAAACAGTACTGTCTTTTCACTGTTATTTCCCTTTTGTGGGCAAATTTGTTATCAGATTTTCAACAAATGAGGTGCCATTAGAAGGATTAAATATCAGTGGTTTTGTACTGCTCTGCTAAATCTTGAACTGCTGAATTATTCAACACTTTGGTAGAATGAAGAAAACCATTTGAATTATTTATGTTTCAACAGAAGTAGTCCCCACCTTAGTACAAATGGGGTATCCTCTTTCTCAGGGAAGACCAGACCACCTGTCATTCAAGGGACAGTTGAAGTCCTGACTTCTTTAATGCAAGAGCTGCAAAACAGTGGAAAGACTGACTCGGAACTTTGGAAAAACTGTGAGGTATCTAGTTTTGTTTTATTTTTGGAATTTTAATTATATTTAAACATATCTCTATTAAACTCTTAATTATTGCAAACTTGTGTCCTGAAGAGCATGACAATTAAGTTATTGCTAACATGTCAAGTATATTAATTGGGGAACAAGATTAAACAAATGTGGAAAAGGTAATCAAAAGTATTTTTTTAAAAATACATATGATTCGACATGCTAATTTGTATATTAAATGTGAACTAAAACGTCTTTTCAGAGAACTGAGAATCCAAAAATTATTAAAATTTTTAGTAATCATAATGTGTTAAGTAACTCATATGGAATTGTTATCATTTTGGAAAAACCTAAATTCACTTTGAAATATTTTGAATGTTCTAATTATAAATTAAGTCTTCTGTTTAGTAACTTATTACCTTCAGCTGTGATACATTGCATTCTATTGCTTTCAGATCAGTTGTTCTTTGTGGGTTAAATTGTGATATAAAAATTTAACAATTAAAAAAATACGTATGTAAATTTTGTTTCATAGAATAATGCTCAAGGTAGAATTTCCCAACACTAGATTTGTAATGCTTTATAGAAATGTGTAAAACATTATTAAACTCTTTACTTAGTACTAATTAATTATACTTTTAGAGCCATAATTTGTGTTTTCAGAATGTAGAGTAAGTGGAATGAAAGATTACCTGGTTTAAGAATTCAGTAGCAGCCACTACTTAGTGTAATTACTTATGTTTATTATCTATGATTATTGAAGTTATAAAAATGACTTAGTATATACTTTAAAAATTGAGTTTATATACTTTTAATGTTTTTTTCGTATAACAATCAGTATATGCTAATGCCAAAGACCTATAAAATGGCATTGTAAATGGTGAGATTAAAAATGGAATGTTAGCTGGATGAGGTGGCTCACACCTATAATCCTAGCATTTTGGGAAGCTGAGGCAGGAGGATGGCTTGAGGCCAGGAGTTTGAGACCAGCCTGAGCAAGAGTGAGACCCCATCTGTACAAAAAAATAGAAAATTTAGCTGGGCGTGGTGGCAAGCACCTGTAGTCCCAACTACCCGGGAGGCTGAGGCAGGAAGGTCACTCGAGCCCAGGAGTTTGAGGCTGCAGTGAGCTATGATGATGCCACTGCACTCTACCAAGGTGACGGAGTGAGACTTTGTCTCCAAAAAAATATATATATATATATATTTTTAACTTGGACATAATATGATGTATACTTCTGGCCATTTCAGTATAATTTCTTGAGTTTATATATTTTTATAGATTGATTGATTGAGACAGAGTCTTGCTCTGTCACCTGGGCTAGAGCGCAGTGGCGGCATCATAGATTGTTGCAACCTCAAACTCCGGGGCTTAAGTGATCCTCCTGAGTAGCTAGGACTATGAAATTCATAGATAATATAACCTACCTGTACCCACTTTAAAAAATCAATATACATAAGCATTCAATCACTTCTTCACTGGAAGACACAGTGAAGTCTGATGTTGACCCGTACACAGATTCTGTGTGAGTGCAGCAGCTGCAAACACAGATCGATACAGTGTGATGTGTTGATGATCCAGGTAGCATACTTGGACCTTGCCCACTACATGCCAGTGATGCCCCCTCCCTTTGTGAAGACCATGACCCCACAGATTTCTAAAATGCAGTTCCCTCCCCATTGAGATCACTGCTTCACATGCACCATCGTTTTAAATTTAAAATTAAGTCCTCGTGGGGACCTATGAGATGTTATTTCCATTTTATAAATTTGGAAACTGAGGCACAAAGAAATTAAATTTATTTGTCCAGGACCACACAAATTAGTGGAGAGCTGGGAGTTAGAGTGGGAGAGGTGGAAGACAGGTAACAGAGTGAACAAATGAGATACTTTCTGATTCTGGTAAACACTGTGAAGGAAGAAAACAGGGTGACAGGAAAGAGAGGAACTGTTAGGATGGTTGGAGAAGGTGACAGGCTGAAATTGTAGGATGGGAAGACACCAGTCACTTTGTCAGTTGAGGGGAAAGCTTTCCAGGTAGAGGGCAAGGCAAGTACCCTCTCCCCTTATGAGGTGGAGACAGTTTTGGCATGCTCAAGGAACAGAAAGAGGCCCACGGGGCAGGTGTATGGCGAGCAAGGGACAGAGGGGGCAGGGTGAAGTTGGAGGTGTGTAGGAGCCAGACAGCACAGGGCCCTGTAAAGAAGGATTAGCAGTGGAAAGACATTGAAAGGTTTTAAACAGGGAAGCTGGTTTTCATGGTAGCTGCTTAATGATATTAAGTAATAATACTGGGTATTATTGCGTACACTCTATTACTGAAAGGATACCAGCCTTAAGTTGGAATTTTTCCTTCTGGAGAGCTTCAGGCCCCCTCTCTTGCCATGTTTTGGCATACTCTAGTTAGGACAGTGCTCTTGTGAGTCAGGATGGACCGTGACCTAAAAGAGGGCTGTGAAGGGAGTTACAGGCCAGTTCCATTGGTTTTCTAAGTCACTTTTTCATTCCTTTTTTTTCCCCAGCTCTGCATTGCTTTGAAACACTTTAATATCTGGTGTTAAAAGGGTCTTTTACTCAAAGAACAAATAAATTAGGGGTTAAATTCTTATAATACCAAACTATTTCTTGTTTTAGGATGTGGGATACTTTTTCTGGGTACATGTTAACGTTCAAGAACATCATTAGCTGTTTTGAGGAAAGGAGTGAGGAACTTAAGACAAACATAAAGTGTAATTACCAGTTCTTGATTAATCAGAAATGATAGCAGATGACATCAAATTAAGATTCCATTTGAAAAATAAGATGTACCCAGATCACAGGTTACATAAGAGAGAGGTACCCAAGCCTATGTCCTCGGATATTTTGCATTAAATATATTTTTATAACTATTTGTTTAATCTGGCTTATAAATTTACATTTGAAAATACTTTAAAAAGGGCCCTTTTTCACTGCAGGAATTTTCTATGAAATATTAAGTTAAAAATTATTTTTAACTAAGACATTTTATAATTTAATAGACCAGGTGGTTGCAACTATTCAATTTGGTCGAAAAACAATGCCAGGAACAGATAGTTGCTCAGCAGGAACAGTTCCACAACCAAATTCAAGTAAGTTGTCATTTATTTTGATTCATTTTTTATATTTGTAAGATTTGCAGAAAAACCAGTTAATACATTATATCAATTTTGTTTAGAAACTAAAGATAAAGCATATTATCATTAGAATAATATTTTGCCATATTTTGAAACGTGATATTTTCATAACATTTATAAAAATGTGATATTTAGTATGCTTTCTTACCCAAATCTGTAACCTTTTATTTCCAGCGTATACAAGAGGAGATAAAAAATTTAGTCAAATTACAGACGAGTAATGCTTCCTGGGCTTCCTGTGATAGAAGTTCTTCATGCAAACAAGTATCTTCAGAAAGTCAAATGTGTTTTTTTTCTGAAAACAGTGAGAGAAATGAATCTGTTATCAGTTACCCTAAATCTAAAGAACCTGAAATGCATCAAGAAACATCCTCATCGCAACCAGACTGTAACATGGACAGTAGCTCAGTGAGCAGTGGGTATGGTACCTTTTGTGTCTCAGAGTTAAATATATACAAACTTAAAGACTCTAAAGAGTTCATGGAGCACACAGAAGTTTCTAAAGGACAGTATGTAGCACCCGTGGTGCAGCCTGATTCGCTCGTAGATGGTGTGAAAAACAAGGGTTTTTATGTACAGACTACAGAAGAGTTTGGTCCATCTTTAAAGGAAGATATTTCCATTTTTCCCGGTGAATTTGAACATAATTTTCTTGGGGAAAATAAGATTTCTGAAGTATACGGTGGGAAAACAAATAGGTAAGTAGAATTTCTCCATTGAAGGGAGTTTTATCTGTTTATTACTTTTTTTTTTTTTTTGGAGACAGTCTTTCGCTCTGTTGCCTGGGCTAGAGTGCAGTGGCGCCATCATAGCTCACTGCAGCCTCAAATACCTGGGCTCCCAAAGTGCTAGGATTATAGGCTTGAGCCACTGTGCCTGGCCTGTTTATGACATTTATAATCTAGTAAATAGAATTCTTTTTAGTCGGACTAGAATAGAATGAGATGTATTTGAACATTTATTGGTTTTACCGTCAATGCGAAGTCTTGGCCAGGCACGGTAACAACGTGGTGAGACCCCCCCATGTCTACCAGAAAAAAAGAAAAAAAAAAATCAAAGTCTTTTGCGGGACATAGTGGCATGCGCCTGTAGTCCCAGCTACTCAGGGCCTGAGGCAGGAGGATTGCTGAAGCCCAGGAGTTTGAGACCAGTCTGGGCAATACAGTGAGACTCTGCCTCAAAAAAAAAAAAAAAAAAAAGTCTTTTATTTGTTGCCTATAGAAAATTGAAATAAACAAAGCACACAATATAATAGGGACGAATGACTTTTTTCCCATTAGCAATGTTACAAGACTACTAAACTCTTAAAGGAAGCCTTGCCGGAAAAATGCCTTTACTTTCTAGTCATTATAAACCTGCCAAAAGTTAGAGGACAGGACTGTATCAATAGTGGAATTTTGTCACACATGTTCACGTGATTTGTAACCAAAAATTATATACAGGTATACCCAATTTTATGTTTTTTATATATAAGAAGAATTTTTGTAAGTTTAATGACATTTTGATGACTTGGGAGACTTTTTAGTAAACTGTGGCTGAATGTAAAACTAACAATCTTTTAAAATTTTGTAGTTTATTCTAATTTTTCAGTTTTATATCTCTGAAATGTGTCATCTCAAGTAAGGTATTTAGCTATATAGCAACACAAATCTTATTTACTAAGGATTGATATAAATATGCTAAATAAATATGCTTTTACTATAGAGAGTTTTAGCATTTGGGTAGGTACAAATGTGGTGGTTTCTGTTCTATGGCTACAGATGCTATGTATTGTTAATTACTGTTAGTCTTTTCATTTTTTTTTTTTTATTTTTTAGAGACAGAGTCTCCTCTGGCACCCAGGCTGGAGTGCAGTGGTGTGATCACAGCTCACTGCAGCCTTAAACTCCTGAGCTCAAGCGGTCCTCTTGCCTTAGCCCCCCAGTAGCTCAGGCTACACATACCGGGCTCATTTTCAAAAATTTTTTGTAGAGATGGGGGCTCACTATGTTGCCTAGGCTGGTCTTGAATAGTCTTTTTGTTTACTTTGCATTTGATAGTAAGAAATTGAAAAAAGAAAGTGAATTATTTAATAATAAAAATCCATCGTATTTTCACTAAAAAAACAACTCAAACCATTTTCTCCTGATACAGTATCTGTTGGTGTTTAGCTTTATATGTGAATGACAGCATCTAAATTTGGTTTTTCTTCTTAAATAGTAAATCTATAACGTCATGGGCACAAAAGCTGAAGCAGAACCAACCAAAGAGAGCACATGTAGAAGACGGATATTCAAGATCTAAGCCAGGAAATGAGCAAAGCAAGAAACCACCAGCTGAAAGAGTAGGTGATTAGTCACTTTCTTCTGGCACGCTTCCGCTACCAGTGGTTATGCTGGGCTTACTACATGTTTATCAACAATATTTTCCCTTTCTTTGGTATTGTTAATTTGTTCATTTACAAATCTTTCTCTTGGTGTCTGAAAGGATTGGAAACAATGATTTGCTATAAGTATTGCTTCTTTAGTAGGCTGGAAATCAAAGTTAATGATGGATAAAATACTATAAAATAATGAATCATTTATGAAGGTCCTATTTCTCTTTGTACTGCAAATGTTTACGTTGCCAGAGAGTAATCCATTTAATTGTTTTTAAAAAGCCTTCAAATAATTTATATTACTATCAGGTTGTAAGAAGTAATACTGTATGTATTGAATACTTTAAGAAGCCTTTATAAAAAAAAAAAGTGTAGGCCAGGTGAAGTGGCTCATGCCTGTAACCCCAGCACTCTGGGAGGCCGAGGTGGGAGGATTGCTTCAGGCCAGAAGTTCGAGACCAGCCTGAGCAAGAGGGAGACCCCTATCTCTACTATAAATAGAAAAAATTAGGCAGGCGTGGTGCTGAGAGCCTGTAGTCCCAGCTACTCAGGAGGCTGAGGCAGGAGGATTGCTTGAGCCCAGGAGTTTGAGGTTGCTGTGAGCTATGCTGACGCCACTGCACTCTAGCCTGGGTGACAGAGCAAGACTCTGTTTCAAAAAAAAAAATTGAAATTTAGACAATTCTGAATTTATAATCCAAATTGTAAGAAATTAATAATTAAGTTTTAATACATCTTTATAGCACTTATTGGCCTAAATTGTCACTGAATAGCATTGTTTAATATAATATGTTGAAATTACAAAATCAAATCTCTCTGCAAAGCAGATACCTTTAGAAATTAATCATGTCTTGATCATCTAAACATAGTCTTTCCAATCATCCTATGAAAAATATTTATTAAAGAAGTCATAAGAAGACTTCCCTCAGCCTTCGTAAGGCACTGTTTATCTTTTATGTCAATAAATTTTCTTTCTTCAATTCATGATATTTAGGCTTCCTCGTAGTGCCATTCTTGGAACTTTATCAGATTTGTGTTGAGGAGGTGGAAGGCGAAGGTAAATAAAGCTGCATGAACCACAAAAGGTTCTGTGGCCTAGGAAAGTCCTTTAGTCCCACGCTGGTAGTTCTGTTCTACAGAGGCCCTTTGGTTTACTGTGTTGGTAGTTGTACTGTTTTGACTCTGCATGCCGTCAAAGACGGTGTATCCTTTTTTGTTACGATAGCATAAAAACATTTGGAGATTGGGGTAAAACCTTTGTTTTCATTGGAACAGGTTGGCATAAAGGGAGAATGTTTTCATACATAGTAGTTTCTTTTCTTCTGTTTTTTAAGGTTAAGTTAAAACTGAAACTCTATGGTGACTTTTCCACCTCCGATAAATTTTGAGGTTGTGGTTATGTCCTTGGTGAATTCACTGGTTTTCTTGCTGTCGTTTGTTGTTTGTAACTCAGCATATATTTGATGCAGCCCAGGGGTTCCTGAACTTTGCAGTACATTAGAATCACCTGAGGAGACTTAAAAATCCGCTAATCCTGACTGCCAATCCCAGGTGCTCTGACTTCTTTCTTCACTGCGGGGCGTGAGCTGTGCCTCACGAGTTTAAACCTCCTCAGGTGATTCTGATATGCAGTAAAGTCTGGGAACTGCTGGCCTAGCCTGACTTCCCCTCAGTTGGGGGAGGACCAGATCTGCTGCCCACAGGCCTGGCAGGTGGCCTGAGAAATAGCCTTCTGCGAGGTCTGCTGCCTCCCGTGACTGGTAGGGTAGAGCAGAGGCTCTGAGCAGGCGATGATTCCCTCTGAGTCTTGCTCTTTATTGATCATCTCCTTAACAAGCTTTATTTTTCCTTTTTTTTTTTTTTTTTGGTGAATAATATATTTGGTATTAAGTCATTAGGGAAAATCAAATTTGTTTGGTCTGAGCTTTAAATGATTTTGCGGTTGTGGTGGTTGGTCAATCAGCACTCCTGAAATGCATTTCTGACCCTCATAATTCTGGATTTACAAAAGTTAGAACTTTCTTCTTTATTTGCTCTTTTTTTCTCATTGTTCTTAGTTTCTTTGTAAATCAGGGAATGCTTGTTATCAGAATTCTCTTTGATCCAATTTTCTTTTTGTACATTGGTATTAATAGTTTATTTTGGGTAATAGCTGCTTTGAAGTACATCTCAACATTGTATATTGTTTAGCAAAAGGGTTTTCCAAAGCTCAAGTAGCCTTTGTTTCTTTGGACCTTTGTCTTGGACAGATTTGACTTTTGCATTTCACAGGCTGAAGGACTTCGTGGAGGGTTTTCAGATGGGCTAGTACACTGAAACTAAGGAAGGTCCTTGTGTTAGGCTTAGGCCAGCTTCTTGGACTAAGGGAGTTTACATTTAGAAGGGCTTTTCACTGCACCCTACTTTTATTTTTCATTAAAAGCTGGGCCTGTTTTCTTCAGCGGTTGCCTTGTTTGCCCAGAAGAGTGCAGCAGGCAGCTCTGTAAGGTAAGCGCCCCAGCCCACTGTGTGTGTCAGCCAGGAGCATTGAATTTGCACCTCAGAATCGGGACGAGGACAGAGTACTTTATTTGGGATTATTTGACTTAAGACTTCTCCAGTCACCTTTACCAGCCTTAAGTACTGAGACAAATTCAGACAGGTAGGAGTTTTATAAGAGACAAAGGTGACTTAGGAGTTTTTCTCAATGAAAAAGAGGCTAAGTGGTACCTCATGAGGCTGATGCATTAATCCCTGTTCTCGGCAGGTAGAATGTTACCCTCTCAGTGTGTTCTTGCTTTTGCAGTGGGTTCGCGGATGGTTGTAAGCAAATAAAACTTGTATACTTTTAACAGGAATTAAAAGTTTGTTAATGGGGGAACTGATAAGAGCAATTCTGATAGAAATGTTCTTGCTACATATTTCTGGAAATACATTTCTTGTGACAATGTGAGAGATATTGTGAGGAGAGATTTGCTCAGAATTTTTATTAGAGTTGATAAACATTTTTAGCCTTTTCTGGGACTAATAACCAATTGTGTATAAATAGTCTAATATTTTAGGTTCATGTTAGTCATTTGTGGTTTTCAGAGTTAATTTGACTTATTGTATTAATACTTATAATGATAAAAATGAATTGTCATGGTTTTTATATGAACTTTTATACTAAATGACTTTAATTCTATGCACCCCAAGTGTTTTTTGGAAGCAGGTGACAAATTATAAGTACATTTTAGGTCTGAACTCATTAAATAACACTTGCCCCCGATTTTCTCCTTCCAGCTGGGCAGAGAAAATAACTTACAAAAAATAAACTTTCATAAATTATATTACATAAGAAAAGAAAATCCTTCGCTGTTAATTCCTATCATTTTGCATTCTTGTAGCCATGGGGAAACCAGGCTTTCTTGTTTCTTCATGAACCCTCTGAAGGTTTCTGTCTGGGTTTAACACCTGGCTCTTGGGTCAGCAGTTTGTGCCTAATGATTTTTAGCTGTCAACCAATGGTTTTCTTTCTTGAATTGTAGTCTGATTTTGCTGCTGCTCCACATCCTTGTGGTTTTTATCTCAGTAAACCAGATGAAACTCCAAATTCTTGGATGTCTGATTCGGGAACAGGTATGGTACTTCCATTTTTAAACAGTTTTTTTTTTTTTAAACAACTTGTCTACATTTCTCATCATGGGGTAATAATCAGATATAATATATTGTGATTTTCTAAGTGTTTTATGTGTTGTGGTGTTCCTCTGGTAGCCCTAACTTTCTTACTTAATTCGTTGCAAGTTCTGTAAAGATAGAATGAAGTACTTTTACAATTCTCTCAAATAGCTGCAAACATCATCTAAGCCTTTTTCAGGTGCTCCAAAATGAATTAACAAATTCAAACCCTCTGTAAGCCACTTTTTCATGCCATGGTGAGCTTATTCTAATCTTAATGGCTTTATGTACTGACTCCTTTTTTTTCCATATCCCACATCCAGTTCATCAGGATGAATCAGCTTTGCCTTGCACAAATTTCCAGAATCCAACCACTTCTCACCACCTCCATGGCTACCACCCTTATGGTGCCCCCCTCATCTGTCATTTGGGTGGCTGCAAGCTTCCAAGCAGCCTCCCCGCTTCCACTCTTGCATCCTTCAGTCTGTTCTCAACACAGTAGCCAAAGTGATCCTTTTAAAAGAGAAGTCAGATCATGTGACTCTGCTGCTCAAAACTCTGCAGTGGCTGCCTGTGCCCCTCAGAATAACAGCCAGAGTCCTTACAGAGGCCTGCGAGGACCAGCTGATCCAGCCCTGATACCTCTTTGACCTCACTGTCTGCTACAGATGCTCCTTGACTTATGACAGGGTTATTTCCTGATAAATACGGAACATTGAAAATACCATGTCGAAAATGCATTTAGTATACCATGCTACCAAACATCATAGCTTACTGTGGCCTTAAGTGTGCTCAGAACATTTACATTAGCCTACAGTTGGGTAAAATCATCTAGCATAAAGCCTATTTATGTGTTGAATATTTTATGTAATTTATTGAATTCTGTACTGAAAGTGAAAAACAGAATGGTCGTATGGGTACTTAACATACATTTTCTACTAAATGTCTAGTGCTTTTGCACCATCGTAAAGTCAAAAATTTGTTAATTGAACCAGGGTCCATCTGTACTCTCCCTTTCTGTGCTAGAGCGGGGAGGCCGTTTGCTCAAGTATGCCACATGTGTTCTTAGGACTTTTGCATTGGCTGCTGCTTCTCTTTGAATCTCCCCCCCACCCATGGGGGAACGTCCTCATACATGGCTAAAATGCCTAGCTCCCTCTTAATTGTTGTACTCTCAATGAGCTAACCCTGAACTGCAAAACCCCCTTAATCCTATTTTAAAATCAGAGTGCTTACCACCTTCTCACATACTATATATAGGGTGTAATTTACTTGTTATTCGTGTCTTACTCCTCCTGCCTCCCTAGCCTGGCACTATAGGTGCTCAGTAAACATTTGAATTGTTGAATTCTTTACATTGATTCCATATGTCTCTACTACTCATAAAGAAATCGTCTATTTTAAAATATATTTTAAATTGTGCTAATTCATTTTGACTTTTAATAATATTTCCACTTTAAAATATTAGTATCAAGTTAGGACTCTTACATGGTAAAGCATTCATGTGACTCTCTCCCATCAAAATTCAGCTTGCTTTAACCAGATAGCCAAAAACCAGTTTCTTCCTTTGTTCTCTTTCTTCACGCTTTTCTGTTCTGTGTATTTGTGCACGTTAGGACTGACTTACTGGAAACTAGAGGAGAAGGACACATATCACTCTTTGCCTGAAACTTTAGAGAAGACTGTTGTACCGTTGTCCTCCACAGACATGTTACCCGGGCAGGTAACTTAAAAACACATTGTATGTTTGTGCGTATTTGTGTTTTACAATTGTTAAGTACACCATTATAAATGTTTTATTTTTCAACTTCTGAAATACTGGAAAAAGCATGGGCTTTAAAGTCATACTTACCTGTTTTCAAATTCTGTCTCTGTCATTTATTCCCTGTGTAATCTTAGGAAACTACTTAAAAATGGACTTAAAAATATTGGTTAGTGTTTAATGAAATTAAATGGTTCATACCTACTAATTTATAATATAGTAGGTCCTCAGCTATTAACTTCCTTGCCTTTTCCCAGACCTGGTATTGATTTTTCATCCTATTACACCTCCCACTGATCCATTTGTACCATAATTATGAGCAATTTAATTTGTTATATTTTCTTTGAGCAAGAAATGTCAACTTCTTAAGTTTCAGAGCAAAGCAATAAAACTGTTCAGTATGTGTACGTCATCAGTGTGCGTATTTCACTTCTGTATTTTGATCAGGTAATGAGAGCGTAGGCTGGGGAAAAGAGGAGATATGATTAAAGTAACCACGAGACAGGTAAAAGTGAGTGACGTGTACAGACGGGGCAGAGGGCACACCAGTGTAATGTACGCGTTAGAGTACCGCGGAGTGACAGAAACCAACGTTGCGAGCTTGAGGAGAGGAAGGAGATGAACACAAAGAGACAGGAAGCGGGAGGAAGCGGAGGTGGGCTGCCTGCAGAGGGCTGCCTGGCACCTCCTCTCCAGCAGCAGTGCGTTTGCGCCCGTTGTGCTCAGTCTCAGGTGCCTTCGGTTTTAAGGCTTCCCGTTTCATAGTCTACCAACAGAAGAAACTTAGAATGATACAATGCTTTCCTCCACTTTAGAATTTATATTTTATTATGGAAGAGCTTTTAGACTTAAACAGATTTTTTTGTCATATAACTCTTATACATACTTTATAAAGAAAAGCAAGTGAGATAAGAGTGGCTGAAACTCCTCAGAGGCCTACACCGCTCTCTTTTCAACTCAGTGTTCGTTTCTGTGTTTTTCCAACATATTATCTTCCTTCAGGCCACCAAGAGCATTGGTGATTCGGGTTTGAGTTTTTTGTGTTTTTTTTGTTTGTTTTTTAAGAGCTAGGTCTTGCTCTGTCACCCAGGCAGGAGTGCAGTGGTGTGATCATAGCTCACTGTAACGTTGAACTTCTGGGCTCAGGTGATCCTCCCCCCTCAGCTTCCTGAGTAGCTAGGACTATGGGTGTGCACCACCATGCCCAGATAATTTTTTTATTTTTTTAATTAATTTTTCTTTCTTTTTTCTCTTTCTTGAGGCAGAGTCTTGCTCTGTCACCCTGGCTAGAGTGCAGTGGCATCATCATAGCTCACTGCAACCTCAAACTCCTGGGCTCAAGCAGTCCTCCTGCCTCAGCCTTCAAATAGCTGGGACTACAAGTATGCACCACCATGCCTGGCTAACTTTTTAAAAAATTTTTTATAGAGATGGGGAAGGGAGGGGGTCTCACTGTTTTGCCCAGGCTGGTCTCAAACTCCTGGCCTCAAGCCATCCTCCTGGTGTGGCCTCCCAAAGTGCTGGGATTACAGGTGTGAGCCACTATGCCTGGCCCAGTATTTCTTTAGAAAAGAATGAAAGGCCTTGGTGCTGAGTTTTTACCTGGCTTAGTAATCATGTAGGACTAGCCTACTTTTGACTCCCAGATGGAGACTGTTGCTAAACACATCTGACTGACCCTTCTCTTAAATATTGGCCCTTAGGTGTTCCGTTGTAGTCTCCACGATTGTCTTCTATTAATTACAAGAGGCATCCTTACTTCAGAGACGTTAAAATATGAAAAGAAAACATCGTAAAAGTGGTGAAAAATAGTACATTTTGTTACCTTGAGTTCCAAGTAGAATAACTCCAGCTGTTCCCCCCTGAGCAATGAAGCAAGGACTGCCCGGGCTGCAGCTGTAGCCAGAGTGCTGCTGCTTGTCATAAGCTTTAAGTCTTGAAAGGGCTTCTTTAGTTGTTGGTATGTAAAGAGTAAAATTCCAAAGCAGGATTATGGGAATCGTATATTTTAAGAGTTTAGATTTAGCAAACTAATGCCTTTAATTCACACACCAAAGGTATAGTTAATTACTTTTTATTCATAAGCTAGTTATAGGGTTTATTAAAAAATATTAATTCATGGTCCTCTGCAGCCTGTATAGGGTCTGGGAATGGGACGTAAGTTTAAAGCTGTAAGATGAATGTGTTCTTTCAGCGTATCTCTTGTTGAATCTACAGTGTCATTTGAGACAATGTTAAGTTTAACTTTGAGGCCCAGGGTTAATTGGTACACACCCCACAATATGTCCCACCTTGAAATAGTAGGTCACTGCAACCTCAAACTCCTGGGCTCACGTGATCCTCATGCCTCAGTCTCCCGAGTAGCTGGGATTACAGGCGCACGCCACTACGCCCAGCGAATTATTCTATTTTTTGTAGAGATGGGGTCTCCTGTTCAGGCTGATCTCGAACTCCTGACCTCAAGCAATCTTCCCACCTCAGCCTCCCAGAGTGCTAGGATTACAGGCATGAGCCACTGCACCCAGCAAGCCCAAAGATTTAATGTTTGGAGCTTTGACCTTTTTGCATTTCTAGCATAGAAAAGCTAGCTGATTTCAAGCTTTAGACACTAGAGTCGTGGCTCACACCTGTGATCCCAGCACTTTGGGAGGCTGAGGGGAAGATTGCTTGAGTCCAGGGGTTGGAGACCAGCCTGAGCAACATAGCAAGATCCCATTTCTACAAAAAATTTTTAAAGAGTTAGCTGGGTATAGTGACATGTGCCTGTGGTCCTAACTATTTGGAGGCCAAGCCAGGAGGATCACTTGAGCCCAGAAGTTCGAGTTTGCAGTGAGCTACGATCACATCACTGTACTCCAGCCTGGACAACAGAGTGAGACCCTGTCTGGGAAAAAAAAGGTCATAGCTTCTTATTTTACTCATGAAAAAAGGGGTTTATTTTCACTGGGTAACTTCTTAACACTTTTTTGTCTGCCAACTCTTAAAAAAAACATGTCTATCACTACATCGATGAGGAACTCTTGATACTTATCCCTGAGTCACGTGAAATTAATTTGGCCAGAATTTTCTCATCCTGCTTTAATCATTCATTATGAAGTCTTTTCTTACCTCAAAACTTGGTTTTTATTCTGAGTGGGGAGACTACCAATAATTTTATTCTTTACAAGTGTTCATAGGCTGCTAAAAATTAATAATTAAGGTGAAATTATCCCTTTAATATTCATTTTTAGGAGATAGGAAAGTGATTTCATTCTGAGGGAGACTCTTAATAATAGGCAATGACTTCGACACTTGTGTTGTAAGTCTAACAGTCTAGATTTTCAGTTTGTTTAAAATGTCTCAAAAATATTTTTATAGTGCTGATTTTGATACCAGTCAATGTTTTTCATTGTTGATAATACCATTTAAATAATTTTGTTTTATATTTTAAAGCCTGATATTAGTAATGAGATGAAGCTACCATCCCTGAAGGATATTTATCATAAAAAACAAAGGGAAAACAAGCAGTTACCTGAGAGGAATCTCACTTCTGCTTCCAACCCAAATCATCCTCCAGAGGTAAAGTTGTGAACAATCTGCTGAGTGAAAATGAGCATTGCTTCCTGACTCTAACTTCTGTTAAGCTTTATTTTCTCTAGGAGACCTAAAGCCTACTCATTTAAAAACAAGCAAGACAAAAACCGAGTACTGAGGGTAAGACCTTACTGTTGTCTGTCTGGTTTCCAGGTACTGACTCTAGATCCCTCGTTACACATGAAGCCAAATCAGCAGATTTCAGGGATTCAGCCACATGACTTTTTGAATGCCCTTGATGACAGAATATCCTTTTCACCAGACTCTGTTCTAGAACCTAGTATGTCTAGTCACTCTGACATAGACTCATTTTCACAAGCAAGTAATGTTGCTTCTCAGTTATCTGGATTCCCCAAATATCCTGCAAATACAAAAGCTTCCCTGATGGACTCTTGGAAAAGTCATGCATTCCAGAATGAAAGCAGGACCAGCTCCACGTTTCCTTCTGTGTGTACTATCACCAGTAATATCTCAGTCAACACTGTCGATGAAGAAAACACTGTCATGGTAGCTTCCGCCTCCGTCAGTCCGTCCCAGCTTCCAGGTACAGCCAGCGGGGTCCCAGAGTGTATTTCATTGACTTCCATGGAAGATCCTGTTATACTGTCCAAGTATGTATTTCAGTGAATGGCTTGTAATGTAAATAGATTTTCTGTGATGTCTGAATGATGAAATGATTTTTATTGAACTTCAATAATGTATAAAATCTTAGAGATAGCATTTTTAAGATAGAGCATATAAAAATTAATCTTTTTATTTTGTCAACTTTTTGTATATTCATCTTTTATATATTTTGTGGGCATGCAAAGGAAATACACTATTTTTTTTATAATGAGTATTATTGTGATCTTGGTTTCTCTTATTAGATAGGAAGGATATACTTTACTAATTATTTTTTTTACTTCTCACCAACAGGATTAGGCAGAATCTGAAGGAAAAGCATGCCCGACACATAGCAGATCTTCGAGCTTATTATGAATCAGAAATAAGTAGTTTGAAACAGAAGCTGGAGGCAAAAGAAATTTCTGCAGTTGAAGATTGGAAAAAGAATAATCAAATTCTTGTAGACAGGTAAAACTTATAATTTAACTGTGAAGTTAGTGTTTCTCCACCCTAAAGGTATTATTTCTACAAAAGTATAATATATTGTAATAATAAAACACTATGAAGACATGTACTTTGTGTTTGAAATTTTAACGCAGAGACATGTTTGCCTAAGTAATTATTTTTAAATATTGAACCAATCTCTTATAATACACTGACATAAAGCCATTTTTTTCATATAGGGAAAATACTGGAACAGTTGAGCAGATTTCATATATGCAAAGTTATGTCATTTATGGGAGGGTTAGTGCTATGGAGTCCCTAATAAGTCTATAACTTATGTCCTGTGACAGTTCTCCACCTTTTCTTATGCTCAGACATGCATAACTTCAAAATACTATAGTTCAACTATCCCATTTGAAAAAACCCATAGAGGCTGGCTGTGGTAGCTCATGCCTATAATCCTAGTACCTTGGGAGGCCGAAGTGGGAGGATCACTTGAGGCCAGGAGTTTGAGACCAGACTGAACAGTATAATGAGACCCCATCTCTACACAAAATAGAGAAATTTGCCAGGCATGTGGCATAGGCCTGTAGTCCCAGCTTCTCAGGAGGCTAGGGAGAAGGATCAAAGAGCCCAGGAGTTTAAGGTTGCAGTGAACTATAATGATGCCACTGCACTCTAGCCCAGGCAACAGAGGGAGACTGTGTCCCAAAAACAAAACAACCACCAAAACAAACCCCCCAAACCCCAATACACATACAGGGAAGAATGGCTTTATATTAGAGATGGCTTTATACCTATTTTAGAATCAGTTACAAAATTTGGTGTTTTCACTGGTATTAGTAATAGAGTCCTTACAAAATACTTTACAATTAAATGAGATTTAAACAGACTGAAAATTGCAGGTTTAGATGATAGCAAGGAGTTCTTCTTTGAGGCAGAAAAGATAAAGCCCCTTTAAGAGAGCTTAGGAGTGAACTAAAATCTTCCATCCAGTTCAGTTTAACTTGCAGAATCATGAGAAAACTAGCCTTTATACTAAGTAGCTATTGGTTGCTGTGGTAGTTAATATGGCTGTCTTATTCCTGGACATTTCTACAGCTTTCATTTTGCTTTTGGTGATGGGGTTGCAATGGTAGGGAGAAGTCATTTGAAAGAGCCAGACCAAAAAAAATGCCAGGTTTAGGTTTTTGTTGTGGTGGTGTTTTTTGTTTTTTTTGTTGTTGTTGTTTTTTTTTTTTTTTTTTTTGGAGACGGAATCTCGCTCTCTTGCCCGGGCTAGAGTGGCATCATTTTAGCTCACTCCAACCTCAAACTCCTGGGCTCAAGTGATCTTCCTGCCTCAGCCTCCTGAGTAGCTGGGAAGCTGGGACCATAGGCCCACACTTGGACGGCATGCACCACCATGCCTGGCTAATTTTTTCTTTTTCTATTTTTTTTCTTTTTTGAGATAGAGTCTCACTTTGTCACTCCACCCAGAGTGCAGTGGCATCATCATAGCTCACTGCAGCCTCAAACTCCTGGGATCAAGCCATTCTCCTGCTCCAGCCTCCCGAGTAGCTGGGACTACAAGTCTGTGCCACCACACTTGGCTAATGTTTTCTGTTTTTGGTAAAGATGGGGGTCTCACTCTTGCCCAGGCTGGTCTTGAACACCTGACGTCAGGTGATCCTCCTGCCTCAGCCTTCCAGAGTGCTGGGATTACAGACATGAGCCACTGTGCTTGGCCTAATTTTTTTTATTTTTTGTGGAGTCAGGGTCTCACTATATTGCTCAGGCTGGTCTCTAACTCCTGGCCTCAAGTGATCCTCTTGCCTCAGCTTCCTAAAGTGCTATGTTTATACGCATGTGCCACAGTGCCTGGCCCAGGTTTAGGTTTTTTAAGACAAAAAGAAAAACGTCGATAGCAAAATAGCAGGTTAGGGGAAGTTGATTTTTCTTTTGTTCTTTTTTTTTTTTTTTTAAAGAAGGCAGAGATGATTGCACGTACATACTGTTGGAAAACAGAATTATGGAAGAAGAAAAACTGAATTTAAGGTTAAAGACAGGATGCTAAAGAAGGGACCTACTATAAATGATAGATAATTAAAACATTTGAGCAATGAGCAAATGTAGGTGGAGCAAACTGGAAGTCAGGATTTTAAGTAAATGGCCATGTTGTAATAGTTAATAACAGTGGCAATTTTGGGTGCTAGAGTAAGTGTAACTACCATGCAAATGAATAGCAATACATTATTTTCTCCTACTTCCCAAAAAAGATTTGATCTGGTTTATAGTATAAAAGCTTTGTGTTAGAGGACAGTAGGGACAAAATGAGAAGGTTGCAATCATTTAGAACTGGAGAAATGATTCCCTCAAGACAAAAACCAGTGTTATCGGCACACACACCCATTTTTTCCAACTTAAAATTGTAAATTGGAGAATCCCATTGGTACTGCAAATGGGGCCATCAACACTTACATTGTTGGCCAGCTGTGATAGCAGATGATTATGTCACAGTTGCAACTCAGGAGACTGATCTTTGGCAGATCAGAATCTCTGTGTTAATGAAAACAGTCAAATACAGTTAATACACTTACACTTGACTATTAAAGTGATCTTTCAAGAACAGTCTTGTCCATATTTCATCTCTGAGAGGTGTTAATGCATAGTGGTTAGGAGCTTGAACTCTGGAGCCAAACTGCCTGGCTCAGACTCCAGTGTGACTGCTTATAACTCGTGTGAATTTGAGTGAGGAACTTCTGGGTTTGTTTTCTCATCCGTGAAATGGGACCAGAGATAATTCTAACTCACAGGATTATGAGGATAAATGTAAAGTGCTTAATGTAGACCTGGTGTATAATTGGTGCTAAATAAATATTATTCACAATGCATCATTAAACACTGAGTCAAAATGGTACCTAAATTCTTCTGTGTATTTTGTTATTCTGAGTGCCTGCGATAATTAACTTGACAAAGTCTTTAATTATAGGAATAATATATTCATGTTAAGTTGAAATAGTGTGCAATGATGTAGTCTGAAAAGTAAGTCTCCGGGCTGGGTGGGCTGGCTCATGCCTACATTTGCAGCACTCTGGGAAGCCAGGAGTTCGGGACCAGCCTGAGCAACATAACGAGACCCCATGTCTACAAAAAATGGAAAAATTAGCTGGGTGTGGTGGCATATGCTGTGGTAGTCCCAGCTACTCGGGAGGCTGAGGCAGGAAGATCACCTGAGCCCAGGAGTTCGAGGTTACAGTGAGCTGTGATGGTGCCAGCCTGGGCAACAGAGTGAGACCTTGTCTCAAAAAAAAAAGATAAGTGTCCCTACTCAACTGCTGTTCTCAACATCTCAAACCTAATTTTTTACATCCTTCTAGAAAGCATAATGCATCTATGTAGATAAAGATTTATTTTCATAACTAAGATCAACCTATTTTATGTAGTCTTCTATATCTTAAAATTTTAATTTCAAATTGTAAAATATGCATAACAAAAAATTTGCCATTTTAACCATTTTACTATTCAATGGCTGAAGTATATTCACATTGTACAGTCGTCATCGCCATCCATCTCAAGTACTTTATCTTACAAAACTATAACCATTAAACAATAACTCCCCATTCTCTTGCCCTAGATCCTGGAAACCAGCATATTATTTTTTTCTGTGTCTATGAATTTGACTACTCGCATAAGGAATCAGAGTTAGTCTTTTTGTGACTGGCTTACTTCACTCAGTATAATGTCTTCAAGGTTCATCATGTTTTAGCATGTGTCAGAATTTCTTTCCTTTTTAAGACCCAGTAATCCACTGTATATACCACATTCTGTTTACCTGTTTATCTGCTGGGCATTTGGGTTGCTTCCACCTTTTAGCTGTTGTGAATAGTGCTGCTATGAACATGGGTGTACAAATATGTGTTCATAGCTTGGTTTTTTCCACTCAATTTTTTAAAGGATCTTTTCGTATTAGTATTTTAGCCTTTTATTTTGTCTAGATACTATAATATCATCAGATTCATTGGGATATATTCTAAAACGACATCATGGGTCTTTGCTAACATAAGAGAAATTGTTTTATATAATATATAGAAATCAGATTTATGTAATACTTTAAAGAGTATTTAATTTTATATTCTAATTGAAGCTACTAAATTTGTGGTTTTTAGATGTGGCCAATTAGATAGTGCTTTGAATGAAGCTACTAGTCGTGTCAGAACACTTGAAAATAAGAATAACTTACTGGAAATAGAAGTGGTAAGTACTTTTTTTGGGGGGTAATGGTTCTAGTGGCTTAATGTTAAAAAGCCTTTTTATTGACTGAACTGGAGAGACAAATGAATAATTTTATGATAACATTGGTGTTTCTTGTCATCTTTTTAAGGAAGTCTCCTTAAGTTTGTATTTTCAGTGCTGCTGGCTTCATGATACCATAAATTTTATCCCTTTAACATCTTCATCTTTTTAATTGGGATATAATTTGCATACAGTAAAATTCACCCTTTTAAAGGGTACAATTCAGTGGTTTTAGTATATTTAGAGTTGTGCAGCCATCACCACAATCAATTTTAGGGTGTTTTCCTTAGTCACAGGGAAACCCACGCCCCTTAGCCATCCCTCCGCATACTCTGCCCTCCCAGCCCTTGGCAGCAGCTGCTCTGCTTTGTCTGCGTGGATTTGCCTATTCTGGATATGAATGGAATCGTGCATTTTGTAGCCTTTTGTGTCTGGCTGCTTTCACTTAGCATAGTGTTCTCAAGGTTTGTCCACGCTATAGCTCGTGTCCGTCCTTCATTCCTTTTTATGGTTAACTCATATTTCACTGTATGGCAGACCACATTTTGTTTGTCCGCTCATAAGGTTGTTTCCGCTTTTCGGCTATTATGAATAATACTGCTATGGATGCTTACGTGCATATGTTTTTAGTTTTCTTATGCATATAACTAGGAGTGCATAAACTTTTATTCTTAAATTACTTTTTTTCGTGCATTACCAAGTTTTCTTCTACACATAACTTTTCTTGTTCTTTTCGAACAAAGATCTTTATTATTCATGTTGTTCCCAATCTTTTAGTGTGAAACAGTCTCTTAAGGGTCAGTTTCTCAAAGTACATGTTTACAAGTTTAATTTTTAATATCTGTTAAATTATAAAATGTATGATAGAAAGCTATCATAAAATGAGTGTGTATAAGGATGAGATACATACAACCTTAGAAACAAAATTTAGATGGAAAATGCCCATTTTGTTCCACACGTTATTTCTGTCTTTGCTTTTTCAGTTATCTTTGTCTCTTTCTAAACTGTAAACTTTATGAAGTTAGGGACTGTTGTCTTGTTAATCTTACATTTCTAGCACCCTAATGCCTTACAACTAGCAGGTATTCCAAAATGGTTGTTGAATGAATATTAATGTATCA
Organism: Indri indri; assembly: GCA_004363605.1. Classification (NCBI taxonomy): domain Eukaryota; kingdom Metazoa; phylum Chordata; class Mammalia; order Primates; family Indriidae; genus Indri; species Indri indri. The sequence continues at coordinate 71,608 of RJWJ010000243.1, forward strand.
GATGCATTTTGAATTTTCTCTGTTTTCATAGGGTAAGATACGCTTTTTCCTCCCTAAATATGAACGTTGGACAACAAAATCCAGCTCTACTTTCAGAATACCTTCCCTATTAGCCATGGTTATTTTTTCCTTACAGTGATCCACAGGAGATACTGTCTTAGGCGAGTCCTGGAATCATATGCCTCAGTCATTTTCTGTGTGCCTGGAGCTGTTATTCCAGTAGAGTGATCCTTTCTAGACTGTCCCAGGATATAACAAAGTATTAAATTTGTTCACTTCGATTTGTTTGTTTTATTCTATATTTTAATGCCAATAATTTGCCACTTTTGAGACATCTATTTTTCATTTAAAAGAATTTATTATGTTTGATCTTTATTTTTTAGAATGACTTGAGAGAACGGTTCAGTGCAGCCAGCAGTGCCTCCAAAATTTTGCAGGAACGAATTGAGGAAATGAGAACAAGTAATAAAGAAAAAGACAATACCATCATTCGACTAAAATCTAGACTGCAGGATTTAGAAGAAGCATTTGAGAATGCTTACAAACTCTCAGATGATAAAGAAGCTAGACTAAAACAAGAAAACAAAATGTTTCAAGATGTAAGTAACAAATAATGGCAACTTAACGTCAGTGGTTGGTTAGAAGTAATATATTTAGATAATGTGCTCTTGCAAGCAACTATGACTTTTTCCAGGTTTTAGTTTCACATAACTTTGCCATAGCTGCAAATACATACCCTCCTGATGGAGCTGGTTGGGTCTTTGCAGCAAGAAGTCAGAGCTTTAGAACGATGGCTTCACTCCCGTACTGTGTCTAGCCGGTCAACTTTGAAGCTATCCTAACATCTGTGAGTCTAGCATGGTAATATGCTATAAACCAGATTTAGAGCTAAATCTTAGCAAAAAGTAATATACAGTAATTCATAAAAGATCAATGCAAATAAATTTAGTCTTAAAATACTTAAAGGGCATTGATAGTAAATTATTTTGTTTTTATTTTGATATAATTTTAAACTTACAGAAAACTTTCAAGAACAGTTTTGGGAATTGTCCTATTCCCTTTATACAGACTCACCAATTCTGTGTTAACCTTTCTCTTTTATGACATTGGCACGTTTGATGGGTATGGACAGTTATTTTGTAGACCATCCCTCAGTTGATATAATACTGTTTAATTTTGTGGTGCAATTCTTTGTTTTTCCTTGTAGCTTTTAGGAGAGTATGAGTCTCTTGGAAAAGAACATGGAAGAGTAAAGGTAATGAGTGATTGTTCATGTTCTAGATTTCACATGGGGGCAAAGTACATCGGGGGTGGGAATTGAGATCTCACCCTTCCTCTTCCTCCTCGTCCTCCTCCTCCTTCTTTCTCCACCCTCTGTGGCCATTTGAACTAGACTACTTGTCCTTTCTGTTTCAGTGTGCTTATTTTCAAATATCTGCCTTCTTTAATGCATGTGTATGTTAGATTTGTTAATCTAACAAATATTTATTGAAGAGCTATTGCATTTGAGATGAAATTGTTTAGAAGAGTGTAAGGTACCATATAGATGCAGATAATACTGTTTAAATACAAAGTTTTGATTTTTAAAGCGTTAGCTTTTTGTGGGATTGTTTAAGTTTATTGATCGTGTTCGAATTCTTAAAGCTTTCTTTGTGGACTACATATTTGAGTTTAGTGAAACACCACAATAATGCTATAAGTGGGGTCCAATTATTTATGTTGCATAAAATGCAGGATTGTGATTATTTAAGGCTGGTGAGAAGGCCTGCATAGCCAGACAGCCGAAAGTTCTGAGGGTTTAGGAGCACATTGCATCATTGAAAGTATTTGTTTTACCATTCTACCAAACGTTTAGTCAAGTTTGTGATTAAAATATGTTCGTTTTAACACTGGATTA